>CM050405.1:63648875-64248875 GCA_027580255.1 Therioaphis trifolii | reverse complement strand
TTTTAATGACGCCGTATTCTAGCGTTGATGACAATTCCGACAGTATCGTTATATATATTATACGTCCGTCAAACGTAAAATCATAGCGCCGGGGTCTGCAAACAGGTGCAAAAATCAAAAAAATGTATTTCACGTACGTATTGATCTTTTGTGTACTGAAAAAAAAGGTACTTTCGTGCCGCAGTGAAAAATATTTTAAATCCCGAGAAAATGTTGTGTTATACTCGTCTCTGGTTTAATTACTTTTATAGCGGGTAGTGCTCGTGCGTCAGTCGAAACGTCCACTGTCTGACGTCTTACTCAAACTCGATTTTTTTTCAGCTCGTTCGTTTTTACGCGATTAACTGTGGAAAAAATAAATTTATATTAACGAAAATCTCCACTCCGGATTTACGATTTATTAGTGTTTGTAAAATAAACGTTTAATACCATTGTAGTCGGGTGCCTTTCGCAGATTCAATCCCAATTACTTAACTACGAATCACCAGACAAATGTGTTATTTCCAATTCAGTGCATAAATTATACACATCACATATGTGTTTTTGTATTTGTATTATTTATTTTGTCAAATGAATTATCACGCATAATATTGTAGCATGTGATATTTCCTTATATGAGAAGAACAGAATGAAATTCCACACCTTTGGTTGTCATTCGGGTATCGAGTGGAGAAAAAACTACCTACTACGATTGCGAGATATTTAAATCACGAAAAAAAAATACGGGATAGTATCTCTTGAATGTTAATTGTATTTCTATGAGTCTGTACGTTTTTTTTCATAAAATTTAAAATTTATGAAAGGTCAATTTAAAGTTTTACGTCCACACGCATTTTCAGTTATGAGTGCCTATGATTCCAGAAACATATTATTTAGATTCGTTCTCGGTTATTAATCATTAACGTTAGAATCGTAATAGAGAATACACGACTAAAACGGAATTCTATGTTTATTTTTTATAAATACTAAAAATTATTATGGTTTTAGAGTCGGGTTCTTTTTTATTTAAAATAATTGTTTTGTATAATTCGTGTTAGTAAAGTATTTAGTTGTTCGGAGTTTAATTAGTAGTGTACGGTCGACTAACAATACTTGTTGCATACATGGTGTTTCGTTTTCATGACCACGCACACTCTGTTTTTCTATCGATTAGACGAAAAACACACTTTTTTCATTTTAAATTTTCGATTAACCATAGCTAATCCCGTGATTATCAAACTCAGTTAAGAATGTTCACTCTTGGTAATTTAAAGATGATCGTAAATTTTTACTAAGATGAAATTTAAACATTGTGATGTATGGTATTTTAATTATGTAATTTTTACGATTATATCAACGCGTAAGTTACTATTTTTGCTATGCACATCAATATTCTAAGGATTAATATTTTTGTTCAATAAATAGTTGTAATTAATAATTATTTGACTAGTTAGTACTGTTGTAAAATATATCATAACTTAACGCGAATAGTTCGTTTTAATTTAAACAGTGAAAATATAAAGGAATCTCGTATAAAGCTCAAAAGTTGTATTTTGTATGGAAAAATTAATGTGCGCATAACGTTTGATATATTTTTAAACTTAAATGCTTTTTTTTTCCATTGGGTTTGTGGAATTAATAAAAATTAATTTTATATAATAAAACAAAAAGTTAAAGGTTTTGAATTTGGATATAATATTAGTAGTCTATAATAATAATAGTAATAATAACAATAACTATAATGATTCGTTAACATCTGTGAAATATTTACTAAAAGTTGTTTATATAATTTAAGGATATTACAAAGGATTTATTACGTCCCATCAAATAGGTAGATATAAAAAAATGGTTTTAAATCGAACGTTTTTAGGTAAACGTGATAATATTAATATTATGTAAATCGTTGACTGTTTGTCGTTAGAGTTTGAGTGTTGGCCGATACTATGTTTTTATTTTTTTTTTTTTCTAAATCTCACTCGAACAAACGACACGCAAACAGCACACAAACGATGTATGAATATCAACAGAACGTCCATTGAAACGGGTGACGTGGCCGTTATTATTTCGGCGCGCGTAGTAATACAAGCGCGGCGGTGTACCTGGCGGCGCACTAGTATATGGAACGCACGGGCGCGTGCGCGAGGTCTGCAGTGGAGAATCAATTTCGCGTTTTCGCTGGGAAATTATTAATTAAACGCGTCCTCGCGCAGTCGAACCCAAAACAATTAACATATCAATCTATTAGAGTTTCGGCAAAACAATCGATCCAGCCCTTATCTCGCGCACACGGTTTGCACGCGCGCACGCACGCACGACTTCACGTGCCGACTGCCGCTGCTGCTGCTGTCGTGGTGCGCCCGGCCGTTTTGACATTCGTCGGCCTTTATATAATTATATTACCTTTATGTAATATCAACCGTCGGCCATTGTGCGACGTGCGTACTCACGTCCCCGGTCAGTGGACCGTTCGAAACCGCGTCCCGTGCGGCGGCTGTGGCGGCGGTGGTGGCTATCTGGGCCGGCCGTACACACGCGCGGTGCCTACAAGTGGACACGGATATCGACGAGTCCATTGCGTTTCGATTGCAATAGCGATATCACGTACACCGTAACGCGATCGCACACGAGTACGGGCAGAGGGCAGACCTCTTGGTCCGGGTGTTGCGGTGACCGTGTCCCGATCCGATATTTATACACCACGTTATCGAAGACGAACACTAATTTATTTATTTTTCTAATTTAGTTTTTAAATAAAAGTTCTCCCGATTAATTTTTCATCGTCGCGTTGGAGGCCGACTGCAACTTTCCACGTGAAAATCACACCTTTTTGACCTTGTCAAAAGTTTTTCATAAAATACAATAATAAAAACCGATTTGTGTCAAAATTATGGTTCAAAAAGAAAATTGTGCTTTGCTATAAGTACGTAAAATGTTAGAAAAGTTTGGTCGTTTAACGAGAATCACAACAGTTAGACCATAACTTTAGACGTTTTATGTTTATCTCTTTCAAATCTAAATGTGTTCGTCATACAGGATTCAGTGTCATTCTATTGAGTAGATTTCATTTTTGAATTTCACGTAATTCGTTATTTTACGACAACAACCAAAACGTCGTGCCCAAAGTATTTCGATATTGAAATTTGTCAAAATGACCAATAATCGTCGTCGGTTTAAAACTCATGTATGTTATCATTTACAGCGGTCAGGAGATTGGAGGTACTATACATAATGCAGTTGTCAAATTAAATCATCAATTTGCAGTCTGAAAATTATTTCATCACCCTTCTCTCCACGGCGAATTTCTAAACACGTCGGTGGATTAAGCATGTCACATAATACTGTAGCTCTCTCGTTTATCATTAATCACGAGGATTACCACTGCAACGTGCGATCACGAGATGATGTCAAAAAGGACGATGCGGTGACATTAGGACTATATATATATATATATAATGATCAGATATATCCGTTCATTTAATACGAATATAACATACAAATGGAGATGTCTGGTTTTTGTTTTAGTGTGACAACAAGACGTCTCCGGAGATTTTAAGTGCCTCCTGAAAAATTGTTTAAAATGGAGATGTGATGTTGTTGCTACTACGTCTTCAATTATGACGTATATTGCTATGGTAGATGACGGCAACGGCTGTTTTGTGAGTTGTAACACGTTTTCCTAGAATCCAGAGCACGTTTATACACATATAGGTGTATATGTGTATATACGGATTATGCGAATTTTTCTGATCAAACCATATATTTTTGTTTTATCACCGTCTTTGAACGCGAACGAAATCAAACAGACTCATTGATCGATGTTGACTAGCGATCACGACGGGTTATGAGTGAAACGTTTTGCCGAGAAACCGTCTGATTTCGCGGAAACGTACGTTTCCTGGGCTATTATGGTGTCTACATTCTAAATACACACACACACACACACACACACACACACACACACACACACACACACACACACACACACACTCACACTCACACAAAATGCTTAATCTTTTCATCTTTTTCCGCAATACGGACTTTCCACGTGCAGTTTGTGTACATGCGCACTATTACACGTTGATTAATACTGACGCCTCATCCCGCCCCTACGAGCGAATAATATTTTCCCCGAGGCTAAATCCACAGCCGGCGTCCTTTGAGCTCCATAATCGGCTTTTTATTTAAAGAAAAACCTCCCTCTCCTACCGTCGGACTACTATTGCTGAGAACTGTGACTCCAGGCACTCGGACAACGACGACGTTAACGAATTTATGTAAACCTTTATCGCCCGACGCGCGAGCACTTAATATTCACGTCAATAAAAACACGCGTATAAATTATTTAAGAAAAAAATAAATAAACGGGTAGAAAACATTTATTTCGAAATCGCAGTCTGCCGCGCTCGTGTTTGAATAAAACTACGTCGCCGCAACAGCATACGCGCGAATCTACCGTATGACAACGTCGTTTCGCCTACGCGTCGCAACGGTCTCTCATTATTATTATAATTATTATAATCATTACTTATTATACTCCACTCGAGCCCGCCGTTCGCGGAAACTCGCGATACGTTTTGAAACGTAAATACATAGAACGTTTTACGCGCGGCGTTTTACGAGCACCGCCGCTGTCGCGGTGTTTTCCGATGTAAATTAATTCGTTTGCGAGAAACCGTGCACGATTTTTCTTTTTTACCGTTTTCGTCAGAAAAAAATTAAATAAATGCTCCACAAAAGAAAACTCGGACGTGACTTGGTCTGAGGCGATCGTTTCGAAAACACGGCGCAAGGAGTGTTGTTATAATAATTGCAATTATTATTACTATTATTATAATTATTATTATTTTCGTGCACGAAAGAAAAGTGTCCGGAAAAACTTGGCGAGCGGATTTGCCGGCCTATAAAAACGAACGGAACGCGGCGAGGTTTTCTTGCCGAACGACCGACGTATAATCACGTGCAAGCGCGTCCATAGAGCGGACCTTGTACACGTACAAATAACGCATTAATTACGCGTGAGGCGTGTAGCCGAAACGGTGGCGACAATATTGTTAACAGCATGGATCGTATCGTCTCCCGGACCATACTATGGGCTGTACGGAGACTAGTGTTCGGGCAAAGAGATCGAGGGGTTGATCACCAAAGCCGAGTTACATCTTTCTTTTCGTGATTAATTTCGCGCACGTACTGTTGTCATAAAACATACGTTACTTTTATGAAGTAATCCACGTTGTTTGTTTTATTTTTGATGTAATCACAGCAATAATTCTAATAACAATATCGTTATCATCGACAGAGCGAGGGATTGAATGAGTGCTCTAAAGCTGGATAAACATCTTGAAAAAAAAAATCATAATATGATTTAATGCAAAATAAAAAAATGCAACGAAAAAGCAAACACACACGAATTTATAAATACTCTAAAAATTATTTGCACGATAAAAATGTATGACAACTTACAAAATATGCAACTGCTTGTTTTATCTTTTAATGTTTTTGTAAATATTCATTGTGTACAGGGGGTGTCATACCTCTTCCAATTTTTTTAAGCAGGTTAAAGTTTGCCACAGCAACAATGTTTCATCAAATAATTCTATAGTTGATTCTGACTACAACTTTAGGTATATCAGACGTCAGTATATGTTGGTACTATTTTAACGTATTATGATCTATATTTTGAAGTTTTAAAATCAAGTTTTTAAAACTAAATTATATTAAACTATACTTATTTATAATCTTTATATAAATACCAACATGTAATTAGTACTGCCTGCTTTGGTGGTATAGGCGCAAATATATAATTATCATTTTAATGCGGGCCAGTGACACATCTAAATGGGCGGACTCTTGGTCTGAACCCTCTCCTTTGAAAAACCAAAAATGTTAAATATTTAATTCGTAGTTATAATTAATACCTACCGCTGTTTATTTGAGTCATTAACACAATTTATTTTTATTTTGATGATGATGGTGTATGAATATGCATTATAAAGTGCTCGTTAAATATTTCTAATTTGAAATGTCGTATTAAGTTGTGCTATGAAAGAATTGCTCGTGTTTAGACGTACTATCAGACAAATCACGATTGTGCCTCCGAGGCAGGCCAAATGAAAAAATAAAGCCGCCAATGTATACCCTGCAGCGATAACCCAAATGACGCTCCTGACTGTGTATGGTGTATTTTATATACCCACGTTTATTGATTATCGAGTGAATTGATTTTTTTTCTGTGTGTACAAGTAAAAACGACATATGGAATTTCTTGATTTTTGTGTGATTTCTTCTTTTGATAAAAGATGCAAAATTAACATGTGGTAATGGTAAAACAAAATATATAATATAAATTTCATATTTCAACCTCTATTATATATATATATAATATTTTTATTATATTGTATCCATATAATATTTAATTTTTTGTACTGCTATGTAAATATTTTTGTAGTATGAATATATAGTTAAGAGTATATGAAGTTCACAAACCATGAAAATTGAATAATTCCAATTAAATTGTTTTCTATTCATAATTCTACTTATTTGGGAGTAGGTAAAAGCTTGTTTTTTGTATAATATTATAGATACCTAGTATATGTCAATTATTCTTTTTGAAAATATTGAATGCACCACTATTTTGGAGCGAAATATTCACAATAAAAAGTCAGGAACCAAAGTGAGTAGAGTATTGAACTTTGCCCTTTTCGATATCCACGTTCCAATAATGAAACACATACAAATGGAAATCGTAACATATTTTATACTAGTTACTTGTGTAATTTAATAGTTAGTAATTCAAAATGTAAAACACAAAACATTTTACATAAACATTGTACTTTTTTAATTATTTTATTAAAATTAAAATAAAGTCAATATTATTTTAACGAAATGGTCCAATGTGTCTGTATAGGTGCCTACATAGAAAAAAAGTCGGACATGTACTTCACACCATGGGTGTTCTTCGCTCCTTGGACAAGATATTGGTAATGGATTTAAAGAAATGTAGGTGAAGTACTTTTACGATTAGTGGACAATACGCATAATACAATTTCATTTAAATTTGAAATCAATGATGAGTCATTATTTTCGGCAAATGATTCTGAGCGAGAGTCAAAGAAATAATTTACTATAGTATCAACTAGTTAAGTTTTTGAAAATATTAAAAAATTCATGTTAAACAATTGATACAATTTTTAAGTTTCATGTTAATTACAAGAAATTAATTACAAAATAGAATTACAAAAAATAGTTGCAAGAAAAATACATGTTGGCTTAAAATAATATTCGTAAAAATGCTCTATCTTTCCATACTTAAACAACTCTAGCTTGTATAAAAAAAATTGACACATCCGATTACCATAAGAATGTAAACATAGCTAAGGCTATTTATGAGAAAGTTTGTATAACAATTTCAGATCTTATAACCTAAAATTACAAATGTCATGAATTAAAAATTAAAATAAGTCTGATATTTCACTTCGACAGAGTTATTAGAGTAGTAATTCCAACTTCAAATACGTGTAAAAAATAATTTATTGAGTGTGTCTTTATGAAACTCAAACTATAGATTGGAATAGATGTGAAAAATCGGTTGGTTAAACAATGTTTACCGGATTTACAATTCTAAATTTTACAAGGTTTTTATTGAAAAATATTACTAATTTACGCGTAATGAATAATTTTCATCAAAAATCGAACTTTAAGCACGTATAAAAATTCTATCTACAAATGTTTGAAATAATTTTGGAGGTGTTAACATAGCATATGAATGAGAAGTTATTACATTTTTAGATTTTTTTAACAAATATTTAAAACTTATTAGATAAAACCTTCCAAGAAAACGAGATATTTTTGACAATTAAAAAGTGTAATAAATAACCCGAAAATGGTAAAATATTTTCATTTCAACTTTTGTCAAGTCTGTATTAAGATTATATTGATATTTGGTAAACATTTCTAGTGTTTGGCATTATTTTTTTTGGATTTTTGACTAAATGTCAAAAATGGATTTGATGAGATTCTCGGGTACAGAAAATGTTACTGTTTTAACTCAATTGTAGGTAGTTTTTCCTTACGCTTAGAAAAACTATTAAGAATAGAGAAAATGACCTCTCTAAAGTACCAACTAGATAAACTTTCTGACTTTTTAAATTGGTGGATGAAACTTTTGGGGCGTTATTACTAGCCAAAAAAGTCAGTACACACATAAAAAAGGCACATAATCGTAAAGCCAATACATTCTACTTTTCACTTAGAATCTATAAATAATCTCTAAATATTTACGTCATTTGAAACCACAATCGTACCGACCTTAAGGCGAGCTGGAGCAGCGACGTGTCCACTGAAGTCAAAAAGATAATCCATTGTGAACAAATAATAGTAGTTAATCTACGCTATCGGCTCTTCTATAAAAAAAGTAATATAAAAAAAAGCTGGTAAGTGAGATGATGGTGGTACAAGTTCGTCCATCGTCCCTTCGGTCCTCGGACAAGATAATGCTGATGAATGTATTAAGTTTTAAAGAAATGATGACTCATTTCTTTAGTATAAAACGATTCTGAGCAAAGCTTCAGTGTAATATAATATATCATTATTTAAATACTGTTTACGTATTTTACGGTTATTTGTATAATTTTTGGTGAGTTTTTTTGTAATTTTTGTTTTAAAATATTCAATTAGATATAACTTATTTAAACTTCAATTGTTATAACAATTATAACTCATTAGAAATAAACTTAAAATAAATCAGACAATATCGAAAAAAATCGTATAATAATTTATTAAAGTGTGTATAAAAAAAAATCCTGACTAACGATTTTTGAACTTTTGTTAGGATAATTAGGTAGGTATATGAGTAAGGTCATATTACATTTTTAGAACTTTTTGTCAAATATTTAAAATTATATTACATTAAAACTTTCAAACAATTTGGTAAATTAAAAGTTCTATATTTAAGTCAAAAGTGCTTTAATTGTTCTGAAAATTTTGTCCAATATAAAAAAGTATATATTTGATATTGGATAAAATTTTCAAGTTTCTAGCTTCAATACTTTTCGATTTATGACTAAATACCTAAAATCTGAACAGTGAAAATCTCGTTTACGGCGGATTTTTACCGATTTTACCGTTTTTACTCAGTTTTTCGATAGTTATTCTTGATTACTGGAAAAACTATGGAGATTTTGGAAAAATGACCTCTCTAAAGTACCATCTCAGTTCAATTTCGAATCTAAAAAGTTGCTGGACGAAACTTTTGGACAAGGATTTCTATACGAAAAAGTGTTTACAGAAAAAAAAAAGCTGGTAAGTGAGATAATGGTGGTACAAGTTCGTCCATCGTCCCTTCGGTCCTCGGACAAGATATTGGTGATGAATGTATTAAGTTTTAAAGAAATGATGACTCATTTCTTTAGTATAAAACGATTCTGAGTAAAGCTTCAGTGTAATATAATATATTATTATTTAAATACTGTTTACGTATTTTACGGTTATTTGTACAATTTTTGGTGAGTTTTTTTGTAATTAAACCCTCATAAAATATTCAATTAGATATAACTCATTTAAACTTCAATTATTATAAAAATTATAACTCATTAGAAATAAACTTTAAAGAAATCAGACAATATCGAAAAAAATCGTATAATAATTTATTAAAGTGTGTATAAAAAAAAATCCTGACTAACGATTTTTGAACTTTTGTTAGGATAATTAGGTAGGTATATGAGTAAGGTCATATTACATTTTCAGAACTTTTTGTCAAATATTTAAAATTATATTACATAAAAACTTTCAAACAATTTGGTAAATTAAAAGTTCTATATTTAAGTCAAAAGTGCTTTAATTGTTCTGAAAATGTTGTCCAATATAAAAAAGTATGTATTTGATATTGGATAAAATTTTCAAGTTTCTAGCTTCAATAATTTTCGATTTATGACTAAATACCTAAAATCTGAACAGTGAAAATCTCGTTTACGGCGGATTTTTACCGATTTTATCGTTTTTACTCAGTTTTTCGATCGTTATTCTTGATTACTGGAAAAACTATGGAGATTTTATAAAAATGACCTCTTTAAAGTACCATCTCAGTTCAATTTCGAATCTAAAGAGTTGCTGGACGAAACTTTTGGACAAGGATTTCTATACGAAAAAGTGTTTACAGAAAAAAAAAAAAAGAAAAAAAAAAAAAGAAAAAGAAAAAGAAAAAAAAATAAACATCATTGTAAAACCATAAGATCCTTCGCTTCACTCAGAATCTAAAAATAATAAACATCATTGTAAAACCATAAGATCCTTCGCTTCACTCAGAATCTAAAATCAATCAAAGTAAGAACACCAAAATTTTTTTTAATTCAATTTTTTTTTTTTTTTTACTCATAAAATATGGATTAAAAAAAAGTTTTTCAAATAAAATTTTACTTTTTCTACTTTAAGAAGGATTCCAAAACAAAATTATGTTTACCATACAACTTTGGGATCTTAGCCAGCTTGTCTACCATGAATTCACTACCGATAGTATAAATCATGGTATTTTTCGAAAACTTACAACTGCACAACACTGTTCCAGTATTCAGAGTTTTCCTCTACACAATGGTATTAAAAAATACCTATCGTAAAGTGACGAGCATTATGCACGTAAAAAGAAATACATTTTTGGAAGGAAAACGACGCGTTTGAATTTTTATTGTACTTGCAGGATCATCAAAGATTAGTATACTCTAGTAAAATGCACACACTTTAAACGTTATCCGGCTCCGGTTCGGTTAAATGAGAATATTAAAAAAATTATTAATTTGTTGTTTAAACACTACAGGACGATGGGCGCATTTAACAGTCTTCAAAGTTAAATAATCTACCAGAGTATTTAAAAGAGAAAATATTACGAAGAAAAGGAGAATATTTTTCTTTTGTCGGTACCTGCAGCACAATATTGTTTTTCTTTGTAATTACTCTTTTAAATATTTACAGTTAATTAATTATGTTTTTGTTTCGGAAAATTAATGTCGAGAAATAAAAATAAACACTTAGTGATAAATAGCTTAGTACTCGTAAAGGATTTAACGGTATAGGTTAATAAATAATAATATCATAATAAATAACATTACATTGAGAAAATTTGGTTACTTCGTGCATACGAATTGTGTTAACAGTAATTTGTAGTTGGTGTTACTAGTTCGGTGCGATTCGACGTGTTTTGGCTTGTGTGTAACCCACGTACTCTCGGCGAACAGAGTACAGATTTCGGTTATTGATTATGCATGTAGTTGCTCTACGCAGAATTTATCGCGATACGTTTACCATCGCTCTGAACGTTTGCTATCGTTACTATATGATTATCATCGCGTGACATAGAAACACGAGTCCGTGCGAGCTTTGATTTAATACAAAAAAAGAAAAAAAGAAATAACGGTTTTGATATCTATTAAAAGCAGAGTTTGCTAACTTTATCGCCGAGGTTTTCGTTTTTTTTTTGTCGTTTTCTTGAAAACCACTCAATGTTTTTTGTTTTTTGTTCTTTTTAGAGTGCCACTTGAGCCGAATATACTGGTCTCATATGATAAATAACCACGGTGTTATAATATGGCACTTATTGAACTGGGTAGAACTAGGTCTCCGAAACACATTGAATTCTCTCAGTAAGCCACGGTCAGGCACAAAGTCAGAATTTCATTTTATTATTATTATTTTGGAAGGGGGACAAGTTAGGAAGAGTCAAGTATCAAAATTTAAAAATAAAAAATTATAAAATGATTTTCAACGTTCTTCTTATTTAAACAGGATGAAAATGTTTAATGAGTTATAAATATCCTAAACTAACAAAATAGTTTCAAACCAAATACGCAATATAATATTTGATCATACAACATTTTGTAAGCAATTTATGTATTCCAGAAATTGCATTCGCCATTGATACTTTGCTTGCTCTAATAATTGGAGCCGGTCATGAATAATTTCATTTATCGTATGATCGTTTATATGTGATTTAGTTCAGCTCAATCATTGAGATTGATTTTACCTCCCCAAAAAGTTATTAAAACTAAACAACAAGTACCCGTTCTCATATGCACTTATTACTTTGTCGTATTATAACCTGCAGTAATATCTTACGCACGTCACACAAAGTATAAAATCGGCCGAACTCAATTGCCGATAAAATATTCAAGAGGAAATATTATTATTTTTCTTTTTTGAATATGACTTTATTTTGAGATCTTTTCGAATGACGTTCGTAACGCGGTGCGTTATTCATCGTGTACCAAAATGTCAAGAAGAGACAAGCTGGAAATTCGTTGAATTAAATTTGAAAAAAAAAACGAATTTCAACCTTAGAACTCCAACATTTTTATACAATATTACATAATAGTGTTTATTGTATACTCGCGATTTACAAAATACGTATAACATTTTCTTACATTCTCCTCTCCTCGAACATTAAATAGAGTACTACATTTGAATACCCTATTGATGAATATACAACTATCATAGCGAATATAACAAAATGTCAACACGAGTTCGATTCGTCGGACACTAGCGTACGATCCTGCAATAAATAGATTAATGAACCATTTCGTCTCGAATACTTTTTAGTTTTTACTTTGATATAAGTTAAGGTTTTGTAATTTTTTTTAATCTCTTAGATAAAACTTTAACATAATGAAATAATTCACTATAAGCCTAGCGAAACTCAATGAAAATCCCCCAATAAATCACTCAGGGTTATTTAAAAAATTAATCAATAAAATAATAATTAGACACAATGTTAAGTTTGTTTTTTCTTTAAATTTAATTTTCGACTATAGGCTGACATGAAATGACTAAATAGGTACTTTTTAGAACATACACTGTTATAGTTTAAAATGTAAACTCTAAACGTTGCTTAATTTCTTATCCAGATTGAATTGATACCGGTATAATCTACCCATTCAAGTTTATCACGCAGTTCATTACATATTTTTCATCTACCGTCTATGATTTAAGATATGTACAATTTGTCTATAAACGCCCTCACCATCGATCAAGTTTTCTGAAAACGGATAAACGAAATTAAGTATTCAAATAATTTTTTTTTTTTTTAATATTAAAAACAAAAATTCCTCACATAAATATACGTTCAAAATTTTGATTCCTAGATTCTCAACATCTATTTTATGATACATAAACAAATACATTTTGATCTCTTCAATATTTTCCGTACGTAGATTAAGTGATTTTTTCGGAAAAATGTTATTAGAAGTAACATATAAGTAAGAAAAAACTCTCGAATAAGTATAAAAAAAAAGAGCTGAATAACAAAATATTATTAAGAAGGGTATATTAATCGAAAAAATAGCATACCTAGCTTTATTTGAAAGCAATAAAACAAAAATCCCAATACCTACTTATATTCAAACAAAATTATTTTTATAGGATCAACTAAATATTTCCTTAGGATATTCAATACGCATTTTACAAAATAACGATAATACGAAAATATAATAGAATTACTATATTTTATATTGTGAATATACGAGTAATATACAATAAAATGAGCGAAAACAAGGAGATTGTTTTGAGGTCAAATGAAACATCATCTCTTCACTACAATCTCATGTAAAAGCATGTATATTGTATACTAGCTGAATGTACCCGGCTTCGCCCGAGTGAAAAATATTTGTATATCACCATACACCTCCCCGTCACCGTACTTGTCCACATCCCATTCCCGTCCCCGTCTATAATATCTTATAATTATTTTACTTTAATATTTGTGTATCCCCGTTTTCATCTCCATACACCTCCTCGTCACTGAATTCGTCCTCGTTCCTTTCCCGTCCCCAATCCCAACTATATATCTCGCCAATCTATACATATAACTTTTCATAAAATGGTCCGCGTTATATGTATATTTTTCGTAACCAATGGCGACCCTATTAAATCAAACAAATATTCTAAATACCCGATATGTTAGGTTAGCTAAATTAACTATTTTATGCTAATTTTTACCCTTTAAAATGCGAATTTCGAAAAATCCTTTCTTAGTGCGCCTACACATAGTAATAAGTACATTAACTGAAAATTTCGAATAAATCGGTTCGGTAGTTTTGGCTAGGCGATGATGAATCACCCAGGACAAGTCTTTTTATATATACAGATACTGGATGCTCCAGAAGCCAGGTTGATTTGACAAATGCAACACATTTTGTTCTAATCAATATTTCTTTTATTTTTCTTTTTCTTTTTTTTTTTAATACTATTAATATTATTATGCTATAAATGTAACATTTCTTTTCTTTTTTTTTTTTTTTTTGAATTTAAATATCAAAATTTTAAATTTAATTTTGATAGTTTTAAAGTAAATTCAAAAAAGCTATTTTGTGAATAGGAATTTCGAAAAATATTGGTGCTTAAATTTTTAAGAAAAGTTCATCTATTAATTTGTGACTGTTTTTAAAATTAACTAAATGTATTAATAATATTGTTTATCCATCCTTTTTTTATCTATATTTTCATAGAACAATTATAATTTGTTTATTATAAAATACAATTATAATAAAAAATAATTATGTTATATCACTACTTTAATTTAAATTATTGAACATGTCATTTTATGAAATACACCTTAAAAAAAAGTTTGAAAAATCATAATAAATAAATGACATGATATGAATTAGATATTTTATCTCCAAAATTTTTCTAAAAATCTGGTATACAAAATGAATATTTTATTATTATTAATTATTATTATTTTTTTTTTTTTTTACTGCAGAATAAGGTGTTTAAAATTTTCAAATTTAATACAAATCCAATTCAATAAAAAAATAAAAATGAAAAAATCTGCTAATACGTTTTTATAGTGGCCCACTACAAGAGTATTATATTATTATTAGTTGAAAAAAAAAGTTTTTAATAATAAACGAAAAAAAAGTCATTGCATTCGTCAAATCGCCCTGGAACGACACCCTCTGTACAATATTATACGACAGCCTTGTCGAGACGCACGCAGGTTTTCCACCCGTACACTACGGCACGACGGACGAGCGTACGTATAACGTTATGAATCGTGAGCTTTTGGTGAGGGGGGGTCCGCTCGTCGAAATAACGTGTTTTCGCAATCCATTACGATCATAGTTACAAAATCGCTTCGGACATTACGGCGGCCGTGCGAAAACGAAAAACAACGTTCGTTTTGACTTATGGCCCGGTATAAATAAAACCGTCGTAAAAGTCTGGTGCCGGACGGCGGCGGCGGCGGCCACACTCAATGCGATCACGTCGAGAACGCGACGGACGAGCGAGCCCGTGAGAGTCTGTGTGCGCGATAACCTATATAGGTCCGGCGCACGTCCGCTCCCGACCCGCCCGAGTGTTACACCGTACGTTTTGTGTTTCGAGATACCCGTTCGTTATGGAGCACTCGTCCGTCCGCCGTATATTAAAAACTATTGCTCGTCAAGCGCGAGGCGGAAACGGGGCTCGTGGACCGTTGTTGAGAAGAAGAGGCTGGGTCGCAGAGCACGCTCAAAACAGTCAAAAATCATAATAACACTTAGGTCTGCTAAGACTGCTAGGCGCCGACAAAATTTTGATATTGTTCGACTCTATAATCAGTTTGTTTCAGACATGGACACAAAAATACTTTTTGGAAAATAATATTTAAATGACGAAGACAGATGATGGATTATCACGTAAAAATAATCAAATTTTATAATATTTTTACCTACTATAATTTCTCGATATTTTATACACTTTTTTTTTTTTTTTTGTTCTTTTATGATTTGGAATAATTTTACCGAAATAGTTTTTATTCTGGATTTCACTGGTTTTTGTAGTTTCAAGTTCGTATTAAAAGTAAATGAGAACGACGTAAAAATGTCTAAATGTTCGTTAATTTATATTTCGGCAATTTCATTAATTTAATACCTCCTTCCCCTCGAAGCAAATGTTCCAGAGAATCGCATCTCGTCTTAAAATGCAAACTGGATTATCCCATGGCACAATGACTCCTGTTTTTTTTTTTTTTTTTTTTTTTTTTTATTACCAACTTTTTAAGGTATATGTGATGTTTAAGCTTGCATTACACGTCCGCAAATCCCGCAGTATGCAACGCCGCCGAATTCAACGTTATAGTGTAGAAAAATACTATAATTGTCATGAATTTAATTAGTTTTTATATTTTTCATCATTTATAAAACTAACTGTTCGAGAAAACTTTATTGACAGCAACGAACATTTTCACTCGGTCGTTTTGATATTTCTGTGGGTATAATTTTCCGTTTCTTCATAAGCATACTATTTTCACATGCATTTTTTTGTTTTTATCATAGAAGGTGAGATTTGAGTCCATTGAACCGTTGACTCTGTCGACCACATATGTATATATATATATATATATATATATATATATATATATATATATATATATATATATATATATATATATATGTTTATCTATTACGATGTCGGCCTGCGGCGAGGTTAAAAGCATAAAACTAGAATGACAAACGTTCATACAAATACTAACGTTTGAGTGATATCGGTTTAAACGAAATCGGTAGGTACTGTATACCGATATACCATTCAAAGCTGTCACTTGCAATAAAAATTATAATAAACTTTTTTTTTTATGTTATTTAAACGAAACTTTTTTATATTATTTTTAATTAACCTTTTGATTATAACACTGGTTCGATTGTATAGTAGACACATTTTTTTTTTTTTTTTGAATTTATAAAGGTAAAATAATCTGTATTTTTTTTATTTTTATAAAAAAAATAATCTAAAAATATGCATTCAACCATATTGGCGTACACATAATATTTACCGAAAATAACATTGAAAATATATTATATATCATATTCCGATAAAAAAAATCATTGGTTTGGATATTTTCGAGTGATCGTAATTCAAGTGATGAGACGATAAAATATTTCTCAAGAGTTATTATAATTTTACGATACGTTTTTATTCTTTGTTAAGAATACCTTGAAAAGATAACTTTAAATTACTTAAAATTTCAGTAAAAAATGTTGCTTGAAAATCTCCATGCAGCTCTATAATATCATAACGAATGCACACAACCAGGAATATGTCTGCAAATTGTTGGTCATGAAAAATATTTGAAAAAACCTCCTTAATTTGTTATTGAAATGACTCAAATATTCAGGAACGGGTAGGTTAAATTAATTTTGCAAGGAAAATTTCCAAAAAAGATCCAAAAATTAGAGTAAATATAACCAACTCGTGGAAGATTTATTCTTGTACCCTCGGCCCACACAAGATTTATTTCTTTTTATTATTTTTACCATATACTTATGTAATTTAAATTTTCAAACTTAGAGTACAAAAACATAATACTATAGTTGTTTATTTATAAATTTAATCGATGTTCAATATCAAAGGAAAAAGTGTAATAAATCTTGCATTTACAAGTATAAAATATACATTTTCAAAACGAATTGAAGAAAAATACTTTGAGTAGCGAACTCTATAATAGTAACTTGTGTATAAATAATAAAACAAAGGCCTACGGATAGAAGGACCAATCCGGATTTGCACGGTATCCCGTGGGCCCATCCGCCGCTGCAAATATTCACTTAGTTATTGTTGTAAATACAGATGGTACAGTGTTTAGAAAATAACAAGTATTCAATCCTATAAACAATAAATCACGTTGTAATCTCATTCTTCTTGTTTTCTTAAAGTTTTAAGACGTTCATTTATGTAATTTAAAATTTTGTCTGTTCACATCTATCAATATGAACACTGTACTCGCCGACTAGTTAATACCGTAAATTCACCCAGTCAATATATTTCAATCGCCGTCTCCAAAATCAGATACCGCTAAGCTCGATTTAGACTTATTCAAACACTTTTCCAGTTGTTTATACCAATTACATGACGTAGTATTTTTTATTGTATTGCGGCAGAAAAAAAAACTTTTATTTTACTCCCTTCACGAAAAATGGGTTAGGTCGTGTATCGATAATAATTTGTGTATGGAATGAAGACATTTTATTTTTGTCAACAATTAATAAATACAACTCAATTCGAAATTTATATATTTATTCACGTTTACGATTGTGTTCCTGATATTCAGCTTTTACAGGAATAATATAATATAAGGATCAGACGAGTGTGTAAATATCTTTATTAAATAAAAAAGTTTTAAATATTAGTCTCTTTTACGTTATAGATAAAAAAAAAAATGCTAAGTTTTAGGCAGGTATGAGATAATTAATTTTGTATAATATATATTTAATGAAGCATTACAATAAACAAGGTATAATTATTTATTTTTTTAATTAATAAACAAGTAATACGGTAAATTATTGTTCTAAATGAAGCTTGAGGGTAGTTGAGCGAAGCGAGCAGGGGACAACGCCTCTTAATATACATATTGTTATAATTATTACGACGAGAAAACATAGTGTCGCAAAAACGGTTTAATGAACATCTGCATGTACCCATAACATTAACAAGCCCGGCTCTAGGGGTAGGCGATATAGGCCCACGCCTAGGGCGGCATTTTCCAGGGGCGGCATTTAACATTTTTGTAGATTAGATCATTTTTTTAAAGATTCCTTACTTATATCGAATCGTGTGTAGTGAAAAATAAAAATCAATATTAAAATATAAAATTTGGTCAGTATGATCGGACAAGTGACAAGATCGTTTAGTGGGCCTTGCAATGATTCCAATTGAAAAAGAATTAGCCTATAATATGGACATGGAAGAAGTTGTATCTGATTTGGCTAACGCAAAAGCAAGAAAATTCAAGTTCTAATACGATGTTAACATTTACATTATGTTTTTATCAACTT
Source organism: Therioaphis trifolii (assembly GCA_027580255.1). Lineage (NCBI taxonomy): Eukaryota > Metazoa > Arthropoda > Insecta > Hemiptera > Aphididae > Therioaphis > Therioaphis trifolii. The sequence goes on along the minus strand of CM050405.1, from coordinate 64,230,105 downwards.
TTATATTATAATACAACTATTTTTAAATTGTTTTTTTTTTTTTTTTTTTTTTTGTAATAAAATTATTAGGGTATAAAATTACTTGTCTATAAATATATCAATATAATCAGTTATTAACTTTATACAAATAAACATAATGAACTCAGAATTAACTATATTTTAGTAATGTTTATGTAAAAAAAAATTTGATATGGTATTTACATGTATAAGGGGCGGCAAAACTTAGGCCGAGCCTAGGTGTGTAAAATCGCTTGAGCCCGGCCTGAACATTAATATGTCCATTAATCAGAGATAAAAATCGAATTAAAAAACTATTGAATTTCACTCAACCTCTTTGTCTTTGCCCGTCATTGTTATACACTGTTGTGCGCAACTTCACTGTTATTTAACAACACGTTGTACACCGTAGCTACAAATAGCATTAGCGTAATGGACTCTGACAGTAGGTGCGAATTAAAGCAACTGCAACTCGTCCATACCAAATGGTATACTTCGTCAATTCGCGTTTTGATTTTTATAAACATTATTCAATATCCTTTGGTTTTAAATGATTTACAAAAAATCAACCGTGTTTATAAATCACCGAAATAAACAACGTAATAATTATTACCTACATACGAAAATCATAATTCCGAACTGATGGAATGTTTTTTTTTCAGAAGTCACTTTATGGAATTGTTAAAGTGCTTTATAGACATACATATACGTACGTGCATTTCGAATATTTTTATTATACTCGGAATCTACTCGGAGTTTTGATATTTTTGAAGTATTTTAAGTAGGTACTTGTGGAATCCAAACACGAAATGTTCTACAAAAGATTATTCAAGTCATATTATGTTAATATTCCCAGAAAATCATTACAATGTTTTAATATTTTTTTTATGTTTGCACATTATTAACTCAAAATGTAGTATTGTGAACGAATCGAAAAAAAAAAGAATAGTTAGATGATTTCATCATAAAAACATCAATCATTTTGAAAATTTAAACGACGATATTAATTAACTCCAATACAGCAAGATTGAAATGATATAATAGCAACGTTTACAAAAACAACATTATACATTTACAATAAAATTATATTTTGATTCTTATTTCAAGAGTCCACGAACGTGATTTATTAGTATTGAAGGTAAACTTGTATATCTACTGAACATTTTATGCATTATTTTGAAAGGTTTTGCCTACACATACTCCAAATAACTGGCAATTTCTACAAACCAAAAATATTATTTTCAATTTTTCATCAACATTACTAAAAATCATCACATTAATGAATGATTATAAGTAACGACTTAGGTAAAAAAAAAAATATACACATATTACACAGATAGTAATTAGTCTTAATAAAATATTACATTGATAAATATTGTATGGGAGAATAATTATTTTCTAATCATATATTTTTATCCAGCCTCTGTGTTCTTCCATGCTATTATATAATATGTTTTAAAATTTAACCAAAAAGTTTTTTAAATCAATAACCAAAACGTTTAAATTGAATACCAAATTTGTCTATGCAATGACTACATACTATTATATGATTTTGTACAATACACTCAGCACTTCAGATTGCTCATAGCGTGTCGTACTCGATACTGAACGACATTTCAGTTTTTTCGCGAGTGTGTGAGCGACGTGCACACAATAGAAAACCGTTTGGAATACTGTAAATCAGCCGTTGTTTTAATAAAATATGACAAATAACACATGGCATTAATCACAAGGCAAAAAGATTTTTGTTTATTCTAGTGAACAACTGTATTTAACTAATAACACAACTGTCCATAACAGCATTATTGATCATAACTACTAGTTATGGACAGGAGCGTCATTTGTGGTACGCAGGGTATACATTTGCGTAACTAAAATTCTAAATTATAATGTTTGGCCCACAAGGCACATGCACATGGCCCGCTCGGCCACATCACAAAAAAAATAAAAATTATATTTATATAATTATATTAAAATATGATAGTTGATAATTGATTGATTGATTGATCACGTCTTTATAATAACAAAACAGATAAACTTAGCTTATCATGTAACATGCTTTAATTTTTATTTTGCAGATTTTGACTAACACTTGATATCCGATTTTCTGAGGAAAATCAAAAACTGTTTTCTATTTTTAATATTTTTAATCCTTTAAGCAAAGAATATTTTGATCATATACGACAGGTAGTCTGAAATATTTTTTTGGCAAATTATGCTTATTTTCAAATAAATACAATGAAAATTCCTTCTGAATTTCAATCAGCAAAAATATTATTAGAAAAAAAATTGTATTGATATCACAACAGTTACTAACTCTTTGTCAAAATTTCTTTCGGCATTTTCTGAAACTCTTGAAGTACTTTCAATCATTTTAACATTACCTTGTACTACTGCTTCTAATGAAATGGTTTTTTCATCTTTAAAAAGAGTCAAAAGCTTTTTGCGCATAAGTATGAATGATGATAGATTAAATGATTTGATGGTGATTAACGTTGAATCAACTGAAGCAAATGGTATTGACTTACAAGAAGCTTTGATTATGTTTTCTAACATGGAGACATGGCGGTATCCTCTTGTATGAATTAATATTAAAAAATAAAAATAAAAATGTAATTTTAATTCATTGTAATCACCTATGCTTTAATTAATTTTGCTAATTTATTCTGTGCATATCTATTGTATTGTATTACTTTATATTGCTCATTGTTTTTATTTAAATTTGACTGTTGAAGTTTCAATTTGTATTAAAAGTAGACATTTATAGCTTTTTCTCTGCTTACTGCTTGTATTATGTAATTTTACTTTGTTTTAATTGTGTTCATAATTATTATTATACTACTATAATATCAATAATGTCAAATATGTCAAGAAAAAAAATAAATAGTGGCCTGCTCAATATTTATGCGTACCAAAAAAAAAAAAAATTGAAATGATGCCCCTGGTCATGAAATGAGACTTAATATAAGACCTCGACTTCTGCTTTACGCAATACATGTCTATGAAGATTATTAAAAACAACTTCACCAATTTGGATTATCAGAGACATGCGCACCCCGCTACAAAGCAATATTGAAAAATATGAAGTTCACTCGTTAACAGTGTTTAGTGTGGGGATGTTCCGTATTTTAGGATTAAATTCATATCGTATACGCTGTGAATATTTCCAATTAAAATAAATTGAAAAATCGCAGAAACCGACGTAACAACAACAGGAAGTCGGTATTTCAACGTACAGTAAGCCAACGACGTGGGCAAGGAATCAGTAATCATAATATATCACATTACAACTTAAAGATAATGGACATAGCGCACATTGAGGAGATTTCACAGCGAGCACTGTGTAATATTAATCGTTGTTTCAAACTACTGATCATGAATTCTCATGATGGAATACAAGTTTTCTCGTTATAACTATGTGTTAAGCGGTAAGAGTTTTCTAGGGATGTAAAGGTAAAAAACAAATTAAAATTTGCGTTGGTTGAATCGATTTGATCTTGACAAAACGAATTATAATTTAATCAAAAAGTTTTTCATGAATCACGAAATGAATTGATGCAAATGAAAAGTAAATTTTTTGGTACAAAAGGCAATCACATAAAGTATATATTATAAATTATTATACATTCATTACTGGTATTGGAGTTTTATTAAATATTTCGACGTAAAAAGAAACCAGAGAATGACGGTATATGTACACTCATATTTCAATATTAAATTCTTTTCAAACCATGCAAAACTGAATAGTCCATTGTTACGTTACTGCAGGCTTTAATTTAGATTTCAGTAAACAATTTTTGCCATTACGATAATTTTCTGCTCAGTGAAATCGTAATGGACGGTATTGTGCGACGTTCGTAGTCGTGTAATGATGAATTTTAGTTTTTAATAATAAAACTTGAATAATTAATTTATACTACAAAAAAAAAAAAATGTAATAATAATAAATAATTATTATTTTATAATAAAAGAGAAAACAATTAGGCCAATTTAATTAAAGCGAACACCGGCGTTGCGCCGGCGTTTTAAAACTAATATTAATCACCCTGCGTTCTAAGACGACAATAATAATATTATATACAATGTTGATAAAATAACTCCGAGAAACAGATTACAATGACGCTGATCCTGTAGATTTTACGAGTAGTCGAAGAAAGTACTTGTAAAGTCTTAGCGAAAGATTAACACATATAATTGAATAATAATGTTTACTAAGTCAGGTTTAGTCTTGATCGACTTACCGTCTTGAGTTTATCGTCAGGCAAATAAATTGAAATAAATTTACAAAATAGTGTGATCACGAGTACGACGCGCACGGCACCCGATAAGTCGTACGCGCACGGTTCACGCGATAAAATTACGCAGTGTATACGTCGTATGCACGACGCACGGTCGTATTATCGATACCGACCGTTTGTCGGGTACTTTTGTCCTTTACCCGGACCCCGTGGACACGTTTTATGGTCCAACATATTTTCAATTTATCGACGCAGGATGCGAAAACGTATAAACATAATAATTCCTAAACTTTGCCCGATAAATTGCATAGACGGTTTCCGCCTTTTCCGAGTTCATGCTCGACTTGGAATTATTTATGGGCAGATCGCATTGTTCGGTCGGATGTTTTGCGAATAAAAATATAGACATGGAAAAGAGAATGTATAGGTACACTAGTTGCGTGAGCGTAAGAATAAAAATAACTGCTACATATCACGCGGGGACGTATTACGCACAGACGTACCCCTTCCTATTGTGAAAAATTTAAAACATTTAAATTTTTCAGTAATATTTAAAAAACGTCGACGTTATTTCTGAACGGACATACCGAATAGTGTACATATACGTAAACGTATGAATTTATAACGCGGACAAAGTGATGGTAATTGCCGCAATATCAATAAAATAGTGCTAAAATAAATGAAAACGATGAATATATATATTACATTCACGCGATGACTTGACGATCGATCGTTAAAGTGCTGTTTTTGTTTTGATAAAAATACATGTACATATAATACAGGCATAACAAAAACAAACCATCACGTGAAACTGATTTTGCTTCGGCTTATATGCTTGCTATATGGCTATATGGCTGCTCTATGCTTCGGCTCCATAGACACGGGTAGGTTGGGAGCTCGAGTGGGCTAGCCGATAAGCTAAACTTAACCGATTTTTAGACATACGTAATTATCTTCCGTCTCGTAGGCTCTTAATTAATTCCCATCGGTCTTCTCGTTCCCTCTAGATCCAGGCATGCGCAGACTACATGTCGCACGCTCGGATACTTGTCTGGTTTATTCGGATTTTATTTTATTTATTTTATTCCGATTTATCTTAGAGATTTCGACAGGAAGCTCTGAATCGATTCTGCGTAGAGGTATCTCGATTCGTGTCCACGAGAATATTGGGTTTGTGATTGCGTCATAGAACAACGGAATCGTTTGCCGTCTTTTATCTATTGTCTCATTTCACGCGTTTTTAAGCGCCACCGTGATATATTTTTAAGAATGCGAGAATGGGAAGAGGTGACCGGAGTACTCGGGTATGACCGAATCCTAACCGATTTTGTGAATTTAAAATGATATAAATGATTGGACATGGTCAGAAAAAAACCCCTTGGACAAATTAATGAGTGATTATAATACGCGAATGCAAATGTATTTTATCCCAAAAGAGTTATTTTGGAACTGTACATATTTAATCTCAAGTTATGATATTTTAATAACAATGTTTATACTACTAAAACATAAAGTAATATCGTTTTATTTTCGCATTTTTCGGAATCAATGGAAAACGCTTTATGTCCATATTATATGTATCACGCGGTCGCTATTCACTTATTTATTTTACGATGCCTGCCCATAATGATGTAAGATGGTAAAATGTAAGATTAGTAAAATGGTCAAAATTTGAAAAAAAAAATAGAAATTATTTTGGCGACCGTGTGACGTACCATATATATATATATCAATAAATTGTGTTCTAACACGAGCAGGAAAATTCGTAAATTCATTTTATAACCTCTTTCGATCTCACACGACTTGCACACCGTGAACGTGGACTGAATTTCACCCGAAGGATCTACGCTGAAAAGATCACGACGCTGCGGTCGGAAGTCCCGATCGCTTTTAGTCCTACGTTATAGTTTTAGGTATCGGTGAAAATTCGTCGACACTCGTCGAAACCTTCGGAGACGTAGGTATCACAGCAATGATAATCGCTCAGTCGTCTCAGTGTTATATCGATTTTCCGGACGTGCGATACGAGCGAGCATAACGTTTCTCCGGCGCGGCGGTTCGCGGCGTCATTTCGAGTCCTTTCCCGGCGGACCGTCTTCTGGGGACCACTGCCGTATAAAGCATGAATTATTCACGGGCGACTCGCGTATGTATACATCGCCGCGTACCGAGGCACGTGCAAACGCGTACGCGCGCAATACACACGTGCGCAGGTGACCGTAACGCCGTTGTCGCACGTGTCACAGTGAATTATAAATGCAAAAACGGCCGTTTCGAGCACAGTGACAGTTTTAAACGCTTTGTTTATTTATCGTTTAGCGCGCGCGAGTACAATCCAAAAGCGTCGCGTACACGCACGACGACGCGGTACAGTCGCAAAGTGGCGGATCCAAGGGGTAGGGGGGGGAGTCAAAGCAGAATTTGACCCCCTGGCTACCCGTAATATTACACTAGCACCCGAAACACTTAATTTTATTAATGAATATTGAAAAATATATTCACTTATCATACTATATTCTTGGAGCGTTATTCGTAGTATTGGCACTCTCAGTAGGTATTTTTCTCACATATATAAATTCAGTCAAATCGTATCGTACTTTTGATTTTGCCCCACCTCCCAAAATTAATTTCTGGATCCGTCACTGCAGTCTCAAAGGTCGAAAATAAAAGACAGAGACGTCGCGTTTTCCACGAGTCACGTGTACTGCGGATCCGGAGAACGCGAGCGACTCTCTTTTGCCCGCAGGCGCGCGTTGTCATCGTGGTCGTCGTCGTTTAACGTCGTATCAAACGAAAGATGCGCAAAAAAGCAACGCGAAACCTCGAATCGCGCAGGTATAGCCACTCGGACGTGGCGTATACGAGTAAAGGGATGGGCATGACCGACTCTATTGTGCTAAATTAGAAATTTAATATTTTTTTTTCTCTAGTTTTTTCCCTTTTTCGGGCGCGCGCGTCAAGTGCATATTCGTGTGGATAACGATTTTGTTTCTATGTCACGTGATATATTACAGTGTGTGACGTCGTATTAACGCGTAATGTTTTATTTTTATTATGTGTATACATTTTCTCGTGTTCGACGAGTTATTGTTGAAACGCTTTGAGAGAACTTGATCGTATATTCATAAATATACCATATATATATATTTATACGCGAGGGACGTTGACGGGATCGCATTTGCACACGGTCGGTTTTCAAAAACGTAAGTCGAACGTCAGTGCACCTTTCCTGCAGCACGTGCGTGAAAGGGAGAGACGCGATCGATCGATTTCACCACACCGCCACACCACCTCACCGTTCGGACGGCCGAAACACGGACGCGCAACGCGACAGCGAACGGGGAAAAAGAGCGAGCGAGACGCTTGCGGGGGGAGGCGTAACACGTTTGGGCGCGTTATCGAAATTTTACCGGAAAAATCGCGAACTCGTTCTGAACGTTCTGATGCGCATTCACGGTGACGCGTTCGGGCGTAAAACCGTAAAACTCATTAAAACTGAATCGGAATCAAATGACATCGGACTTTTATATCACACGAACAATTTCACGTTACAAAACAATTATATTGTTCGAGTACTCGGGGAACATCTTTTATACGTGTTGCGAAATATTTTTACTGTTATTGCTCTCGCCGTCATAACTGCGGCATTATAGTCATTTATAACCACTGTAGAACGTAGTGTTTACGTGGAATTGTTTGAAATGTGTTTTTTGCACGTGTGAACGTAATTTCTTCGAATTTAGTATTTTTCATAAAGTTTTATCTCGTTTTTATAGAAAAATAAAAAACACGAAGCTTCTGTTTTATATTTAGCACTAGTATTTTCATCATAAGTGCCAGAGTTCGTGGTCATTTGAATCAAACTCGTTATCTCGACTAACATAAACGCAATTTAAATATAATATTAAATAATATACAAGTGAACACGTTTAGAAGACTATTGAACTACTTCCTCGTGGTGTCTTCTGAGCTACGGGTAACGCTCATACACTCAAAACTGTATGCGTCCAAACGTGCCAATATGTAAGGAAACATCATTGCCAAACGTTGAATGGATTTACGTGTTGAGTTTTGAGGAAACGCGGCGAAACGTATTTTGATAAATCAGATATGAGACGGTTGCGATGGTCGGAGAGATTGGTGTGGAGACGTTTGTAAAATATGTTGGCTGCATTCTGAACTGTTTGGAATATTTAGATCTTTATAGGGAGTATTGTTTGAAACATAGCACGGAGCTTTCGTGGTGGGGACATTTTGATTGAAACGTTTGTATTTTGTTGGTGTTCCAGGGTTTAAATGTCACCCAAAGTTACATGCCACAAGCTCGCATCGGTTTTAGTCGGAAATGGTAAAGGAGTAATTTGTTATTAAGGTTAACGTGTTTAGATGCGAGGAGAGGGCGTAGCTGGTGAGATCGATTATTTATAGGGAACGACGTTTGGTTTGAATATGGGTTGCCCAGGTTTGGCGCCGGTCCAAGTGGAGACCACCCAGGTAGCGGACACTTTGAAAAGGTGGTAGAGGTAGGTTGTCGAGGTGGATAGAGGGGCAGTCTTTAATTTTGAGAGTGAACGTACAGTGTATAGATTAAGATTCATTGACTTTTATATTCCCTATTCTTTGCTCTAGATTGATAAGAGGTTTAGATGTCTATGGATCGAGTGTGAGACCATTTCAGGGTCAGAGTTGTGAGATCAGAAAGCTTTTTCGTCGGCAAAGTCATCGATAATAGATAACTAAGATATACACGTGAATAAATTGCAAAAAAAAAAATCAAAAATCAAAAATCGATAAAACAATATACGCGCGGGTGCACAGTTTTCGATTGAAAATCGAATACAGCGATAATCATCGTGACGATCCGGGTAAGAGAAGGCGCTTCCGCGATGCGCCGTCGACGTGAAGATAATAACGATATAATGTATATCTATATATATATACAACCGTGTATAACGTAGTTATCTCGCTTGCAGTTCACGTGGACGTCGTGAGTCCGTCGTAATCGTAAACGATGTCTAGTTTATATCGTTACACAGACGACCAGGGTCGGACTAGACCATCCGGTCTGCCCACGAAGATGTTGTCATTAAAATATTACATAAGGCTTCTTTAAAGATGAAACGTCAAAAAAACTGAAACTGTTCGTAATAATTGACAAATATGCACGTAAAACATTGGTAGTTAATTTAAATGTTATTGCAGTATTTTTAACTGTAAATTGTAATTACGTGCGTGACAGCGATAAATTTAGTTAGAATTTCAAAATTCAAATTGTCAAAATTGTATGGTTATTTCAATAACAAAATCATGTACAAGGTAATTAGCTGCAGACCCCCCCTCCCGAAATTTCAGAAAATCTTAAATAATTATTTATAAATTAATATAAAATACATGGCACTATACGCCGCCACCTATAACGTCTTTTGACTTAAAAGTAACTACATATAACGGATACGAATCAAATTCGTTAAGAGTAACTTAAAGAAAAAAAGGAACTCGCTAAATAACTAAACTTTAACTTTTTAATTCGTTAATGTCTAACTTTTAGATTCTGAGTGAAGCGAAGGATCTTATGGTTTCACAATGATGTTTATTTGTTTTCTTTTTTTTTTCTGTAAACACTTTTTCGTATAGAAATCCTTGTCCAAAAGTTTCGTCCAGTAACTTTTTAGATTCGAAATTGAACTGAGATGGTACTTTAGAGAGGTCATTTTTCCAAAACTCAATAGTTTTTCCAGTAATCAAGAATAACTATCGAAAAACTGAGTAAAAACGGTTAAATCGGTAAAAATCCGCCGTAAACGAGATTTTCACTGTTCAGATTTTAGGTACCTATTTAGTCATAAATCGAAAAGTATTGAAGCTAGAAACTTGAAAATTTTATCCAATATCAAATACATACTTTTTTATATTGGAAAACATTTTCAGAACAATTATAGCACTTTTGACTTAAATATAGAACTTTAATTTACCAAATTATTTGAAAGTTTTTATGTAATATAATTTTAAATATTTGACAAAAAGTTCTGAAAATTTAAAATGACCTTACTCATATACCTACCTAATTATCCTCACAAAAAAACTCACCAAAAATTATACAAATAACCGTAAAATACGTAAACAGCATTTAAATAATATATCATATTGCACTGAAGCTTTGCTCAGAATCGTTTTATACTAAAGAAATGAGTCATCATTTCTTTAAAACTTAATACATTCATCATATTATGTCCGAGGACCGAAGGAACGTAGGACGAACTTGTACCACCATCATCTCACTTACCAGCTTTTTTTTTTATAAACATATTTATGTATATAAATGTACAACTTGATTTTGTAAAATTAATTCTAATATATAATTGTATTGTTTTGGTACTAACATATCGTGACCTTAATAAAATTGTATAGTTAAGTACACTATTTTTCAAACTACCAATTTTGTTGGAGTCAACTAGCCATTGGTGCAGTATTTCTTCGGGAACAATTTTGTTTGCAAGATCTCTCTCAATATTAATTACACTTAAGTTGGTAAAACGCTGTTGTACCATACTGGTTCTCATCCAATTTTTTAATCGCCTCATGGAGGAAAAACTTCGCTCACATGTTGCAGAACTGACCGGGATCGTTAATGCAACCTGCATTAGTTTATACAAGTTAGGAAATACTTCTTGATTTACTATTTTTTTTATGCCATCTGTACTTTTTTTTAAACAGTTTTTTCTCCATTAAGTGGAACCTACGCTATCTAGTGACGAATTGGTTTATTAATGTTATTACTTGGTAACGAGTAACGTTGTAATATATTTTGGATAGAAGCATCAGTTAACATTTTCATTTCTTCATTTTTTTTTACTTAGTTCAGATATCTTAAAAAATAAAATAACATTGTTAAAACTTAAAACTATAGATATTTTAAATTATAAAGACATTGGACTTGGGGGTGCTTAAAATAGAGTTGGGTGTACTAGTCTTCATGGCGTAAATTCAACAGACGAAAATAATGTGATTTATAAGACTCATTAGAAAAATCTGATAAAACTTAAACAATACGCAGACGTAGATTGGAGGCCACTGGAAACATATTTTCCTTGGGTCGTCATCATGCGCCAGTCCAACCCGACCGAAGTGCGTACGGCCACCTGAACTGCACACACGCGTACACGGCTGCATGTAGGTTCTCAAGCACGTCTCGCCTCTCGTTCAATGTATAATTAATTCGAATTTTTTCCGCGTACTATTTGAAAACGACGATGAAACTACATTGTCGTGAAGAAAAAAAACCGTTTCATTCTCTTTTCATTTACATGTGGTTCTTCGCGGTTTTTTTTATCTTCCTTAAACGATTACCACTACTAACTTAATACAGTCGAATTCAAACTTAAATTAACTAGAAATTATCGTTATCTCGAACTTGGTTCCAGTTCCTGAAATTTCCTATTTAAATAAAGTAAAAAAAAACTCGTTCAGCTCGAATTTATCGTTGATTACCCGAAGTTACTATTTCTATTGAAAACGGCGACAGATAAATTATTTCCGTATGTTGACCATCACAAGTCGGGAATGAACTTTTTCAGCCCTGATGAAATCGAACGTTCCACATCACACACTGTAATCAATATTATTGATTATGTAATAATGCAAGGTGTATCACATACATCAACAATGATTGCGAAATATTAAATTATAAAAAAAATACACTATCAAAAACACAATGTTATATGTATTTTTTATTTAAAAACAAGTTTTCATTTTTTTTATTTTATACTTTTATCTTTGTTTTTTTTTTTTTTAGTAACTTGAGCTCTTAGATGACACGAGATTTCGAACATCAAAATGTCCATCGAAATTGACTATAATCCGACAAATGGTATTTTTTCTGAAAATACGGATGGATAAAATTGTTTCATTACTGAACCAATAGTTTAAAGTCAATAGAACGTTTGAAGTTTTGAACAGTGTGGTGATGCCGACAGTGGTATTAAATATTTGCACAATACCAGTAGCTGGCACCTTTACTTCTCAACTTTGCTACTATGGACTTTCAAATTTGAATATTCGTATATCATATATATATTGATGGCAATAGAAGAGAAATATTTATTTTTTATTTTTAAAGAGTGTATATAATTAGGTTCAAAATAACAAAAACCGTTTAAAAAAAACTTAATAACTTCAAAATTACGCGGAAAAACCAAAGTAAAAATAAATTTTTCACGTGAAAAGGTGTATTTTACGTTCCAACGATGTTTTAAATCATATTTTTTCATGAAAAAAAAAGTTAAATACAAAATTATACTCTATACCGCTAGGACAAAAATAATGTGAACACCGAGTACGCTCAGCGAGTTATTTCGTTCAATGCTCATGAGCGTGGTGAATGATGATGTTTTAGTGACTACGACTCGGGTTCAATCATATACCATACACGTTAACACACGCGTACATGTTCGAGTATAGCATTATGATAGTTAGGTGGTCTTTTTAAACGACGGCTTAACTAACGTATAAGACAAGTATGCGATTATATAAAAATATAATAACAAAACAATACAGTCACGGCGTCAGATTCACGTCCACCGATCGAATCGATGCGCACTTATGTCTGGCCATACCCGGGAAAGGAACGCGACCGACGCGTTTATTTCCCGACATATATTTTTGTGTAACCGACGACGTCCAATAAAATGAGGCTCACGAGGCCTGTGCCCCGGTACCCGTACGGAATATCGACACTTATTTCGAGGCTGGAATTCGTATGAGCTTTTTTTTTCTACTTTTTTTTTTCATTCAGACCTTGTCGTGTTTTCGATTTTTATTTTTTGAAGGGGGCAGAGTGGGGGTATAGATCAATAATCAGTTCCCCGTGTGACAAAAACACCGTCGTAGGAAACCGTGTCGCGTCGTCGTCTACGGTGCGCGTGACGCGTTCACTTGTACGTATATTGCTCGACAGCAACGCGTGAATACATAGGAGTGTCGCAAGAACATTTATCTGATTTGATTTGATTTTGATTTTTTTTTTTTTTTTTGTTGCCTTTGTCGGTTTTGAAGATGAAATCCCGCAATCGCCGCAGATATATTATGCCGACAGTTCGTACCGCGCCGGATATTTACGTCGACTCGTGCCAGAGAAACGTATTGTCGAGACTCACGACTTTCACCCCGCACCACGACGCCGGAAATCGAACCCGTGAACAATCCCCGCTCCCGACGGAAATCACGTGAATACTATCAAATAATTAGAAAAAAAACGTCGGGCGTAATACGGCTGCGGGTTTTCGAATCTCACGCGGGCGTAACACTGGACTCGGTCAACTCCTATTCTGCAACGAAATATCGGTTCGTGCCACCTCCGTCCATTTTCGCCATGGCATCATTTTCACGAATAAGTTTAATTGTGAATTATCTACTTATTTATTTATTTATTTATTTATGTATAATAAACGGGTATTAAACCCTTTAGCAATTAGAAAAAATATAAGTGCAGTGTAGCTTATCTCATAACATAATAAGACACAATAACGATGTAAAATTATTTGTAATAATGGAAATAGTTAACAGCCAAAAAGAATAAATATAAAGTACAGTAAAAATCATTCATAAACAATAATGGTTACACAAAAAAAAAAGAAGAAAAATAATAAGAATAAAATTGTAATATTAAAAATATTTAAGCAAGAGAATTTAAATGTAAAGCCGGATAAACATTTTGTCTGAAGACAAAACGTGACATAGCAAAAATATCAACATAATCCATTATACTGTTAGCCAAAGACAGAGCTCTGGGGAAAAACGAGGTGGAAATATAATTATTTTTGGATAGAGAAACATGAAAAAGTTGGATTTTCTTAATACGTGAGTTTGTACATTAAAACCAATGTGAGATAATAATTCCGGAGAATAAATAAGACAATTTAATAAGTCATATAAGAACATGATATCCGCAACATTTCTCCTCATATCACAAGGCGCGATCCACAATTGGGAAATTTGCAATTTATATGATTCTCTTGTGATGAGTATATTTAATTTAAAACATAATAGTTTTAGAAACTTATACTAAAAATTTTCAATTAGACTGGTATATTATGAAAAATAATGTGGTGACCAAACAATTGATCCAAACTCAAGATGAGACCTAACCAGGGAAAAATATAAAGTGTTTAAGGCATTGGTATTTTTAAAATTTATCGTGCTTCTATTAATAAAACCAAGCATCTTAAAAGCTTTTTTAATAAAGGTGTTAAAATGTTAAATTTTTTTTCATGATAATTATTTTTCATATTTTTTAGAAATACAAAATTCGTTCAAACCGTGTGTGTGTGTGTGTGTGTGTGTGTGTGTGTGTGTGTGTGTTAGTGCTCTGCACGTTTTGGTCTAGACCAATTCAAACCGGACTGGACCACGGTCCAGTCTTTTCGGTCTCTGCGTACAGGACCCAACCACGGTCTGGTTTTTTTCGGTCTTTGTTTATTATAATCTAAAATGGTTTGGTCCAGTCTGCCTTCAATTTCAGTTCGAAATACGTTTTAATGACGAAATCGCGGTCAGGTCTGGTTTATTTCAACACGTAACACAATATATGTAGAGTTATATAATTAACACGTTCAATTCGTCAATTATTATAATTTTTCCCATAACGAAGTGGTGGTGCAGAAGGGTCGGGTATTCTAAATTTATTTGTGCAGTAGTAAGATAATTAATTACTTTAACTAAATATTTAAAGTCATCTTTTTACAATCGGTCCATGATCCATCTCGGTCTCATTCTTATATATTTTTTAAATCGGTCCAGTCTTGGTCTTTTCTAATGCGATACAAATGAAACGGTCCTGGCCATCCTGGCTTAATTTTTTTTTAATCAATCTGGTCCAGTCCTGGTATTGGTTAAAATGAAACGGTCCGGTCCGGTCTTAAAAAAATCCGCCCGTGTAGACCTCTAGTGTGTGTGTGTTTAATACGTCACAAAATGTGTAGATGTTTTACTCGACGCTGATACTTCTAGCGGGTTCGTGAATAGGTACGACGAATTTAAAACGAATCGGTTGTTGTGGAGCAATTTTTATTTAGTTATTTTCGTATGAAGAAAATGCAATCCCTCACTGGAGTACCTTTGGATTAGTAGTGTAATATGACGAGGTAGCCATGACGTGGAATTCAATAATCACAGACGTGTTTTCGACTTTCGATGCCTACGATTGATTTATCACGACGAAATCATAACGACATCACCCGTTATGCGGCAGGTATAGAACGACGACGACGACGACGAAACGGAATGATAAACGACCTAGAATACTAGTCTAACTCGTGTACGGGATAAAACGAACAAGAGCGTGGTGGTTCGTAGTTTATTTCAATTTTTTCTCCTGTCTCGTGTGAGTTGTTCAAACACCATTGTACGGCGCGGTGTTTGCACGTACTCGTTGTTGTGTATACATACGCATACGTACTGCTGGTGTATCACGATAATCTGTCGATTTGTGATTTGATCCAGTACACTGTACAACAAATTGAATTTTTCTCATGTAAACATTTAAAAAAATCTATAAAAACTACACTTTTATGTCGAGGTAATAGTTTTTTTTTTTATTATTATTTACGTGGTATTATAAGTTTACTATTTATCAAACGGCTCAAACTGCTTATGATTTATCAAAACAAAAGATAATATTTTTGAATGTTTTTTTGTAATTTTTTTTTTACTCACTATAGTTCAAAAACATAAAATTCAATGATTAGACCAGCGTTTCTTAATCTGTGGTACGCGCACCACTAGTGGTACGCGAAGAAAATCTACCATTAAAGAAAAAATTGGAATGAATCATTATTAACATAAAATATTATTCGGTTTATTTAATGTTAATTTGATGGTGTAGAGGTCGTTTGTAATCTTAGTAATTAAGATAACGATATTCTCTTTAATATAATATAAGTCGACAAACTTTATGGGATAAACCCGATAAAGCGTATTGCTATTTCTCAATAATGCGTCTTTACCTTAGTTTCGTGAGTTCCTTCAGTTTATTCACGAGTGCCATACGAGTTGTTTGCATCAAGTATATTTTATATTAAAATTTTATATTTTTATGTAGTTTTTATAACTTTTTGGTGATATAAAATCAAATTAAATGAAAATATTTTTAGAAAGCGGAAGCTCAAATACTAAAAAACAGAAAGCACAGGCGAATCGCAAATATGACGAAAGTTACTTACAATTTGGATTCGTTGTACAATTTGGTTCTGAAAATTCTACTCCGTTACCTCAATGTATAATTTGTCAAAAAACACTTTCGAATTAAAGCATGAAGCCATCTCTACTTAAGCGCCACCAATTATCGATGCATCCAGAAACAGAAAATAAACCTATTGAATTTGTTCAGAGAAATGTTACCATTTTCCGAAAGGAATCGAAATGCTTGTCTAGTTTTACGAACTTTAATGAAAATATCGTTTAAGCATTTTAATTAGTGAGTTTAATTATTGCTAAAGATGAAAAACCACACACAACTGGGGAAACAATAGTGTTACCAGCAGCAAAAGAAATCGTGCAATGTATTCTTGGAGACAAGGCTGCAAAAGAGATAGAAAAAGTGTCACTTTCAAACGATACTGTCAAAAGAAGAATTGATGACATATCGTCGATTATAAAAAATGAATTATTGTTTTATTTGAAAGATTGTAATTTCTTTGCTCTGCAAATTGATGAGAGTACTGGTATTGCTAACATCGCTCAGTTAATGGTATTCATACGTTTTGATCGCAATGATGAAATTGTTGAAGAGTTTTTGTTTTGTAACCTTTAAAAACCCACACAACATCTGAAATTATTTTTACAACCATTAATGAATATTTGATTGAAATAGATCTGCCGCGGAGTAAATGTGTGGGTTTTTGTTCTGATGGAGCAAGGACAATGACTGGAAGGCTGACTGGAGTTGCAACAAGAATAAAAAAAGTTACCCTATTATGTAAAACTATGCATTGCATGATTCACCGGCAAGTGAAGCATCCAAAAACATACCTAGAAGTTTAAAATTAGTTCTTGATAGTGCTGTAAAAATCGCAAATCTAATCAAAGCTCTCAATTCAAGACTACGCACAGTATTATGTAGCGAAATGTGCAGTACTCATAAATCCCATCTTCTCCACACAGAGGTAAGGTGGTTTTCACGAGGAAAAGTCCTCTCCAGGCTATTCGAGCTAAAGTTGAAGTTTAATTACTTCTGACTGATATTGATGAAGAAAATTCCAAATTGTTTTGTGATGACGAATGCCATGACGGCTGTCAAGACTACCTCAAATGGCTGACTTATTTGTCCGTTTGAGTATTTTAAATATATGTCTGCCAGGATCAAACACAAACATGTTGTATGCTAGTGATAAAGTTAATGCATTTGTTTATTTCGAAAGTATCTAAGAATGATATTTTAGCATTCGAGACACTAAACACATTTTGGAATAATTACGGAATTCGGCCAAATTAAAATGTAATTACAGACATTTCGGAACACCTATTATTACTAAAATCCAATATTTTCCTGAGGATAACTCAGAAATGAAATGGATCATAAACCCTTTCGAAGATGATTATATTAAAAACATTCCAGATGGTGTTTTGGAAAAAGAATTATTTATTGACTTAATCAGTGACGCTTCCCTAAAAACCGTTTTCAAAACCAAAAATATCACTAATGTTTGGCTGGACGTGAACAATTATTATCAGTATTGTCCACATAAGTTTTACAGTTTCTAATCCCTTTTGTATCAACATATTTGTGCGACAATACATTTTCTCACTTATTGTACACAAACAATAAATATAGAAGTAGACTATACGTAGAAAATAATTTAAAACTTAAAGTTACCGATTCGGAGCCTAATATTGACAGAATCGTCCGTTCAAAACAACACCAATCGTCTCATTGAAGTAAAAAGTAAACCATAATAATTACAATAATTTTACATATTTAATTTAATTTAATTTAATTTCTTTTTGCACGTTAAATACTTCATCATATATATTTATTTATTTTATATTATCTCATTTTGTAATTCCTAATGAAATAAAATTCTATACATATAACATAAACGTATACATTATTAATATAATAAGCAAAAAAAAGCAAAAAAAATGGTCAGGTGGTACGTAAAAATTTTCAAATTGTGTATGTGGTACGTGACTATAAAAAGGTTGAGAACCGCTGGATTAGACTTTCAGAGTGGAGATGTAAGATGTATCCCACAGAAATATACTGCCACTACTCCGTTGCTTTTAACTTTCAATCTAATATCTCTTTTGTGCCTGATCTTGAAACAAAAAATGTAATGACAAAATTATTATCTTTCTCGACATACTGAATTACAAGGAACGGTAACGCTGAAGCAGTAGTTGTCATTTTTCGAACAAATTATTTCTTCGTAAGAACGCAGTTTTATTAATGTTTTACGTAGAACAAGAAATAAATTCAAATGTATGCATTATACAATGTCAAATCGCTATTATGAAATCATCACGAGACATCCCGTTTAATGTGCATTTCCATATCGACCGCGTGTTTTCGAATAATCTGTTTTCGTATGAAAATTTTAAGGTTAGAACTATATTTTCAGTACGACGACAACACAAGATGTATACGCATTATACCTACAGGCTACTCGTTGGTACACACACGCGCGCGTCACTCGTATTATGTACATCGGCTTCGAGTAAAGTTGTTTCGTCGGTTCGCACGTGGCTATGAATATTTTTCGTGAACACATTGTCCCGGAAACGATCGAAATAACGACTAGGTGCGCGAAAAGTTAAGCGCGGCCGAGAAGATATACGAGGATAATAATTATAAATGGCTCCGGAATTCCTCGTTATCATCACGAAAATGAGATCACGGCATTATGCGATCCGGCAATGCAGAAATGAATATGCATGAATGTGTTTGGCACAAAGAACACGGATTTCTTTTCTTTTTTTCTTTATTTGAGAATGTAAAAAGCTCGTTTTGAACTTGTATCCATCACTGAATAGTTAGGAATGCATTATTATGGCGGGTGCAGTTATACTCGTTTCAGTTTTCTTCGGGCTCGAGACGTGCGAGCTTTAGAAGAATTCGAATTATTACTGTATAAAGTTTTCCATGGTATGATAATATAATTATTCATCCGTGCGAATTATTCATAACGAATAAAACGAACGAAAAAATTGATAGAATAAATATACATTTTATTTGTTATTTATGTAAAGTCCGGAATGGATGCAAAAACATTATGATAAAAAATATTTGCCTAAAAGGAGTTCACACTTGGTTTTTTTTCATCAACTTAAACATTTCTGCAGGGTTTATAAAATGTGTACTCGTTTATTTATTTACTCTGTGAAAACGCGGAGGGCTCGGTGAAAAGTCGACAGTTTAGCCGGTGAATTGCATATTAATTATTTAGGTTTCTCAAAATGAATTCCCGACAATAATTTTCCTGGAATGAAAATATTGATAATGAATATATATTAAACAAGCTGCGTAGGTATTCTTGGGATAAATTGTTTTCTATATTTGTGCTAAAACGCGTATAAAATGCGAAGGATATGTTATAACGTCAAATAAAGGAAAAACGAGATTTCATGATTGGAGGAGCTCAAGTTAAAAATGTAAATACACTGCGTTATATACATTGGCACTCTCGGCCAGCGGACTAAGTTAATTTGGATTGATCATTAGCGTTTCATCAGCTAAAAGGTATACGATTCAGAAAAGCACTGGCAGACAGTTCTCAGAGCCGGTGAACCGTGAAAATATCATGCGATCGTCGAGACGTTTGAAAAATAAACAGCTCTCGAAGAGCTAGGTACAATTTGTTCATGGTCGAATTTTGATTTTTGATTTCCTCGAACAAACGTTATGACACATATAATCGGAACGTAACATTTCAGACGAAAAACAAAAAATATTTTTATCACGACTTTTTATAGCCACGTCGTATTCTTCAAAGCCTTAAGCTCTTTCTTCGGCCATTCCTACTAAAACGGAATTTCGGGATACGCACAGAGGTCTTCCCGTTATGTTTTTCATTTGTCCCGGGACAACAATGTTATTGTTATTCGAGTAAGTAAAAATCGTATGTGATAAAAAAATATTTTAAGTATCGCCGATAAATTACCAGAGTTTTTAAAACACTTTTTTATTAGGACGACAATTTAGGTGCAACTCTTGCAAGAGTCTACGTGACTCGCCGTTCAATTGCGAACTTGATAAGGTAATGTATTATCCACTATATTATAATATCCACTCGAATTTACAATGCAATAAAACGCGTTCATTTTACTTTATGAAATGTTCGCTAAATTTCGCGTGATTAACGATATAAGTCTGAACGACGGCGAGCGCCACGAAATGATATGTTGATGCGCCGAGCGTGAGTGCGTACGACCGTTATTGTCGCAATATTATATTTCAGTACTATATACGATATAATATATATATATAGATACATATACGTACGTCTTTCGAAAGTTCAAACGGGACGAATCAAAATCGTAAACCATAGCCATAGAACGAGTTGACATCTACACGAACATTACTACGTCAAAGGAAAAAAATAAAAAAATAAAAATAAAAAATAAATCGAAAAAAATCCCCCGAGTTCCAAATATAATTTTTTTCAAGAACTCGACGGTTCGTTCGGACGAAAATTGTTACATTTTAATATTACATACACGGCGCGGCACTGCTGCGACTGTATATTCGATAACATTTTTGGAAAACGTTCGCTCGTCTGTTACTGTTTAAGAAAACATAAAATTGAAATGTGTCATAAACACTGAGACAAGCTGCAGTCGAGCTGCACGCAGAAACGGTTTTCGAATGTTGCGCGATTCGTCGTCGCTTTTAAAATTTAAATATAAATAACATTAATACAACACTGTCGTGCGCGGGAACGAGCGAAGCGAGACGAGTGCGCAACACCCGCGCACCCTCCGCGCCCGCCGGTCTGCGCTCAAGTATTTTTCCCGCATTTGTATTTATTTTTTTTTTATTTTCCTAGAAGTATTACGTTTTCGGTGTTCGTAGCACGTGACAACTACAAATTGCCTTCTTTGTACACGTGAAAAAAAACAATAATAATAATAATAAAAACCAATTGTTTCCGTTTTCCCCGGAACGCTTGACTATGTTTTTTTTTCTTCTTGTTTTTTTATTTTATTGTTATTATTATTATTAATCTCTGTACGCCGTACGCTCAGCGTACGCGTTTTTCGCGTACACACTGTTTGCGTGGCTGTGAGGTAAATCGAACACGGCACATACATTGTATCTATACACACATTGCATGCCTAATAGACAAACATGCCGCGTGGCGTGGCGGAGCGCACAGTGTTATATTATAGTCACGGGCGTTTCGTGTGAAAAACTCAGAATACAAGTGCATGAGAGTATTTGTGCAAATGTGTGTGTGTGTGTGTGTGTGTGTGTGTGTGTGTGTGTGTGTGTGTGTGTGTGTGTGTGTGTGTGTGTGTGTGCGTGTGTGATGATAGGGACGGCTGCTGACGGAGAAATGTTTACAAAAACGAAAACTGTGTGAGACGCAAAAGCTGCGAGCAATGCGACAATGACGGTTTAGCGTGGCCTGCAAATGTCGAGGTACTGATTCGAGCGCGCGGCGGTGGCGGAGGCTGTCCGCCAGCAGATGATTTGTTCAAAAGGGTCCCCATGGTAACCAATTTCGGATCGATAGCTCTACCTCTCTTCGTGTCCCCGCACCATCCTTTACGCCAAAACTAAGAGGAATGGTACTTGTGTACGTGTGTACGTGTGTGTGTGTGTGTGTGTGTGCACGCGCGCGCGCGCACGTGTGTATGTGTGTGTATACGAGCGCGTGTGCATGTGTAAGTGTGTGCGTGCGTGTGTGTGCGTGCGTGTGTGTGTGTGTGTGCGTGTGTGTGTACGTGTGTATGTGTATGCAGGTGTGTGTGTGTGTGTGTGTGTGTGTGTGCGCTGGGTTCATAGTAATCGTTTTCCTAAACTCATCAAAACATAATAGAATGGAACGAAATAATTACACCGTTCACTACCAAGACTATACACCAGTGCAATGTTAATTGAATAGAAGGAATAATTTTCAGGGTTGTTTAAAACGAAAAAAAATTAATTAATTAATCAATTAATTATTGAAAAATGGATCGGTGCGCTGATTACAGCAGACGTATTACATAAATTAATACACTTATATATATATATATATATATATATATATATATATATATATATATATATATATATATATATATATATATATATATATATATATAAGTATATATAACATATAAGTACATATTATATATAACATGTAGAAATATTGAATGTTGGTGACAAAGCATCGACAATAGCCACTATATATTAATATAATTGTATACACATAGTATAATGGCTTGTGCATTTTTTTTTTTTTTAATTATTACTCCATAGCACGATTACAGTAGGCACATAACCATGTACTTCATAACGAGTTTTAGTAATTATCATTATTGTTAGTGTTTTTTTGGGGAGTGTGCGTGGGTTTACAGCGTATACTCCAGCACTAGTTTACTGATTTTGAGGGATACCCAATACAAGTGTTAGAAATACCTTAGTATACCTTTGAAAATAATTATTAAAGTAGAAGTGATATAAATTATTTATTTAAAAAAAAATTTTTGATATATTTACCTAAATATCTTTGACCAGGTTTGGTGGAACATCATGATTTATTTATTGATAACCGACCATAATATTCATCAACAGAAGACAATAACGTACTATATGTTGTATGAAAATAACTCGTGAGGATTTCATACGATTATAGTTTTTGCAAATTATAAAGTCATAAACATCCATTTTAGGCTATAGCTATTTATGGTAATTGTTGTTAAAATTATATTAACTTTTTTGCGTACATTTCCTAATTTTTTTAAATGTTTTAAATTAATTATTTGTATAAATAAAACAAATAATTAAAGTTTATTTATTTACAACAAATTCAACGCATTTAACGGTACATGATATAGTTCATGTATACTTTAAAAATACCTACATATATACTCGTATATTTAATTATTAATTATTTTATACCTAATTAAGATAATAATTAGAATTTAGGTTATAAACTATGTAATTTTTTATTTTTGCTGTACATAGTCATATATCAAACTAAAAATATGTACAAAACGTAAATTCTACTCCTTCTGGAGCGTGTACCCTGGGAAAAAATTGCAAAAATCTCAATGGTTATAGTGTAGGTGTTATTAGTATGATATTACATCACGTGCGATTGATCGTAATAAAAACAAAATTTACAGGCAAGTGTAGAGATAAACAGGTATTGAAAACAGTATTAAATAACATTGCACCGGAACCATAGCGGGGACATAGCGATTGTGGCGTAAAATAATTGTACATAATATCATAATGAGTGTGTGTGTGTGTGTGTGTGTGTGTGTGTGTGTGTGTGTGTGTGTGTGTGTGTGTGTGTGTGTGTGTGTGTGTGTGTGTGTGTGTGTGTGTGTGTGTGTGTGTGTATGTGTGTACGACGCCATAATTTTATTTATTTTTCTTAATAGTTATTTCCGGTAAAAATATATATATTTATATATAAATAATAATAATAAAACTAAACGATTCGCGCATAAACGTTTGTTTAGAGCTTGTACACGACGCAGCAGTGGCGGCGGCAGGGACGATCGACTGTTGTGTACTCGGGTGGCCTGTAACGCGCGCAGACTGTAGCCTCGTACCTGCGAACTGAGAGAAATATAATTCACTGCCTTTTGAATGACGTTTTTGTATTATATACACCCGTATTTGTATGCATATGAAGTATATTTCATTTGTATACAAACAGAATGTTTCAGATCTATTTGACAAATGAAATAATAATGTTTATGTTCTATTAATGTTGTTTGTAAATTATTTTTAAGAGCGATTTTTTTATTTCAACTTAATTTTCTATAATTCAGACGATAGTTATCGGTAACACAATAATGTTATGAAAGATAAATCACTTTTTTTTTTTAATTTTTACAGTTCAATTTTTATTATTTGACTAAAGAGAAACTATTTTAAGTTTCTAGCAGTTGATTCTTTCGGGATATCTAAATCTCTACACTTTTCTACTTCCTTCAAACTTTAAACGCTTATACTAACTATTGGTCAGACAACTCAAAATATATTGGTATCTCGGTTTCCTATAGAAATAATTTACAACATTTTCAACATGTTATTAATGATAGTTACCGTTTAAAAAAACTAAACAACTTTTCGTAGATATAACAATTTCCCACATCAAAAATGTAGTCCTGTACGTTTTTTAAATTTTACATAAAATAATTTCAAACTTGTGCATTGCTTAAAAATAAATTGCACTATGCAAATATCCAAGAGAAACTCTGTACAATATGTATGCGTGTGTGTGTGTGTGTGTGTGTGTGTGTGTGTTTACGACTTTTTGAAAACATATTCAGTATCGATCATATAATGTCTCAATAAAGACGAAATAACAATCATTATGATATTATAATAGTACACGTAGAAAGTCCCTACGTTTCCCGTGGTCGTCGACGCTGTAGCTGCATACATTGTAGAATACCCGTAGCGAACCGATATTCACGCGAATACGCGTGTCGACCACCCTCTCATTTCTCGAATTTTGGGGCGCATTGGACGCATCCGTGCACGGGAGGGTCTTGAAATTGATAATGTGTCTGGGCAAAATTTTACACGATACATTTCCCCGTGTCGTTTGAATACGCTCAGTGCTTTCCGCCTATTATTATCACGAGTATGATTGAAAAATGCGTTTTGCTATAACCAATCAAAAGTTTTTTTTAACCATAATGAAAAACTATCAAAAAATTGTGTGAAAAAGTTCAAATATACCGTAATCGAAAATTTTAACATCAACTTTAGACGTTCAGTCGTGGCTTCAAAAAATCAATATTTTTGGAATTTTAAATGTTCACCAAATATCAAAACCTCTATATGAAAAACATATGACGAAAATATAAAACTTCAAATTTACTTAGTTTTCTATAGTTTTATCTCATAAAATGTTTAATTCGTGATATTAAGATCTTAAAATGTAATCGATCCTTACTCGTATATTTTACAAACAATGCTGAAATAATCTCGAAAATTGTTTGTTCAAAATTTTCTTTCATAAAATTTAAAATTATAATTTTTATTTCCGTCCATTATACCGAAGCTTTCTTCAGAATTGTTTTACAATAAAGAATTGAATTATCGTTTCTTCAAAATGTAATAAACCCACCAACAATTGTTTGCCTTTGGAGTGAAAAAGTCTGGGATGTATGTATTGCTTTTATACATTTAAATGTGTTTTTTATCTTTGAAATTGTGATACATTAATTTCATCTTCTTGTGTTAATGCGATTAGTTAAATTGATTTTTTTTTTCAATCAATTTATTGGTCCCAAGTTTTTCCACCATATTCTAATTTATCGTTTTTATTATTATTCTAGAATAGAAATTCATATCACTCAAAACCATTGTGTTATAAACCCGCCCAAACACATTGCAATTCCTATATGCTGGTGAAACAGCAGAAATTCCAACGAACACATAACAATCCGGCAGTTAGTTCACCGCATATGGACACGCGAATAGTTTAGATATGATCATAGACGCGTAAAAAAAAAAAAAAATGTTTTCTCAATGCGTACAGGAATATTTCTGGTCATGAATCTGAACATTAATATCAGATCAAATAAACCAAACAGAATAGTTTTTTCAAAATGTTTACTCTCGTGATTATAACATAAGAGTTCATTTAAATAAGACCATATAATATGTCAGGATGGTGGTATTATTGAGACAAATACGATGAATATTATTTAACTAATTTAAAAGCGTAATACAGTGAAACCTCTAAATAACGGACACTCTCGGCGACTGAAATCGTTTCTGCTATTCGGAGGTGTCCGTGAAAAGATATTTCACTTTACGTATATGAAAAGTTCAAGAACCAAACATTTCATGGTGTGCAGCTGGACACTCAACACACTCCTTGAACACGTCCATATCGTCGTTATTTTTGTTATTATTATCATCACCATCATCGTTATGACTTCACGATGTTGTTTACATGCGCTAAAATACAATCGTCAGGAATTACATAATATATGTGTACAACACAATAAATAAGTATTTACTTATATATTAATGATATTTGTTTTAGAATTTTCGCTGACTTGATAATATAATATAGTAATTTATAATTCGTGTTGACCTTTTTATTGGCGATCACCAGCACGTACAGGTCGAGGTGCAAAACCCATCACCGACGTCGGAATACTATTGCGACTGCCTACTGTGATTCGGTTGAAAAATAGATCACGTGTTTTGCCCCTTTGGGTCATAGGTCACGAAGGGGTCTCTGCTCCGGAACCATAATCCCAGTCAAAGTCACTATACATTGTTATGCCGTCACTAGTGTATTTACAAAATGTAAACTTCACCGGGATTCAAACGATAATAATCATTATTAACAATGTATAGTATCGCGATTGTACACATCTAATTCATTCCAAACCCCAAGTCAAAATGAGCTTTGATTCGAAGCTTAGCAAAGGTTGATAACCACGCAAAAATTTACAGTTACTACTCCAACGCTCTAAAATATAAATTCGTATTGCTTTTATAATATCGGTCTGATAAAACATATTTAAATATTACAATTTCTAAAATAAAAAGTAGCTGTTCTCGTTCATTTTAATAAGTATGTTATTAGTGGAGGCTACTGCTCAATATTTAAGAAAATTAATAATGTACACCAATGGTAAAACATAATTAAAAATAATTTTCATAAAATGTTTCCAGTTAAATAGATTTGAAACATTCTGTATGTAACAATATACTATGTGAATATATGCTGGTTTTAAAAAAAAGGAATATTAATTTTATCGCACATGAATCTCAAAATTTTAATAATCATTACATTTACTATCCAATTATCTAAAACGTCTGGTTAACTATTCTACACATAAGTAAAATGAAAAATAAAATCAAAGAAATTTAATAGATTAATTTATTAACTTAATCTTTATTATAATTACGTATCGAATTACAACATAAAGAAACAATATAAAAAAAAAAAAAAAAAAAATGCTTAGTCCTGTATTTAAGTTTGAACTATATAGATTCACATTAACACTAAAAATAAATATATAACTTTCAACTTAATAATATTCATGTTTCAAATAATATTATGATCTACATTGCTGTCAAGTATTGAAGTAAAAGTATTTATTGAGTTAAGTAAGTTAAGTTTAGTAATTTAAAGTGTTATTACCTGAATTTTAATTTATACTGGAGGCAGAAAACTTTTTAGAGTCTATCGAACTAATTAACTTAACAAGCAATTTGTATTTTCGTACGTTAACACATTATTTGGAATTCCCAAAGTAAATCTTAGTGAAGAAGTATACTTGATAGATATATTCGAAAGCTGATATGTAATCGAAAAAATAGTTGAACTATTCTAATAAAATCGTTCTTAGATATACTTATTCGATGCGTTTGTATGAATCGACTTGTAAAATATAATTATAATTTATAATTTTAAGTTTTAAAATATCAATAGTGACGGATGGCTAGGATCGGATCTAAAATTTTTTGAACCCATGGAAAAATATGAAATTAGTTGAAATTATTTAAATATTAATTATTTAATTATTGTTAAATAGTTATATTTATTAATTATTAATTTTCATTATCATTATTATTATTATTATTATTATTTTTAATTATTTAAATGTGTGCCTTTTTATCAGACAAAGAATACAAAATACGCCATATCGACTTAAATATTTAATTAATACGTAATATAAATTATTTAATTCTTTTGTATAAAATATATTCAAAATTAAGTATAATTAATAGTTAATACAAAATAATTAAACACACTTCAGTAGGACAAAAAAAAACTTATTAATAATTATTAATTCTTTATTGAACAAAAAAAATACAGTAAAACAAAGAAAAATTGCTTAATATAACACTTAACGTTGAATAAAATCTTTTATCATTAACACATATTAAATATTTAAATCAAATGTTAATCTCCCTAGATTTTTTCATAACAAAATCATTATTTATCGTAATTTAAACTCCTGACTATGTTATTTTCTAATCAAACAGTTGACAAATGGGCGAATCCATCTTGATATAATAACGACGTATGCTATGATTTGATTAGTTTTAATTCGCTGAAATTTCTTTTACAAGATAGAGAAGTTACTGGCAAAATAAAATATATTTATACATTTAGAATCTTTTATAATTATTTATGGCTTTTTAAACGTTTTAAGTCTCAAACTTCGCTTCTTCGAATGACATATCTTTAACCAATATACCAAATACTTGTATAACTTTGTCCAATAATTTTGAATATAATGCTCTAACAGCTTTTTGTTTTGCAGTCCTCCTTGTTGTACTGTAACTCTTTAAAGATACAAATAAGTTTTTCATTAGCATGTCCTGTATTTGTAATCATATAGGTACTACAATTCAAAGTTTAGGTATTTTCATTTTCTAATACAAATTAAGAACAAAAATATGTTCACGATTTGCGGCTCAGGTTCATGGAGACCGGGGAAAGTGCACCGATTTGTTCCCCTCTAGATCCAGCTCGGCCGAAGACAAAATAATGAAGCTCATTAATCGAATGACATGAAATATATGAATATGATAGTAAGCACTATCATAGATAATAATGACAAATGAAAAACATGGTTACGTTCGCAAATGGGACAAAAAATGCTTGTTGCGCTTGCTTTATTAAATGTACATCGTGAATTTGAAACCCCTGAATGAAAATATTATCAACTGTTTGGCAAACATGAAAAACGGACATTTAATATTACCTATTTAATGTGAATGATATTATTTATTTTTATTTTTATTTCACATGTGATAATACAAATTATTATAATAATACATAATGAAATAGAACGTGTGTTCTGTCTAGAAATAATCAACTGAAAACATTTGTATTTTTATTTAAATTTTAATGACGATATTTTTTTTTAAACTGTGTATGATTGTTTATACATAAACAATTATATACATGAATAGGTATTTATGGAATAATTTTTTGATTCTCTCTCCCTAAACAAAAGACCAATGCCTCCATATATAGTGTATGTGTATGCTGTTTTCGCTTTACTCTGCACTTTTTTATTCCTTTTAATTTAATTTAAGTTTGTAATTTTAATTTTAATATAAATGTGATCATTATAGTCTTACCGTTGTCTTACTACATTGAAAGATATTGATCACCAGTACGCGTTGTTATTTTCTTTTTCACTTGTAATCCACGAAAAAACGATGGCCAAAATAATCTCTTCAAACATTAAATAAAAAAAAAAAATTAAATAAAAAAATCAACCTTTTTTCTTCGGAGTTAAATTTTTTTCGATTATGTGATTTCCTTTTATTTTTATACATAACCCACTCTGAACATGAATTTATCGAGTTTTTTTTCTGTCTATTATCAATCGAGTAAGTTGGTTTTGCATTAATGATTCACGTCGTTGTTTATTGTATATGACCGTATGGAAAAATTTGAATTGGTAACTTTGAATTATTGTTCACCTTGGCGTGTTTTTCATTGATTTAAAAGCATTTCACTCGTGGTTGTGATTAGTTATACAGCTAATTTCGTATAGCATTTCGTCATATATGCCATCAATTTTGATTAGAAACAAAACTTAGGTCAATCTGCTGACGGTGCATTAAAAAGACAACGCATTTTTACAAATAAAAAGGAATTATAAAAACTGTGAAAAATATTTTAAAAATGAATAGTGAACTTCCGATAAATCAACAAGCATAGATTTAAAGTATTGTGTTTTCATTATTGAGTAACGCTTCTTATTTAAAACAATTTAAATAGTGGCCATACTGCATATCACTTTGTTGGAAATCGAATAAGATTTTTTATACATTGACAAATGTTCATTATTTTAGAAAAATGTTATTGATTTGAAGTGTCAGCTTACAGAAATATTAGTTTCATACTTACAAATATTTTACAAAATGAAAAATAAAAATTGAATACATGCATAGTTAATTATATGGTATAATAATTATTTTTATTGGTAAAAACAACCTATTGACATGCACTGATTAAAGTTTATTTTTATTTCAAACATTTATATTAGAAAAGGAATACTTGAGAAGTAATAAGGTGATATATTGAAATTTGAATATACAACAACTCGCCATTGTTTTTAAACTCCAAAATAATAACGCACACTACGACAGCGAAGTGCAATGAAGTGAGAATGCAATACCGATAGTGATCACTGAGTATATCTGTATTTCGAATATTTTTTTCTTCTTTTTGGACAGCTAATATTTTCAAGGAAGAATTCGGTGTATACAAATATACTTATAAATTATTCGCTATCTACATTGCGAGTTTGATTGAAATATTTTGATGAATATTTCAATAAAAAAGAGAAGATCGTGCGATAACCTTAAATGATCATGAAAAATGAGTTTTTTTTTTTTAAGAAAAAAGAAACCAGTAAAAATGTTGATTTATTTGTATTTATTATTATTATTATTATGTTTTTTTTTTGCATATTAAATAAATTTTACTCTGATGTTTAAAATCTCTAAATAAGTAATTCGATAACAGAAATGTATACCAATTCTATTACATTATTGCATGTAAAAAAACATGAAAGATTTACATGAACATTTTTATTTGAATATTTATTTACAAATTCATTTTTTTTTTTTTTTAGTATTTTTATGGATTTTAACGACTTCCATTTTAAAAATATTGTATTTTATATTTCGACTTCTGATCATTAAATAATACAAATTATTTATATCAACACAATTAATCCCTAAAATAATATATATTTTTACTTTACCGTATTTCGTGGTTACCTATGATATAATATTAAATTTTTTGTTCTCGCTGTACAATATAATACATCATTTTACTTGAATAACAAACGAGTAAAAAATCCAAAACAAGTCTCGCGGTATAAATTTGAATGTCATTTCGTACAAAAATCCACGCCGATAAACGAAGTTCTGTTTTTCGAAAGAACTGTTCCCACATTGTTTTCGTATTATTCAATTTCCGATTAATATTCCAACGAAAATCCGCTTCGTGGCGTTTGCAATTACGACCGACCCCGCGGTTTACCCTTCGGTTGAGTGATCAGCATCTCACGCCGAGGCGGTCGAATCTCTCGCCGTCCCTACGCAGGTGTACGGCGAACACGCGTACGTGGTTATGGCTCGGTCAGGTCAATTCTAAAATATCGAAATACTTCCGATCTCGGCGGAAACAAAACAAAAATCAGTCGAACGAAAATCAGAAAAGAATTCTGAAAATCAAACACGCGTCACATCGTGATTGCAATAACAATAACCATACCACATAGGCACCGAGTTGTAGATATTAGCACGGGATCAAAATAAAATACTAATGGTACATTGTGCGTGGATATTACCTATTCCAACGTTCTTTATTGGCTCTAGTGACAGCTAATACAAACAATTGTTTTTTTATTAGCGTCTATCTAAAGCTGCTAATTACACAATATTATAAGAAAATATAAATATAAAAAAATAAATACTAAAAACAATTGAGCCTATGAGTTAGTACGTTCTTCATTACCTATTATATTTAGTTGAGTATCTATTAAAAAGAGCGAAAACCATACGATTTCTTTTTTTTTTTGAAAAGTATAAATTATTTTCATTTAAAGATAAAATGTATATCGAAAATTGTTGTTTATTTCATATTATCGAAAAGAAACTTTATAAACCAGCTATCTTCGAATTTTTATAAAATATAATAACTTTTTTGAGCTTTTCTTCCATTCTGTTTTATACACATTATACACATATCATACACAAATAGAAATAACTATTAAAAAAAAAAAAAAAAATACAATTATGGTGTCATACACACACACACACACACACACACACACACACACACACACACACACACACACACACACACACACACACACTCACACAAACACACACATTACTGAAATAATACATCACATGTATAAACGTGATATTTTATCTTTGGTCATATTTAGATGACAACTAGTGATTGCCGGTGTTCGTATGAACATTTTTAAGTCATAGCTTAACATAAGCCGTGTTGATTACCAAATAATTTTCACACATGGCAAGAAGTAAATAATATTTCCAACGCCGTTAAAATCTGAGTACGTATGCGACTGCCCCCCGCTACCAGCGTGGAGTCAGCATCTATGCCGTGCCACCCTCTGTGATTATGTTTGATACGTCTCGCCGCGCCGAGAAGACGTCGCCGACGAAATGCCGTAACACTCCGTACGCCCAACTGCAATCGAAATCGACATTATTATAATGAGACTGCGCTGCACGACGTTTTCACGTGGTCGCGATTCGTGTCAAATATTCCGGAAGTCTGAACTACGTGTCGCAAGGAATTTCCGCGTAAAACACAACGACCCACGTGAGAGCCATCATCCCCGTGACCACAGCTAACGTGTCTGCTGTAATGTTTTATATCACTTAACCGTAAGAGCGTACGGACAATGATTTGTGTACCGATTTAATTCTGAATATCAAAACGTTAAAATTTACTATTTAACTCCATTGGTGATGACTTAGAAGTTTCTAATATGAAATTTTAAGATCAAAATCTTAAGAGAACAAAATAAAAAAAAATTAAAATTAAAAAAAAAACATGTATTTATTTATAAAAGTTTGATATGAATACAAGCAGACAGAAATGGAATAACTTGTTAACGACTCTGAAGCACTTGGGGCGGCGAGAAAACGAATTATAGACTCTGATGTTCCTTATTCTTGTAAAAATAAAAACAACCGTAATAGGTTCGTACCAACTTACTTTAAAAAATGTTCTTTAGTTTGCTGCCACGGCTATCTGTAATCTAATCTTGCGATTCAGTTTTGAACTAGTTCCTGTCATTGGAAAAAACTGCGATTCAGCATACAAGTAGAGTTCTGGCGACTATACAATATTACGGTTTAATATTTAATCATTAATATTTTTTTTTTTCTCGAACAGTATCCAAGAAAACCATTTGAACCATTCTGCTTACACACGTAAATTCACGTTTATCGACAGAGGAAATTGGAAAGAATCCAAAGAGCTCACTCTTAGGATCGAAACTTCAATGAACATGAAAATATCAAATAAATTTACGAATTATCAAATGCATTCATTATTTAACACGTATTAGGTTTTCGCTATTGTTTATACCAACTGGTACAAAGAACACTCAAAACAACTGTTCACCTGATACAGATTTTATCAGAAACGATCAAATAGATGTGGGTATAAGTAAAAATAATAATACAAATTGACAATTTATTCTAAAACTAATTATAGTAGACTCTTGAATTCTTCATTTAATATCATATGACCCTAATATAGATTTTTAAAAAGTTTCGAATTTTTTTTTTTTTTTACAATTTTCGGGCTATACGTATAAATTTTTAATGATTGAAAGTATGCATCGTATTTAGTTTTTTGAAAATGTTTACCTTATTAAAATTTAAATGTTTGATGTAAAACCTAAAAATGTAATATCATCTCATTCATATACTTGACTAACAATACTGAAAATACCATTTATCAGAATTTTTGTTACTCGAGTTTAAAAAAGTATGAATTACGGTTGAAACAACTCTTTTTACGTAAAATTTCCGATTTGTTTTCATTTTTATTCCATGAAGTTTTTAAATTTTTGGTATAAGATTTGACATTTTTGTACACGTTTCTTTATAAGTGGCCTAATTTACATTTTTCATAGTAAATTTATAGTATTATATTATAGTAATAGTTGTTATAGTAAAATATGTATGATTGCTTGATATTATAAATAATTTCAGGATACTGATCAGGAACCCGTGACCTTTTTACTATTTATTACATTTATTTTGTACCTATATTACTTTTCGTCTGTGTTGCAACATCCACTAGTGCAATATATCGATTGAAACGACTAATTTCAACACTATCGTTTCAAACTCACAACCGATTTCATTTCAATGTGATCGACCATATGGGCGTTATACGATACAAGTATAATATACGTCTACGTTGTACATATACATTGAAAGAGAGGGTACGATTATTTATTTATGTTAACAAGAGACGACCACAACGACGGAAGATCCTGCGTAGACGTCGAGTACCCGGCATTGTGATGGGTTCCGGCCGTCGACGTTTCGAACGCTGAACGTATTACACTCGGATCGACACTTTATCCGTTCACACCTCCGTCTCCGAAACACAGTAGACAATACGCGCGTATGCAATAATACGTGGTGCGTGCAAATTCGGCCACGTGTCGACGTTGAACACGGCGCGTCGTCGTTCCGATTATTACGCAGGTGTGTGTTGTGAGCGTGCTTTGTATTGTGTCGTTATAATCTATATTTTCAAAAGTCGGGGACTGGAGGGAGGTTCGTGTCCGCAGCCTCCGATATGTGAGGCCCCGGGTTTTACCACATCTCCTCCACTGATTGCCGAGGATTTTCCTCTGTCGTGCAGAAAGTGAATCAAAAACAAAAACACACACACACACACACCCTCCGTAATAGAAAAGCCACTTTTTTAAACGCTCTCTGTACGAGTGCGCATCTGCTGCGATCGCACGAGTCTAGCTCTATACGTGGGCTCATACACTGGCAGACACCCTTCATGATCCGAGAACGGGACTCAGCTCCTTTCGTCGTCCGTGCCCATTCACGTTTTATAACTTCCGGTTGCGTATACAGGGTGTTTCACGAAGATCTGACACGTTGAATAACTTTTGTTCTATTCAATATTTTTAACTTTTTTTTGTTTTTTAATGAATACTATAGCCTAGCGCTACAATAAAATAACATTAAAATTTTATTTTTATTTTTAAAACTCAAATTTCAAAATTTAAAATTTTAATTTAGAGTTAGAAAAAAAAATCAAAACAGCCATTTTGTAAACGTGATTTTTAGAAAAATTTTGGTGTTTGAAAGTCTTATAAAGGTTGATCCGTTAATTTTCTATGATTTTTTAAAGTTTACGAAAAATTTAATAATTTGTATCGTTTATCAGTCATCAGATAATATCACATAGTAATAGTTGAACTATTAAGCAATTTAATTCGATTTTTCGTAAAATTTAAAAAATCATAGAAAATTAATGGATCAACCTTTATAAGAATTTCAAACAACAACATTTTTCTAAAAACCATGTTTACAAAATGGCTATTTTGATTTTTTTTTCAAACTCCAAATTAAAATTTGAAATTTTGAAATTTGAGTTTTAAAAATAAAAATACAATTTTAATGTAATTTTATTGTAGCGCTAGGCTATAGTATTCATTAAAAAAAAAAAAAAGTTAAAAATATTGAATAGAACAAAAGTTATTCAACATGTCAGATCTTCGTGAAACGCCCTGTATAACAGAGGTCGACAATATTCACGGGTCGCTGTCGCAAATCAAACACAGACACGTTTTTCGGTGGACAAAAAAATTATTTATTTTTTATTTTGCATTTAGATTATACACACACTGTACTTGTTGGTATAATGAGTATGTATGACTAGGAATTATAAAAATGAAGTTTTGAATGAAAAGTCAGTCGTTAGTGACATTTCACTGGAAATTCACACAGTTATCTATAGTTTTTAAAAAAAATTTTTTTCATTTAGTTTTTTAGTTATGTTACAAGCCACGGTTCCTCTTTTGACGACGCCTGGAGTCGCCAAATATAGTTTGCGTGTAACAGTTTATGTTATCAGTGGATTAAATGAATTCGAAGACGATTATGAAAACGCCTGAAGAAATGTACAGCTTCTTCCGTCACGGTTTTCATCGAAAGGTTTTATGCAGGGTATATTTGAACGTATAAAGCAGAACATTTGTAATTTTTCCGAGAGCAATATTCTGGGATAACCGGTGGATTTTATTCGGACAAAAAATTAACGATAATTTCGTTAATGATGGTAACCAAAAATACGGATATAATACGGATGCGGTCCGGAATTTCTCAATCCATACGGTTATTAACTATAAAATCGACAAATAAAACGTTAGGTGCGATTTCAGTGAACTTTAACAGTTGAAGTACGCACGATTACGTATTTCGTTTTTAAATGTTACGACAACACGATATACATTCAACCGGACCAGTCACGAACAAATTCTGTTTTATTATTTTCATAGATAACGCGAGGCGTTTTAGTAGATGGCCAACTGTTATGAGTTAATGTTAGTGATTTAAAGTGTATATTTTGTTATAGGTGTATTTTCATCGATTATCATGCTTGAAAGTAGTTTGAAAAGACGAGTTGACCGCTATTTGGTGTAAAGAGTAAATTTATAGCGACATATAACGAATTCGACGTAAATGATTTCCTTTCTATCTCAAGTGCCGAGATAAATAAACAACCCTCTGGAAGGAGTGGAAAAATATTTATAAAAAAATAATGGAAATTGTTTTTTTTTTTAATGTAATTTAATTCAATATTAAATATTTATCATTATTATTTTTTTGTACAAGTATTATATTATTCTATAAAACGTATAGCGATGTAGTGCAAACGCTTCTGTAATATTAAAAACTGTAATTATTGTGCTGGTAAATGTGTAGGTAACAGTACGAGTAAAGAATAACATTTCGTCTTGTCTCAGGTCTCGAAATTCCAATATACCGGTCCTATATATTATTATTGAACGGATACAGCACCGTTGGATTACGACGCACCAAAGACCGCCATAAATCGTACTCGTATATATAGTTAGTCGAATCACATCGCTAACGGAGAGAAAAACGCCGAGTTTTTTCACTCGAAACAAAAAAATAAAAATACTTATAATTCATTCCGTTTCGGGGGTAGGGAGTAAAATATGATCGATTTTACGTATCCTGGCTACCTCATAGTTGTCTTAAACGTGTTCTGTTTACCATATTTGCTGTCGATCGGATCACTGTACCGAATAGCGACATCGCACGATGTACGTATACATTTCCAAGTACACACACACACACACACACACACACACACACACACACACACACACACATATATATTATTTTCAGGATTATATAACATATAGCTAGACCGAAAATATTGATTTCCGACCTTTTACTTGGAAAAAAATACTCAAACGTACCTATAAACGTTGCGTCAAACACTCGAAATGATATAAGAAAAATAGTGAAAGTATTTATTTTTTTGTCTCGGACCGACAAAAATAACAATTCCGAAATCCTTTTCTCGCCCTCCCGTGCAAAGAAGTCGTGTGCTTTGTTTTTCCTGTATCCTAAAACCCAGACCGAATTTCGCGTGTCATTCGCACGGCCGGGATAATTTGCCACTGCAGATCGGGTTTCGAAAATTACTAAATAAGTATTGTCAATATTGTGCGACGACGCGGTTTCCAGCCCCGTATATTACATTGGAAAACGATCGCGAGCTCGAGGGCAATCATGTAATTCTGATGAAAACGGAAGTATTCGTTCACATTTATACTACGCAGTCGATTCGTTTTCTTTTTTTCCAGTATACTACAGAGAAATTCGATATAATACGTGTTCTGAGTCACACGTTCGACTACAGATTCATTCTTCGAGGTATGCGAGTACTAAACTATGATATAATAATGATGTTAAGACTTTTTTCGTACAAGTGTTAATCGAAAAAAACACTCCGAATGAAACATTATTGTTCATATCGTGTCACAAGACAAAATCGAGTTGATATTATATTGTTGTATGGATGTATTATAGTGCGAGTTGACTTTGTGTTATTTCACTCAAATTCCAATAATTTATCCGAGTTCATATCAACACTCCTTAATCCTATGCCTAAACACCGATGCCTTGATTCTGATGGATTTCAAATCAATTACATTATTTTGATGATGATTAAAAATTAAATAATCAAAACCATGAAATTACATCGCATATAATAATAAGTAATTATTAATTACTAATGGTAAATCGCTTTTGTTTTACACATCGTAGTAAGTACACATGAGCCACGTGCATATAATTACATAGGTATATCGTGATTTAATGAGTACGCGTGCTTTGGTTTGAGGTTTTGGATTGTTTACTAATTTTTTTTTTCTGTTATTATTGTTATAACTAATTGACTATTATGGCAATAATTGGTTGTACCTCATTTAATATTACGTATTTATAATGTTAGATGTGACTTTAACCATGCTCCGGTAACGTGTTTACATGCAATATCATAAAGTCGACCACAAAGTGTCTTAAAACAATTTGCAATACTCTGAACTTATAAAAGCGTATCAACTGTGAAGTGAAAGACTTTCACTTCAGGTTTTTTTTCTATTGTCAACCTTTTTTTTTTTTTTTTTTTTTTTTTATCTAAAACTAGGACCGGGTGGGGACTGTTTCTCACATTACTGCCACCCGATCCCGTATCGTTTATTCATCGTAAATTAATTTATACATACGTGGGGGCCTCTAACCTCCCTATAAATTTGGCGTTCCACCCATAGCAAAGCATAGACTATAATTAAGGATATTAATTAAGCTACTGAGGCGGCCGTCCAGCTACCGCCTGCCTGACGCGCTCTTCATCCTCCTTCCACCCAAGAATCGACTCCACCATCCTACCAAACGCCAGTCTCTGGTTCTCCGCCGACGCCTCAACCCGTTGTCTTCTTCCTGCATCCTCAGGGAGGAGCTCCTGCTCCGGCCCCAGGATAATCTCGGGGACACCTTCCAGCCGTAGTTGCCGTCCTATGCATCTCTCCATCTCCAGCCTACTTTCCGTCCAGTACGGACAATCGAACAGGGTGTGTTCAAGCCAGTGGCGTATCCAGGATTTTTTTTAGGGGGGGGCACACACTGTCTAACATTTTACCATATAAAATACCAACTAAAATTCTACCAAAAACAAAAAATAAAATAAACCAAATATTTAACGTTTTTAATGCAAATAATTTATTTATATTTTTAGTCAGTCATTAAGTTAATATATATATATATATATATATATATATATATATATATATATATATATATATTAAATATATATATATATATATACATAATAATAAATAGTAATAGTAATTAAATAAGAAAAACAAGTTAATCCCAACAAAATTATAAGTGTATAAAAACTATAGTAGGTAACAATTGTGTAAAATTATTTTGACCAATCTACAAGCTTTTTCTGCAAAATCCTCTTTAATTTCAGTTTCTGAAATGACCTCTTTTTTATTTATGTTTACTAAAGCTAACCCATTTAGTCTATTTTCAGCCATTGTTGATCTTAAGTATGTTTTCAGTCGTTTTTTAATATTAACAAGTGATAACTGATTACACTATTTACACAGCGAATATTGTGGTACGATACGGAGACCGTTAAACTGTCCGTGTCACCAAAGCAGCTGTGTAACTACTCACTGGCCCCCCTTTGGAACTAGAACAACGTTAATGAAACGTGATAACGGTAACAGTGATTACTGAATACTGGTATAAGCGTATTATTGTAGTACCTATGCGTTCATTGCGTTCATGCATACGAATAAATTTAAATATTTAAAACAAAATCTAGTATAAATACGGCCAACGAGGGGGGGCCATGGCCCCTGTGGCCCTCCCCCTGGATACGCCACTGTGTTCAACCGAATCCTCTGGTTCATCACAGTGGTTGTAGCGAGGATCAATCGCCCTCTTCCTTTTCCATAAATAGAGCTGGGAGCATCCGTGGCCCGATAGTGCTTGGGCCATGTGGAATGACATGTTTCCAAGCTTTGACTGGTTCATCCATCTCCGAATGTCTGGGATCATCCTCCTCGTCCACGCTGCCTTTGTCGTGTGGTTCCAAAGCTCCTGCCATTCACGCAGTGTCACCTCACGTTCCTGCCTCCTGATGACAGCCACCGTCGTGGCCTCCCGCTTACGGTCCTCGATTCTGCGACGCTCATCGGCCAGAAGATGAGCTGGAGGTATCCTAGCCAAGACTAGTGCCGCCATATCTGACACGGTTCGGTAACACCTCGCAACCCGAATAGCGGCACCTCTTTGTGACTGACTGAGGGCTGTCCTATTCCGGGCAGTCTTCGCCACCGCCAGTGCCCATACAGGCGAAGCATACAATAATTTGCTGTGGGCCACCGACATGAGCAGTCGCCTTCTGCACGCTGAAGGCCCCTGGACGTTCGGCATTAACCTCCCAAGAGCGGACACCGTTCGTTCTATTGTCAACCTATCGTATCTTTTAATACGTACATTTACTTACTGCACACATACCGATTTCTAATAACTACTACCTACCGATAAAAAGATATTTTGTAAAAAAAAATTACGTAAACTGTTAGGAATTAAAATAAGACAAATAAAAAAATAAATTATTATGTATTTTTAAAATTTTTCGATAATAAATAAATTGAAATCGTCCTCATTAATATTGATATTCAAATCTCTGATTTTATAATTAATCGCAATGGGTGATATTTGTGTTTGTTGTTTTCCTGTTGGTGAATTATACTTGAATGTTTACTCGATTTGTAATATAATTAATTTTCGACTACACGGATTACATAATATAATGCTACCATATTATACCATCAAACTAGATTTGGCTTAATCGTGAATAATTTTAATACGTTGTTTGGGAATATCAGATTTATTTATATTTCATACTAATATATACACACTAATCATGGATCAATGTGAATTAGAAAAAAAATGATTGAATAGAACGAAAAATATGATTTGTGATTAGCGTATAATATTTTATACATTCAATACACACTGTGACCGAATATTTATTGTAATTAAAATACTTTAAAAACGTTTATATAAAATATATTACTTTATGTAGGTACTCGTGTAATAAAGTATTTGTTTAACACAAATTCTTGCATGTGCCCTGGAATTGTACGAAAGGTTACTCGTATTTATTAGTATGCTGATTTTAGATTCTAAGTGAAGCGAAGGATGTATTGATTTTCAAATGATGTTAATTTTATTTTTCTGTCAATACTTTTCGTCAGTTAGCTCTGTCCAAAAGTTTTATGCAGCAACTATATAGAATGGAAATTTTGAGGGTTCATATTTCTCTCTTAATAGTTTTATTTTTCGCGCATGAGTAAAAACCTAGTAAAAATGGTAAAATTTGCCGTGAACGACACTAAATTTATTTTAGTTATTTACCCATAAACGGAAAAGTAATATTGCTGAGAAACTTGAAATTTTCACCATATATTAATAGTATATTGCCACATCATTTACGAAAAATTCTGACAAATTTTGGGCTAAAACTTTTAAAATGCCTCATTTTTAAAGTTGACCTTAAATAATATTTTTAATACTAGTCAAAGAGTTCGGAAAACGCAGTATGTTCGTGCTCATAAACTTAAAAAATGATGCGAAAAATTCCAAGAAACGTAACTCAGGATTTTTTTTTCAAGCATTTGAGTATTATTTAATTATTACATCATTTTCACAAAATTTACTATTTTTACATCAATTTTCAATTTAAAATATGTATGAGAAATTATTAAACCATCCAATCATTATGAACTTCAAGGTATAAATAGAATAATTTACCATAAATCTTTTGATAAAAAAAAAATGGACACCTCTGTATACAAGAAAATGTTGAAAAGGCTAAAACAAAAACAAAGACTCTACAGAAAATTTGATTAAAAACGGTTAAATATAATTATAATAATGGTATATTTTTTATACTGAATCTTTACTCAGAATCGTTTATTTTTTCTTGAAAATTCAATAAACCCATTATCATTATATAGTCCTAAGAGCGAAGAATACCTATGGGCTATGGTGCGAAGTACGTATTTTTTTTAATTTCGTAAATAACATAATGTTATGATTTATTTTCAAATTATCTAAAGAAACGTTTTCTACAATAGTTCAGAATATTCTTGTATCTGTTTATTTCATAATTAGTGCACTAGATACTTGGTACTTACATGTTATTTCAAGAACGAAACAATCGTAAAATGTCTATTAAATAAAATCAATTCAGATTCGTAGGCACACAAATAAATGCGGATCGAACAATGACCTAGAATCGGAGTATTGGGGTTATCACCCCTAATCCTAATTGTTCTTGTGTCGGATGAACATTGTTTGGCGATGATATTGTTATACAAGCAGAACAAATACATATAAATATATGTACGTATGTGTATACAATAAAAAAATCAATATCATTGAATATTAATATGAGTCATGCATCTGAAAACATTTCACTCGAACAAAATAATAATGTAGCGTACAATTATATAAAGGTACTTGATTTTGTTTGTCTTCTCAAAGCAAAAGGAAAAATAAAAAATGAACCACTGGTAATACTAATTTAACGGAAATAATTTTATTTTTTTTTTTAATTCCTTGTAATTTGTTTGTATTTTTTATGAAACATTCGCGATTTTCATTATAATTATTTAAACTGTGTTAGTTATTAAAAACATAATGTTTATGTACATTGTACATAATATTTTTATTTATTTCAAATTTAAAAAAATCTGTTGTTATTAAAATACCTCAATTCTATTGAATTATTATACTCAACAAAATATTAATATTGAAGTAGATTTCATAAAATTGAGAAATATAATACATCATTAATAATTTGAATTATACATTCTGAATTTTATCAACACATGTATAGATGTATAAATAAATGGATAAATATGTATAAACATTATATATATATATATATATATATATATATATATATATATATATATATATATATATATATATATATAATATACGCATTTTTTTTGATCAAGTTTAACGAATATTTAAGGCTACATCATATTTTATGTATAAGCATTATGTAAGGATAATATATAGTGTATAATATACGTGTATTAAGTATCCCGTTTTCTTTACAGAAAAGAAAGAAAGGAAATAATTTATTTCTAACGTCATACAATAAGCCTGGACCGATTATCAAAATGGAATCCTAATTTCGAAGTTATGTTAATTATCCGTCATAAAACTTGCTGCCTGAGGAATGAAATAAAATAACATGCAAGTGTGTATGTACCTTATTTAAGACAAAGAAAATTGATTTTTTTTTTAGCAGAAAAAACCTACTGAAAAATAATGTCATCTAACACGTGAAACGACTTCTGCCCATTCGGTCGCTTTTAATATTTTAATACAATTTCACATTTTAATAACAACTACCTGAGAACTGCTAATCTAATGATGACTTTTGTATTATATTGAGCTCGTAAAATAAATTAGGTTCTTAAACTTTGGCCGCGCATTCTCGCACGGGTATCGCTACTAAGCACACGTGTTTAATTTCGCTCCCAAGCTATTCGTTGACAACTTTCTCCAAACTCAATGGATTTTGTTCAAATTTGCAGTTATAAATAAATCCAAAAAAACTAAGTTCTCGCCTATGTATGGCTATAGTTTTTACAGTCATCTTCAACCGTGTCAAGTCTAAAAAAGTAAGAAATTAATCACTATTATCGACTGATTAATTATCGATTCGAGGCACCGCTCATCCGGTGACCTTTGGAAAGTAGATAACCGTTAGCGACACAATGCCGCGTAATCAGCCAATTAAAAATAATACTTCCAACAAACAAAGCTCATTTACACAGAGTGGTTCAAAAGTCTCATTGCCTACTGTCAAAATCGTCAAAACATCTACCTACAATAATTCTAACAATAACGGATCCGGTTGGACCGTACCAACCAAACATTCGTCTTCTCCAGATACGTCTCCCCACCCAAAAGGGAAGAAAACAAACAATTCTTTCTTTACGCCAAACCGTTACGAAGTTTTAAAGGATAATATCGATTCCAGCGAACCCATCGAAATGACCACCGAATCCGTTCCCCAACCACCCCCACCACCGCCAATCTTTATCACATCAACAATAGATTACACTGAGTTCTGTAAGCAAATAAAATCTATTTCTGGCGATGAAGCATTCTTATGCAAATCTACATCTCAAAATCTCAAAAATGCTTTACTCCTCATGATACACAGCCT
Organism: Therioaphis trifolii; assembly: GCA_027580255.1. Classification (NCBI taxonomy): domain Eukaryota; kingdom Metazoa; phylum Arthropoda; class Insecta; order Hemiptera; family Aphididae; genus Therioaphis; species Therioaphis trifolii. Next base: position 64,185,803 of record CM050405.1, on the reverse strand, counting down.
AGTGCACCACAACTAAAAATAGTGGATAGCTCTCTCAATTCACCCCTTCCCATGTCACTTCCCGCTAAAAACACCTCTCCGGGTGAAATTAAACACATAACCAAGCAAATCCCTATTAAAAAATCACCAGGTCATGATCTAATTAGTAATGTTATCACAAAAAACCTTCCCATAAAAACTATCATTTTTTTATCACACATCTTCAACGCTATTTTCAGACTATCGTACATTCCAAACACTTGGAAATACTCGGTCGTTATTCTAATACTTAAGCCTAATAAACCACCACAAGATCCCGCCTCTTACAGACCCATAAGTCTTCTCCCAACTTTTTCTAAAATTGTTGAGAAAATTCTTTTAAAAAGACTCATTAATTTTGCTTCTTCAAAAAACATAATTCCACACACTCGATGCGGATTCTGATCAAAACATTCTACACTGCACCAATTACACAGAACAGTCGATATCATATACAGCTCCCTGGAAAAAAAACAGTTCTGTACAGCAGTATTCCTTGACATATCCCAAACCTTTGATCGGGTTTGGCTCGATGGACTAATGTACAAACTTAAAAAGTTCTTACCCGCCCCTCTTTTCCTCTTGACAAAATCATAGCTGTCAAATCATTTCTTTACTGTTCGCCTAAAAAACACCTACTCAACCCGTTACTCTATTAGATCTGGAGTCCCACAAGGAAGCGACATCGCCCCATTCCTTTACTCGATTTTCACTCATGACATACCCAAGACTTTTATACATCTTTAGGTACATACGCTGATGACACGCTTATAACCGCTTCCCCTCGAAAGCCACGTCACAGCCAGTGAAATGATCCAAAACCATTTAAACATGATCAGCTTGTGGGCAAACAGATGGAAAATCAAAATAAACGAAACTAAATCTGTTCAATTAACTTTTTCACGTAATCTCGATTATCCACCTGTTACGTTAAACAATATAACAATTCCTAAGGCAAATGAAGTTAAATACCTGGGTAAGCCTACCCTAGACAAACGCTTAACCTGGAGCCCATACATAAAACTTAAACGTAAAACTGTTGATTCTAGACTTCATATCCTTAGACCACTTTTTAAATCCAAACTTTCCTTTTCCAATAAACTTACTATATATAAATCAATAATTCGACCAGCTTGGACATATGCCATCCAGTTATGGGGCTCCGCAAAGCCCTCTAACGCCAACACGCTTCAAGCTTTTCAATCTATCTGCCTACGATTAATAACATCTTCTCCTTGGTATTTCACAAACAATAATCTTCACGAAGACCTAAAAATTCCTAAACTCAATCAGTTAGCAAAAGCACATTACTCTAAATTTCACTCCAACTTAAACTCTCACAGCAATCCATTAATAAAGCAACTTTCTTCCACCTCACTTCCTGGCAATGTACGCAGAAGACTCAAAAGACAGTGGCCTAGAGACCTACTAAAATAATAATAATAAAAAAATAATAATAATAATAAAAAAAAAAACCATGAAATCTAAAATGTTCACGGTCGGGTGGTGCTGCTAAGTGCTTGCCCACAAATGTTAAATCCTGTAACTTTATATTACATTAACTATCGAATTTGCTAATTGTACATAATGTTGTATAGATTGTAAATTACTTAAATACATAAATAAAAAAAAAATTTTTAAACATTTTGGCCGGACGTTTTGAACGAATTATTCTGTGGTCGGTCTGGCGTGGTCGGTGGTTCCATTGTTAAGTTTTGAACACAAAATTCTCTAACGGTCCTTATTGAATTCATTGTTTGATATTTCAAACTTCGAATGGCTCCACCCACGGTCCGTTTTTTATCGGTTACATTATTTCATAGTATTTATTTCTTTATTTTCGATGTGTACCGTTTAAATGAGAAAACAATTTTCAAAGATTACATTTTCGCGTAGGAGAATTTTTTCACGGTTAGGGTTTTACTAGAACGATTTAAATTCAAGTTCAATGAATCGTATCTGAATTATACAGACTCTTTTAGTCATATTGTCACCAATAGAAATGAAATCATAAATCGCATCAACATTATTCAGAGTAAACGATGGTGTAAAACAGACTTTAGCACTATACATTATTCATAATTCGTAATTCTCGTAGAATTAAACTTACATATTATTATTGTAAGACAACATGGATAAATTGGAAAATATGAAAGTTTTTGATTTATTTATTTTACTATTTATGATTCCAATAATAAATCATATTTTTGTAATAATTTCGGTCCAAATTTATGCTTCTGTTATTGACTCAGTACTGACTTTTAAAAAATAAATGGTAAACATCGCATTTTCAACATTTTCACAGAGTTTGCTTGAAACAAATACAAATTTTTGTCAAATGTCCGGGGTAACAAGAGGAAAATAATTGTCTTGTGATTCCCTTTTTTTATCATGAGTGCCATCATAATATTCGGAATAAAAAGTTTTTTCCGTTTATACGTCGAATATTATTACAAGAAAAATGATTAATTTATAAATTGACAAACTAGTTTTATTTTATGACGAGAGCAACTTTCTTATTGGATGAAAATAACCATTCCACTTAGGACTTTCCGGCGGATTCTCGTTCAAAAAACTAGTGAACCAAATTGGATGTCGATTGAACGACTAAATTACACTCGGGACGATCCACTTACGGTTAATTCATATTGCTTCAGGAATGATTGTGAAGTACCTGACTATAGTATAATGTCGATTGAAACAACAACAACGATATTTGAAAAAAATAATACAAGTGAATAGTCTGGTTGATAAATTCGTGCGAAATATCAAAATTGAGTATTTAAGACACGCATCACGTCATTCCAATTAAGGTACTGAATAGTGGTTAGGTTATTAATTAAAGGGTATTATTAATTTTAAATCAAATGCGCGACTTTTATAAATCGTATTAAATTTAAACTGTGGTACTCCTAGAAAGTCGATTTTATTATTTCGAAGTCAATTCAAAAATTACAAGTGCCACAGTGTCATTTTCTAATTTTCATAAATTTTTGAAAATAAAAAAAAAGTGTCATAAGACAACGAAAAGCACGAACCATTCAACATTATTTGAAACCATTATAAATCACGAGAGAATAATAATAGTTTTCGAACTCTCCTGTGACTCGCCATATGATTATATACTTAACCGATATTTGAAAGAAACTATAATAGGCAGTATTATAAATTATGAAGAGAAAAGTTTTATCAAGATTATTAAATTTAAAATCTTTAAAGTTTTAATTATTATTTACAAGAAAAAAACTCGATGGTATTGGCCATCGGCTATAAATAATATACGACATGATGATAAAAATGTACAAACACAAAATACAAAACAACGGTTAAAAATCCATAATACGGATCGTCTACCAACATTCTTAACATTTATTATTTACAATTATAATTTAACCATGAGATATCATTACCATAATATTTTAAGAACAACAGTTTATAATATGAAGAGTATTTTTATTTTTTTTATTTTTGTAAAACCATTTTGAAATAATACCATATTACGGGGATTATTTTCTCAAAAAAAAAAAAATAAATAAATAAACGAAAACGAGAACAATAAAAAATGATAAAATGATAATAGTACCAAAAGAAGATTTACTAAATTTGTCGTGAATGTTTTAAACACTGAAGGGTGAATATTTTCCAACTACACAATATCCGTCATAATATTAGTGCACATTATTAACTAGACGGCAATTAGTTCTATTTATGTATTCTAATGAATTTCTCGTCAAGTGCCTGTGAATAATGTAATAGGTGTTCTGTACTTCTGTATAGCTCAGAATTCAGCGAGCGTTATATTATCTTACGAAACCAAACCGTTTGAAATAAATTAATATACAAACAGTAACTCTTATGGTACATTAATTCGTTTTAATTAAAAATAAATACATCCGTATTGTGCGCTGGAGTATGCATGCAAATGTATTTATGGTGTGTATACATACGAATACGTTCACCAATGATAAATTATAATACAGACCTACAAAACAATAAACACGGTGTATGATAATATGATGTAAAACGTTTCTGTTTTTTTTTTCTTATCATAACATGGGTTATACGTTATAGTACGGCGTTTCTCATTTTACAAGCACATACGCACGGGGACGCATTATGTTACGTACTTTCCGCGCAAATTCAGTCCAAAATTTACTAAACGCTTATAGTACCACTTTCTCAAAAGTAAATTTCAATTTTCACACCAAATTCAGCGTCCCTAAAGCGTTTTAAAACACTGAATCCCATTTACTCGTGTTCAAGGCCTTTAAAAAGTCACTTTTTCAGCGTGAATATGCATGACATTATAAATTTCGTGCAAACATTAACGATGTAATGTTACGAACACGAGACGGATCGAACGACTTTGGCGGTGCTTGTGACCGCCTCGTAAATTCGAGTTTATAATATTACGGTTCTTGTTTTTTGACGGTAACCTATTCAGAATAATTATTCGTAACCCAAAAGTGGGACCCGGCCCAGCTGCAACGTTAAAAAACGCTGTTTCAGCAATAAAGAAGTAGTAATTAAAATGTTATAATATTTTTATCACGATACCTTCTGAATTAATTAAAAGCCTTTTCAGTTTCCAAGGCGGCTAAATTCTATAATTTTTATCTCAAAACTAAATTCAATTATGTTTCAAAAATACAGTTGAACAAATGTACAACTCGATCAAGTTAGTAAATCGTTTGATGATTGTAATAATTCAGTTCTTTTAGTTAGGTATTAAAAAAAGTAATCTTAAAATGGAACTTAAAAATCAATTAAGATTTATTTTTTTCATATTTGTATGTTTAAATTATACAAAAAACACTAATCTTTAATCGTAAATCTCATCAATATCCACTTAGTATAATTTTAACTGTTTTTTTTTTTTTCATTAATTCAAGACAAGTACTCAAAATAATCACGTCAATTAATTATCCGTGTTTTTTCAAACCACGACTGATTATGTATTATCCGTTATATTTCACTATTATATTATGTACAATGAATACGGTCAAATGTGTGCGTTGTTACACTAAACGTGTGTGATTTTTTTAATTGATAGCATATGGAATAATATCCTTCAAGTCGTCATCATCAAAAACATTTAAAACATTTACTATTTTTTTGTTCTAAAATATTTTTGACATTTCAATATGGTATATTGGCTATAGCTAAAGGACTTAAGCTATACTTTTATCTATGAGATAACGGACAGTAATAAGGCCCTTTATTATTTTGATTCATTTGAACCAATTCCTAAAATAGTTTATAACTTATAGACAAGTTGTTCTTTTTGAGAGGACGAGAAGAATCACCCAACAGTCGATAAATTCAGAATAATATTTTTAATTTGAATTGGGTGTTTTGTTTGTAACTGATTAACTGCAAAATTTGTTGGAATCGGTCCAAACCTAACAAACCGAGCTACTGAACTATACGATTTTTCGAACATAACGATTTATTACCGAAGTATGCGGAGTGGGACGAGTACCATATTTCTTTTTTTTTTTATTATTATTTTAAATACGCAATATTCAATATAAATTGTAATCATATGTTATACATTTACACCTATAAGTACGTAAAGTTAATAGTATCTTCATTTGAGTGAATTATTGGATAACTATATAGATCGGTTCATGTTCAATTAAACAAATGTGCCATTTAATTATATATAGGTTTACTGTTGTTCCTACCTTTTTTACGCATTCCATCGTACCGAAATGGTTACATATAGGTATTATTTATTTGGCCATTTATCAATAGACATACAAATTATCAAATAGCTTCTTTTTTTTTTTTTACAACCCGAGGGTTGGTTGGCAACATTCTTCTTAGGGTCAACAACCCGAGAGTTGGTTTGCACCTAAGAGAAGTTGTTATTTGGGTAGGAAGGGTTATTACTGTGCAGTGGTTTCCCGTTGCCTTCTGCACAGGGGAGATGGCGGTCGCTCTCTATAAACCAAGGGTCGACAATTGATTTCTATGACGGTCCAGAGAATTCGAAAACAAATTTTCGAGGGCCAAATAAAACTTAAATATTAGAAAGATAGTAATCAATATATAAATTTTCGTATTAAATCACAGTTTAAGATAATTAATGTAATCTCCAATTACGTCATAACAAATGAATCAAACATCTATATTCTATACGGAATTTTAAAATGTGCCGTAAACCGACGTCTAAGAAAAATATTTTCGGCGGTCCAGATATTTTCTCTCCGTGGGCCGCCTATTGCCGACCCATGCTCTTGACAATCGCCTACCCAGAGAGAGAGAGAGAGAGCCGCCCGAGACCGAGGTTTGAACAGGCAACAGTGTGCGCCAGCAGTGACACCTAGTTCCACTCGGCCACTCCGTTTATTATTACCAAATACCTGAGACCAGAAATTTTGTGAAAAAATTTTAGGTCTTAGATCGACTGTATTTTGTCCACACTTGATCATATTTTATTGTTGATATTTAAATTCATTTTCAAATTATTTGTCGAACGAAAACACTATTGATTTTATATTGATGTGTTTTTTCTTTATTTTTCGAAACACATCACCTCTGATATACTTTCACGTAGCAACAAAGTCGATTGGAAATTATATGCAAATCGTATTGACTTTGCAGAGATCAAAAGTGAAAAGTATTTACCTAATATTTTTCAACATAAAATATTTCGCATAATGAAATAGTGGAATAAAAAAGACTTAATTATAACTAACAGTATCTTTTTTATTCAAAGAAACATTAACATCTGTCAATATTATTCAAAATTATTATTTGTACTACTACACTAGTGACAAGAATTTCCAAAAAATCAGAAGAATCTTATATATTTTTATCTTATTATACTATATATATATAGTAAAATATACATGAACGGCTATACAAAACATCCTTATTTCACTCGCTTTTCATTTATGTGTACCCACTAATATTTTTAATAATTTCAGACGTGATTACGAGAAAACTTCCGTTTGGAGTTCGGGATTACCCTATTTCATAGTACGATAATAGTTTACGTTCTTACCGACTTAAAAATATTTAATGGATTATATATAAATATATGTGTATAATATAAGTATGCACGTGTGTGTGTGTGTGTGTGTGTGTGCGTACGCGTGCGCTTTAGTAGCATTTCAAGTTTTCAAAAACTAATTTGCTCCACTCAGAGAACTGCACAACCTCTGGGATGGGATAATAATCGCTTTAATACGTAATCCTTATACACGCGCCAACACCGCCCATCGTTGGTGAATCAGACTCAAAGCCGCGGGCCGAGCCGGGGACGCGAGGACGGCCTATTCGTGGAACAAAAACGAAAGGTATGACGCAAACGCGGAACGCATTCAGCAGGCCGCGTTTGAAAACGTCCACTCGTCGCGCGCAGGTTCGCAGTCGAGACGCGCGCTCGTGCCCCCGTCTAAAGGACGATATTCTCTTCGAATGGAACAGCTCGTCAATACTTAATATATATATATATATATATATATATATATATATATATATATATATATATATATATATATATATATATATATCAATTCAAAACACTCCCGTCTAAATACACCACCAAAAACCACAATCCGATGGTTTCAGAGCGATGATTGTTATACGTCGGACGTGTTTATACTTTCATCTCGAAACGTACGAAATTTGACATTTCTAATCTAACTGTCCTAACCAATCGGTTTATTTCACGGGTATAAACGACGAACTATACATCTGACTCGAATTATATTTATATTTTCATTTACACGGTTTATACGATTGCACCTTAAACTACGATAAAAGTGTTCCTTTTTAGTTTTTGTTAAAAACGTTCGCTCAAATTATTTTTACGCGTAGGTTACCTCATCTATATTGTCGAAAAATTTCAATGAATGGAAATTCATATTTGTATCATATTTGAATACTTAATTCATGTGATTAAGTATAAATCGATAAAAAAAGTAAAATTAAAAAAATCAAATGACAATATACGCCTGCCATACGTACATACTCGGTGGCATAGGCGGAAATTAGGGGGACTAAAAGTTTAAAGTAGAGGTCTTAGCTCCCCCAATGAGCATTCTATATTAAGTGTTGAAAAATATTTGACTATAATGATAAATAACTAGGACACAGTTGATGGTTTTTAAACTAAAACCGATATATTTTATTGAAGTAATTGAGTTCTGTGTACTTGTATATCTGTTTTTAGTTTTTTTTTAATTAATTTTATTGATTTTATATAAAAAATGATAAAATTGATTCGTTTATTTTTTATATGTACTTAATGAAGTTATATATAAAGAATTAATTGCTATTTTTTAAATAATTATATTTAGAAAAAAATATTTTCCAAGAAAGGTAGATACCAAAACCACTAAGTATCAAATGTAAATAATATTTAAAATTAATTGATTTATAGTCGTAAGTAAATTGAGTGGCTTCGGTCGGTATTAGTCTTGTGAGTATAAAGAACCTATCCTCCCAGTTTTTACACCAAATGTCTGCTCCTGCTCGTTGGTTATAAAAGTATATTTATCAACAAATTATATTTTATTTGTGAACCGTTTTCTATGACAAGTATTAATTGTGTACGAACAGAAAAACATATAATTCGCACACACACACACACACACACACACACACACACACACACACACACACACACACACACACACACACACACACACACACAAATACATTATATACCACTATTTGGACAGATTTGTTCGAACATTCGTCTAGTACTCTAGTACATCACGGGACTTCGTGAACTAAAACATAAATACGACTTCGACAGATATCTACAGATCGTGTTAAGAACATAAATTTGTATAAAACCAAAAAACATAAACCCATTTCCCGATTATGGTATGCATACACTTTAGTAAAAAAATTTAAAAATAGTGATTTTTTTTATCAAGCTTTGGTAGGAGTTTCAATTAAAAAGCTCCCTCCGTTAATACTTTCTGGATCAGGGCCTGACACGTCCAGTATACCAGTCGCCGGTTGTCGTAAACCGGTGGAACGCCGAGAGCTCATTAGACGGTTGCAGAAGATCTCTTTCGGGAAAAAATAGAATCGTAATTGCAATATGAAACGTTAGACGTATTGAATAAAAATAAACGTGTGCATGGTTAATAATCACGATAAAACAAATAAAAATAATGATTTTATAAAAAAAAACATGAATATTTAACCTAACCTAACATCATTAAAGTCGCGCTTATTACTGAACAAATATTAAAACTATGACGTCTTGGTAAAATTTATTACCATACAACAAAAACATTCGTGTTTTTATTAGATATTGGTTGACTATTTCGACATCGAGCCCGGGAAATATTATTTAAAACTTCCAATGATCATTCGGGCCGTGCAAAGTGCAGTCCACGATTTGCATTTCAAACAAGAGACCGTTCAAAGTGGCCGTTCATCGACGATGTGACTTACACGGGTGACAGATGCTCGTCGCCATCATCACCATTCTACAATGTAATATTGACCGCATCCAAATCGGTTACAGTACTTGAAAATTGACATCCTAATTAATTCCCGATATTGTACGCGGCACGCATCCGAATTAGTTCTCGTTACTTTAAAGACTTTTCTTTTTTTCATTCAGAGTTTATGCGCTGTGAAAAAAAATAAGAAAGTCGATGTCTTAGAAGGCTTTAAATTTGGGTTTCAAAAAAAGTTGTCTGACAATATTTAAAGTTCGATTGGTGTGTTTAAAGACTAAAGAAACAATGCCTAGTCATATTCAAAAATAAGTAATTTAAGTTTAATTACCGATAAAAGTACGTATAACACATAACCGCGAAAAGGACGATGATAAGATAGATTCAATAGACCAAAATATTGAATAACGGTACGGAACGGAAAACAAAAACGTTTTTAATCCATTTCCATACTCCGCATCGGCAGTCCAAAGTGACCAAGTATGAACGAAACGGGAAGGAAAATCAAAATCGCTTTGAATACAATTTGGGAACCGTTTCGTATGTACCTTTTGTGAAAATCCGGCAACCGATTCGGAGGTTTCGGAACCGACTCGGGGGAATCGCCAGTAATATTTCATATTAAAGCTTCTACCACCGGTCCTCAACGAGTTCCTAAGGGGTTTTCTGCCGAGTGGAAAATTTTCAAAAATCACAGCACTATACCAGAGTACAAAAGGGCCGCGAGAACCGCCCCGGTATACATATCACATGGGCCGTGGCTCGCGATAAAAACGTGAACGTGTGTCAAAAAGTACGGAAAACTTGGAAAACGCAGTTTTACGCCGACGGTATAAATACAATGACAATTATCGCTAGGGCCGAGAAGAACACGCGCGCGTGAGCGAAAAGCAAGACGCAATTCACAAGCCCTGCGGTTGTCATGTACCCGTGTCACGACCACGGACGTCTGTAAGCGCTTACACCGATTGAAGGGACGGCAGGGGGTGGCATGCCTGGTCGAGTCGTCGCGTATTGTCACGACGGGAACGGTCGCCCGGCCCAAGTCGAGTGTAATCCAATAACGTGCGGAGTTTAATGATTTCGTCGTAAAAGAAAACGTCGTAATAACATTGCGGGCGGACGCGGAACAACGGGACTTGGGTTCGCCGGAAGGGACGTTGTGTTGGCCGTCATTCGAGGTAGGCGCGGATCCACGAGGGGTTGACTGAGGCGACCACATGAATTTCAAGACAATTATATTAAATGAATATTAACGCGTAATTTTCAAACTCTATGAACAGTCGTGACATAAAACTAAAACAAACGTGCTGTGTCATAAATTTGAAATCGAGTAATAAAAAAAATGCTTATAGAAACGTATAAAACTGATGTGTATTTGATCTATATTTTGTCTGTTCACCTTCTCACCCCTTCTCCCTCCAAATCGAAGTCCTGGGTCCGTAACTGATCCGTGAACTGACTCCTTACCGTAAGGGGTGGAAAGGTTTTGATATCGCATTGAAAATGCGACGAGGATAAATCAAAGAACATCGGCTCCGTCGCGAGTCTAGTACGGATCGAGAAGGTGACGATATTGTTTATCGTCCGGACTCGGCTCGGCATGGAAATATCGCCCTCGGCCGTTGGTGTGGAGTCGTCGGGGATTCGCACCGCAAACCCGCGGAATGTCGTGCAGCAGCGAAATTTCCAACCGGACGGACGCGCGGACGTGAACACACGTGTGTTAATAATAATACGCTTAATTCGAATTAACCACCACCGCGTTAAATCATCAGGACCGCGCACGTCAAACCCGATGTGAGTTATCGCGTCGTACTTACCACCCACGAACGAACGGCAGCTGCTGGCGTGAGGCGGTGCGAGTCATGTCTTCCAATGTCGTGTTTTCGAATGTCATATTTTCGAATGAGGAGTGTTAGAAAAGTCATTTGTTCGAATAGATACGTGGTCGAAAAGTCGTATGAACGAAATATAACATTAAACATCATTATTTTATTTTTACTCCGTACCCGATTAATATCGTTTACGAAAATTAATAAAGATAATATATAGGTACCTATAGTAGATAGAAGATAACATGATATTGCTATTATATCTTATTACTAATTATTAGTAATGACTATTATACCTACAGTGGTGTGTCTTGTATGCAACAAAACGTGATTGTAGTCTGTACTAAAGTTTAGTTTGTTGCAAATTTGTTACGTTTTACGTAATTTATATTTTTATTTTAATAAAATGTGTTCGATAGAAGTCATAAAAAGTATACACGGAGGAAAAGTAATAAGTGTAAATAATTTTTTATACACATTAAATAAAAATTATAAGAGAAAACGCGATGACCAAAACGTTTTTTACTGGACATGTTCGACTAAATGTGGAGCAAAAATATGTACTGCTGAAACATCGGACGAAGAACACAAAATCGACGAGATTTTTAAAAAATCAACACTCTCATTCAGCGGACCCAATTGCTATTGAAGCAAAAAAAATTAAAGAAAATATTAAACCGCAAGCATTAATTATAATTGCATATAAATTAAGATTTTAATTATCTATATGATTTATTGTTTTTTTTTTTTTTTTAATATTTTTATTAATAATAATATTAAAATATTAAATAGCTGTTTAATTTAAAATAAATAATTTTCGTACATACAACTTTTCAATCACATACCTATTCGAACAAATAATTTTTCGATTACATTACTATTCGAACTAATGACTTTCGAAAACATGACATTCGAAGATATGACCCACACCCGGCGTAAGGTGTATTATAGAGGTTGTCTTGCATGTTGTTTAAATGCTCCATACGTAAAATCAAGTCTAGAATTAAGTCTCGTCTTATTGTTTGACATCGATTAAATTTAATACCGAGCAAATCAATATCTCGCTTGACGTTTAAAACGAATGAAAAACGTTAGACGTCATGCACACGAGGAAGGTACTAAGTCATAAGAAAAGAGACCGTGAGAAGAATGACCTTTGAAGAATATTTTTTATGCACGATAAATGTGTATTAATCTTCTTGAATGAAATTTGACTTTATTCCGACGCGTTCAATGTCTCTGTCCGTACACCACACTCGGAAATCATCAACTGAATACGGTGCAGTGTTCGGAAAAATTTACAATCTCACGGACACCAGTTTACCACACTAGTGAATGAAAACGTATTCGCTGGACGGACTGACGTGAAAATGTTCGGCATTTGTGTTACTGTACTGATAAAAAAAAAATGAAAAATTATGTTTTTATTTAATTATCACGACTCGTAATACGTATACGGTTCTGATCTATTTATGGGAAATCTACATTTTTTAATTCTGCTCATAAAACAGTCCATTAGATTTAATCTGTGTCGTGCAAAAGCCGACCGTAGGAAATGGAAAATCGTGATGTACGTGGTCTACGTGCAGTAGTAGACATACGACAGTTATGAGCACCGGTCGTTTGGACGGATCCTATCCACTTTCCCTTGAAACAAATACACCGTCCGGAATGGGAATCACTGTTCTAAAACTTTATAGTTATTATTTGAACGAACGGTTTATTATTTATGTGTATAATTACAAAACAAATGGTCATTTAAATGTAACTAGCACGAAATGGGATTATCATCGTTTGAACAAATTTAGTAGGCACTTGAATTAAAATAAAATTTGTATGTGTTATGAATTTATAATAACTAAATTCGCTCATCTCCTTCCTCTCCCTTGGAGTTTTGAGAAAAACACTTCTAGTTGAAACGTGACGGGAGTCGGGCGAGATCTTTACGGAAAGATAATGTAATTATCACGAGCGCCGTCGAGTGTTTCGTGGTGGAAACATTTCGATCGATGGACTTAATAACTAAATGACTCGCGCTCTGAAAAATGACGCAGATGTGCGCTGGACGTGTTTAAGACAATGTGCACTTAAGCTCAAACGTTAGTAAATTAAAGTCAACTAAGAGTACTAAATTTATTTTCGCCCCACATAGTGCCTGCATCGAATCACACAGACTGTACCACAGTGTACACATTATATACACTGTACAATGTACATACTACACGTGATGATATAGCGTAGGAAAAATACCTTTACGATAGTGGAGTTTTCTCGGGCGACTCAATGTGTATTTCTGTTTTGTCACGAGTACACCGTCGTACAGTGTTTCTAAATTAAAAAATACTAGCTGATTTTTTTTTTCAAATTTCACCATGTAGAGAATAACTCTCTGAATAGAGTCAATTTTTATATTTTTTAAGTCCCGGAACCGAATTTTTTCATCATATTAAAATAGTTCCTTATTTGTATGGTTTAAAAATGATTCGTTTTATTCTTGTGAAATTTTTTTGAGTTGCGTATCAATATATGCTTTTAGATCCCGAGTCCTCATATGAAATACACACGTTTTTTAATCCATTCCTAATGAGATGGTTACAAAGAGATTTTTTTATTTTCATGCATATTTTTCGTGTGACACACCTATGTATACGTATTTAAGTTTCTAAATCCCAAAATGGATATTTTTTTCATTAACTCTTTATTTAGAGAGTAAACATGGTTTTTTTCAAAATCGTATACATTTTTTTGAGTAACATTAATAATTATTGCAATAATATTAATTAAATGCCACTTTACATTCAAACAGCTCGTCAAAAAAAAAAACACAAATATGCATAAGATATAAAACATGTTTTATCGTTTATTATATTACCCTCTACTATGAGGGACAAAAACTGAAGTGAAGTCCCGTGGATAAACTTAATAAATTTTTGATTTTCGATGGCATATAATTATACTTTTAAATTGTTCACTTTGTACAATTATGACATACAATTATTTGTCCTAAACAATACCCACAATATAATCTATTATTAGTACCTATATTCGTCATAATTAACATAATTTCAAATTAATTTATTTGTCAAAAGCTATACATTTTAATTTAGCAAAATAGCAGGATTTATGTATGTAAAAAGATTATGACCAAAGTCAACACATTTTTTTTGAACAAAAAAATTGATGACTTAAAAAAAAATCAAATCAAATAGTTCAAATACTTTTGAACAATGTGTTTAATAAAACAATTAAAAAAAAGAAAATTTCTAAAGGGTTTTGAATTTCGAATCACTATGTGTTATATGTCGCGTCAATGAAGAATCATTGTCCAAGATGCTTATGGTACAAACAAGATGGACAAACATGTCTATTAAATAATTATGTTTGAAAGTCGATAATGATATTCAATGAGGTCACGATGAAATCAAGTAAAAAATTAAGTGCGAACACGGTGAGATATTCGTAATGGCCGGGGAATGTTGTTAACGATTTTCAAATTGTAACTAATAAAATAACTGTAGAAAAATAATAATCATTATAACTGTAATTGAAAAATAATGGAAAAAAATTCGCTTGATTGTGTAAATATGCGTAATTTTTGATGTTAAACTATTGTGTCACATCGTTTTTACAACACTTTACTTTCAAACTTTACTGTGTGAGTGTTCATTAATATAAATTATATTAACTTTACTAAGAAATATAAATGTAAAAGTTTTCTAAGATTATATTTTTCATCAATTTTATCACGGGATGTTTTTCGCAGGAAACGGCTGTAACGAGAAATATTCACTAAAACCTGAATACAACAACATAAACAAAACTCTGTATTTTAAAACGTGAAGAACTTGTATGATGCTTCGAGAATTTGAGGTATTAATCGAATTTCAACTAACCGGGTTCGAATGTTTTCAAACGCTCTTTCCTCTTACAAAGTGGAGTCAGTTTAAAAAGTTCTCGGTGCTATTGAAACAACACGAAAAATCGTATCAAATATACCCATATAGGTATATACTATCTAGGTGTATTTATGTACCATGATTCATAGTGTAATTTTTTATTTTAAATCTGTATAACCTTGAATTACGGCATTAACTAACTTTAATTCAGTTTTCTGTACGCCTCAATATGTTGTTTTTAACTGGAAAAAAGAAGTAATTTGTGAAAATAAAAACACTGTTTCGAGTTCGTTGTTTTTCTGGCGTCTTTTTTAACATTTTGTGCTTAGCGCTCACAATAGACCCAGAAATAAAATTTAAAAATAATTCGATTTCCAAAGCAATAATAACTTATTTTCACCAACACATTTTTTCTTTTTTTTGCCAAACTATTGCGTAAACAAATTTACTTCAAATAGTTTTACTTCGTACGTTGAATAACTTTAACCGATAGTCGTTTATAAGATCAAACACAGGAATTTAAAATGAACATATTCAATAAAACAAAATGGTATTTTGTCGCCACAAAGGCTCTTTGTTCGAAGTATATATTAAATCACATTTTGTCGATATTATACGATGCTCAGTAAGTGTGTTACTGTACGAGTTTCATTTTATCGATAGAAAAATAGAACGTGTCTATGCGGATAATCTAACCTAACCTAACCAGCGTAAAAATCAAAAGGGCTAAGTTGGCGAGTGAGTAGTATTTTTCTATGAAATAACGTATTTATAAAAATCCATATTTATTCGTTTCGTTGAAATTTCAAAGTATGCATTTATTATATTTCTGAGACTTTATAACCCTTTGAGCATTTTAAAATATGTTTATCGACTCAAAGAGAACTCTACAGATTCATATATTGTAATAAATTAAATTAATAATCTTTACTCTAGTGAATTCTCAATACGCCCAAGGCAAATAAAATCCCAGAATTGAAAACAAGTTATTTTACTTACTATGAACAAATATTTCGTTTACTCCTATATAATAAATAAACCGAAAAACGTAATATTATAATTGCATTTGTGAAAGTAAAAAAAATATAGAATTAAACTTTTTAGCACTTACTGTGGTAATTATTTAACCAAGTCACACTTTTCCTGAACTTATAGCTTAAGGATGTTACTTATTTATAATAGAAATTATTAACGTAACTAAGTTACTAAATGAGGGTTGGTAACTGTAACTTAATTCAGATATTTAAGTAAGTTTTTGAGCGACTTAGCCGACGTTGCGTCAGTTTCGTATAAATTGGTAATGACCACTAAACCTGAGTATATTTTTAATGGAAAGTAATAATTTATAATGGTTTTGGTCTGTGTCAGTCATCGTTATTACGATGTATTGCGAATAAAATGTGATTATTTGATTTCAAATAACAGTAAGTGCGTTTATGGGTATTTATAATAATCGATCATATCATTCCTCATGTTATTTAATAATTCGATTTATTTTACGTAAATAATTTTGTACGATTCTTAATATTCAATATATAATTACAATTAATTCCTAGATAATACTGTATATTGTAATATAATTTTAAGAAGGTATATTTTTTTATTTTTTTAAAAAGCAGAATAAATGAAATATTGTTATTTTCTGTAATTTGTTAATAGTTCACTGAATATGCAAAATTATTATGTGCCATTTCAACTTGTATTATTTTGTATTTTATGATTATGCCTTTTACTCAAACCAATATATATATTAATATATATGTACCATTTAGATGTTTAGTACAAATAATAAACTGTTAGTGTAATAAAATTAGCAATGCACTAATTACAATGTAAAATAAGTATTTTATAATCAATAGTATTTGATACTCTTATGTCATATTATATTTAAAGACATATTATTTTTATAAGTATAAATGAGTACAACACATAATAAAAATAAAGTCATGAAATTGTTCATTCATTTTTTTTTTTAGAAAAGTTCTTATTGAAAATAATTCATAATGTTATATTATACACAGTTCTCATTAGATATGCCTATTCGGACGTAAATATGTAACTGAGTTGTCTTTTTTCTCGCTGTTCTTAGTATTAAAATGATTTTGCCACGGAAATTCAAACTGTATTCAAAACAATATTTCCATTGCTCCAATTATCAATCCAAAATATATCAACACACTAATCAACGAAATTATAAAAATGAAACACATGTTATGGTATTTCGTAAAAAAATAATTCAGCTTATGAATAATTGGAATACTTCAATATTTGGAAATTTTTTTAATTTTTTTTTTTTATCTTAAGAAAAATCTAATACAAAAATCCATCATGCCTTGTCAATCTTCAACAAAGTTGTGAGATGTACTTTACAACACCGTAAAAATATGATATTGAATAAGTTTGTGTCTGGTCTGACTGTAATGACGCAAAAAGAAATATTGATCAAACGATTTTTACTACTCATATTTGAACCATTACACATTTTTTAAATATTTTTTATTAACTAATAATCATATATATGTGTGTGTGTGTGTGTGTGTGTGTGTGTGTGTGTGTGTGTGTGTGTGTGTGTGTGTGTGTGTGTGTGTGTGTGTGTGTGTGTGTGTTTCTTCATTAAATAATTTTGTAATATTCTTTATTAAAAGTGTACATACTTCATATTATACTACAAATCTGATGTGATACATAAATAGCTACCAACGGAGCCATCTCGAGGAGGAGACAGGACAGTAGAAAAAGGATTCTCGACATGAGACTTCGAAAGTTTCTCTCGATTGAAAAGATAACTAATATTCAAAGTTTATTTCTTGTACGTAAAACTTTATTTTCCACACGTTTTATTTGCAGTGAATTTACAGCGTTTACCTATACTATACTGTATACCTACTTTAAATAAATATCTGTCTACATTTATACAGTGCAACCACTTACAGAGTTCTGTAAGAGATTGTTTTTTCCGCGCCAGAGGTTTTAAAGGTAAAACAAAAAACGAAAGTCGCATACCTTTCGGATAGCATATATTATGTATTAAATGGCGTCCAACTCATAAAACGGTATGATTTTACACTTATATAATATAATGTTTAAACAAAGCATTATTATTGGTACATTTCTGAAACCAAGTTATTTAAAAAAAAAAAATACAAATAAAATATAACAATGGTTATAAAACTATTTGTATACACACAACATTTATTTAAATATCTATCTACGAACAAACACTAGTAACAAGTACCGTACTTAATCATAATTTATGTATGACTATGAATAATTACGCGTATTTTCAATGATCGAACTGATTTATCAAAATCAAATGATATGGCCAATGGCGTGACATGGGCTAATGTTTGTGATGAACGATTCCGAAAAATGTACCCACACCACTGAACTCCCGACCCGAGAATTCCGCTAACCGTAAATTATAATTTCTAAAATTATAGTTTCGAGTTTCTAGGGAAAGGTTTGGCGTGAAAACATTTAGATCCTACAGCTCTATGAAATAAAAGTCCCACTAAATACATTTTTTCTCCGATTTTCATCTTATCAATTCGTGAACGGATGTTACGGCATATCGTGACGTGAAGCTAAAAGCTTTTTTCGAGCTCGTACACTCTCGAATAATAAGTCCATCTGATTTTAGCCGTTAAGTGAAAAATTGCATCGATGGTAAAAAGATCGGCGCCGTATATACATTGTTCACGTGTTACGGCGTAAAAACGTCAGATCCGATCAAAGCTCCGGGGCAAAAAATACTTACGCTCACGCCCACGCCATACACTGTACGCGTAACAAAACCAAAACCACACCGGCGCGGCGCGAACTGAACACACCACTGTGACCGGATCGCGGGACCCGGACGACGTGGTCCGCGGGCTCGCGATAATCGATCGTACCCAGTCATCGACGGGATTCGCGATCAGAAGACAGGTGTGACGTACCCAGTCGCCCCGGCACCACAGTTCGGTCGTGTATTTTATCCGATCTTGGCATTCACCGCGTGCCTTATGATTCAAATAAACAACATATAGGCCCAACAGTGAACGCGAGGAGCGAATTTTTACGTTACACCGCGGCGGACACCGGCACCTCTCTCTCCGACACGGTCGGCAATCGTTGGCCGCGACGCTGGACGAACGTGATGTGGTATCACATTATATTATTTTCGTCCAGTGTGTTCATATCGACCTCCCGTGTTCGCCTGGGACGAAAATTAATCGAAATGAGCTGCTGATTCCGATGTGTTCCGTAGCTCAATGACAAACCGTTTCTAAAAAAAAAAAAAAATCAAAAGAAAAAAAATGATATTCATATTAATACATCGTATTTTTGTGTTCTGTACGTACAGTGGCGCCGAACCCTATATACAGGTGGGGCGGTCGCCCCACCTTTGAAAGTGGGTGGGTGGGTGGTAGGTGCTAGGTGGTTAGGGTAGTAGGTGCCAGGTAGTTAGGGTTATTAAAGTTAAATTGTTGAAATTTGAAAGTGTTTAATTTCAAAAACTGATTAATAAATACGTATCAATTAAATAAATAATACAAATTAAATAATAACTGCGTGTATATTTTATTCATCTGCACTATTATATAAGAAATAGTAATTTAGTTGAAATATTTAAACAATACTTCCGGTTCCCAATGTATATTTTCGTCATTAAAGTAAACACGACATTTCAATGTTTGTCTGTTATAATAACATATATTTGAACCATTTAGTATACTGTATACACTGTTATTGTCAATCCTTGTCAAATTGGTGGCACGGTGAGGCAGTATGATTTTTCCATTTTGGGCAGATAAAGAAAAACGTATATAGAAGAAAATATGTATATATATATATATATATATATATATATATATATATAGAAGGGGGGTGGTGGGACGGAGAAACAAAGAAAAATTTGATGACCATTTTTTTTAAGTTGTGAAAGGGAATTGTTAGGTGTATGGGTAGGGTAGGTATTAATTTTTGTACTTTGCCCCACCTATAAAAATTGAGTTCGGCGCCACTGTGTACGTATAATGTATTCCACGTATGGTAATAATTGTATTGAACTTATTGAGCCCGTTAGACTCGTGCTGAAAACTCAGTCGACCCACGAAGAAAACCGTTTCACTTCTCCCGACGAATTGGTTGAGTAAACATATTGTATTATGTTACGGGATCGTATGAAAGAAATAAAAGGTTCCTGCCGCTTAGTTTCCGTTTAAAATTTAATGCCTTGGCATTTGTAAGATCGTAATACTCTTATTCGTGGAAAGTTTTTTTTTATTATTATTGTCAGTTTTTCACGTGAAAAAAAAAATAAACTTTTGACTTATTCCATTTTGATGATTGTTAATTCTTATTTTATACGTTGTTTTTTTTTTCAATTTTCAAACCAGCCTGAATAAAAATGACGAAGAATTTAATGAAGAAGTTCAGCGGGAACTCTACAACTATTGTGGCTCAATACGATGCGTTTTAATTTAACGAAAAAGTTTTATAATAAAAAAAAAAAACATAAATGAAATAAATGAATAAACAAACATCACTTTTTAAATTGTATTCATATTATATTGAGTGTTTTTAAGCTCGCTACGCTGATGAGAAGATTTCGTACATTAATTGAACTTGTTCAAAATAAAAAAAATAAAGCTTAAACTTTAATTTACAATACTTAACTCAAGAAACGCATATAATAAATACGTTAGGTAATACAATTAATTGTAATATATATTATACTTTTCGTCGCTTTAACTCTCTACATTTGTATCTTCAATATTATGAACGAACTTTTTTGTGTAAATTAAGAAAAATATTTGTAATACTACCTGTAATACTTACAAGGTAGATCACGAAATTTAAAAAAATGTGTACATTAAAATTAAATTCGCAAATGCTTAAATTGTATGCTGGATAAAGTACATTTTTATCAGAAAATTTCACATTTGCTTTACGCATACCTGTACAATATATATATATATATATATACGTATTAATATTTAATTTTTAATTGTACTCATAATAATTGTGAGAGGAAATTGACTTCTACCAATTTTACAAACAAAAAAATAAAAAAACTTAAAGGCATATCTACGGAATTAAACTACCCAACACTTACTGATACCATTGTTAAGCGGTACTTATAATGACATCTTTAATTTAAGTTTTGATAATTTATCGTATAGTTATATTCAAACAAAATGAAACTTTTTAAGTATTGAAAATTGTTACTTGGTTTTTAATTGTTGATCTTTAGACTAAAGTGAAAGACGTTTGCAAAGATGAATGATTTATTTTAAAAGATTGGTACACGCTTTTATAAATATAGTAAAATACATTTTTAATTAGTCAATAAAATCATTAATTTCTTCAAATCTTATACTTGTAAAACCATTAAAATGAAACGCAATCACTGGTTCAGAACTTTAAAGCTAGAAATTATTTAAAATCACATCAATTATTCCAACTTTTTAATGAGAAATAAACGTGGAAAATATGTATTTATTCGTAATAGCATAAATTTCATAAATCAATAGTAAAATTTTGTCGACAGATACGTATAATGTTCGGGTAATAAGATATTTTTATACAACGACATGCAATGTGAGAGTTATTTAAAATCGAAAAATACTTGTTATTTTAAAAATAATTTCACTAATTTAAATACGTTTTATAAACTAGACATATAATATAATACACGTACACCGTTATATGTACTTCAAAATCTTTTAGATGGTTGTGAAACATCTCAGTAACAACATTTAAGACGTACCTATCTATTTTTTATAAGCCCCCTGAGTATATTATATTTCTCTATTTCAGGTGAATATAATGCAGGAAAATGATCAAACTGGATTTTTAGATGATAAAAGTTTATGTTTGAAGAACAAAGAAAAAAGTCTTCAAAAAATGTACTTCAAGAGAGTTTACCTCATATCATCTAAATATTATAATAGGGTCGACTTGGGGTTCATGAAAAATAAATGTTCGAAACTTTCAACTACAGGAAATGTTGCACATTGTTGATATTGTTTTATTTTACTCGACACAAATACGTATACATTATTGATGTAATTTTCCTAGTTCATTACGCAGCCGTATCTGTGTCACAAAGGATTTGTTTTACTTCAAACAGCCTGCCAATCTAATTTTTTAAGTTGTGATTTAATATACTCAAAAAGAAGAAAGTAATATTAAGTTTTTTAAAAGTGAAAATACGAACTACCGATTTCATAATTGGAATACTTCAATATTTGGAGATTTTTTTAATTTTTTTTTTTATCTTAAGAAAAATCTAATACAAAAATCTATCATGCCTTGTCAATCTTAAACAACGTTGTGAGATGTACTTTACAACACCGTAAAAATATGATATTGGATAAGTTTGTGTCTGGTCTGACTGTAATGACGTAAAAAGAAATATTGATCAAACGACTTTTACTACTCGTATTTAAACCATTATACATTTTTTAAATATTTGTTATTAACTAATAATCATATATATATGTGTGTGTGTGTGTGTGTGTGTGTGTGTGTGTGTGTGTGTGTGTGTGTGTGTGTGTGTGTGTGTGTGTGTGTGTGTTTGAATTACAAAAACATGGCGTTACATTTATTGTATACTTCACTTATGCGTGCACAATGTTTTTTTTAACTTTTTAGTGTAAATATAATATACTTTTTTAAATTAAAATTAATATTCGGTCATAGATTATACTCAGTAGGTAGGTATACAACGCATTAATGTTATTTTTACCTAAAAGAGAAATAATCCATATGCTTGTTTGAAAAATATTTTACAACAGTTAGGGGTTTGCTAAAATGAATAATAATTATTGTTGTAAAATATTATCAAACAAAATCATAAATAAACTACTTTTAAATAGAGATTTGTAATTTTAGTAATAAATGCGGGACTATGGAAACTTTTTCGTATGATGGTGAAATATTATTAAAATATGAAACCAGTCGGTGAAAATGAATACGTTGTATTACAATTTGAACGTTTTGTATCCAAAATAATGATGATTTTTTTCTTTTATTAAAAAATATTTTATTCATCAGAATTTGAATAGATTAAAACTGTTTCCACCCTTAGACACTCATTTTATTGAAGTTTCAAATTGAGTTTTGAAGTAAGTTAGTTTACTATTAAGATGAGTGGAAAATGCAAAAGTTAAAACTTACACTATACAAATATAACTTAAACGAAAGTTTAGTAATTAGATGGGACATTCTTTTGTAGTCTCTGGTTATTTAGATTTTATAGAACTATACACGGTGTGTACATCATACAGTTTTCATTAAATTAATACACTGGGAAACGTCGACTCGTAGAATATTTAGTTTATTTAATCGAAACGTATATTTCAATATCAATAATTACTCGTGTATGGTCAGACCGGAAACTGATAGATACTCCAGTTTGCTATTGAAAATTCGTGTACAGGCTAAGAGTCAACCTGTACTTCTAAAAGTATCGATTTTCCAATTTCATTTCAATAAATCTCTATTACGGTTAGCCGTACACGACAAAAACTTGCGTTTCGTATTACATAACATTGGACTGTAAGTTCCAATAAAACAAAAAATATGTCATCATTTTTTCCCGAGCAGTGAGCATCTTTGTTGTCCACACATAATATTATAATGTCGGTGAACCTGATACCGTATGAAATAAAAACTAAAAAAAGAGGTGGGTTCCAGTTTTATTGTTGATTTGGGCGTTTTAATATGATCTTATAGACGCTGTCGAACTTTATGTTTAACGGAACGTAACGCGTATCATAAATATGTGGGTGTCGAATAATACAGCGTTCACAGTTCGGGTTATAACAGTGATGTCCAACCCGTGGCCTGCAAATATCTCCGAAGTGGCCCCGAACCAACGTTTAGGTCCAAACAATGAATTTAAAAATGCTATAAATTATTTTCAAAATATTCGAATAATTATTATTATTACTGTTTCTTCTTTATTGATGAAATATAGAAAAAACGTTTATATTCATAGTGAAGTTTGTAAAAATGATAGGAGTAGTATAAAAAAAAAAGCAAACGTAAATTACAGTAGTAAAAAAGTTATGATAAAATTTGTAATTGAATTATCTCGTCAATAACGATAAATCGAATTAGAATATTGTACAATACTATAATTATATTTGAATTGACTGAAGTCCGATTACCACGATCTGCGTGTTGATTTTGTTAGATTTTCTTGGATCGACGATACAATAAGGGTCGTTAGATCGTAATACCGTGTGTTTGTAACGGCATAAGGCATTTAAATGATCACTACGTTATACTCGTGTGGTCCACTGCAAAAAAAAAGTCGTCACATACAGTCAGGGACGTTATCTATTATTGTTCGAATGGATGTTGCTACGTGTCACGTCGCGGTGTGGGAGGAAAAGTCTCCGGTCGGGCGTTTGTGGATTCGAATAAAAACGTTGTCTGGCCGTGGCGTACACGACGTACGTGCGTCCGACAAGGACTCGTGCGATATCGTTACGACGACGGTTTTACGGCCCGCGCGCGAGTATTTCCAGCCTGTTAAACGAGATATTGTTTAATGACGTTATGCCCGCGCCCTCGACACTAAAATTCATTACGCCAAGACTGCCCGCCGAGAGACCGGAGTCTTTTTAAACGGGAAACGCTTTTGTTTTTCAAAGGGAAAACGGCTCTCGTGTCGGCGTCACACTTCCGCGTGCACCTGACGGCGTCTTTGAATGCCCCGTCGAGCGCGTCGAATTCGCGAATTCGTTAAGTCGTCCGTTGCGCAAAACCGTCTCTCGGCCAAGTGTCACCGGCACACGACACGTCGTCATACTTTACTCCCGTCTTCGGAAACGCGAGCGCGTCCGATTGAACGCATTGCCGATTTTACGCGTTTACGCGCGTCGCAAATTTTCGTAACGAATCGCCCGCCCGTCAAGTGCCGATCGTTATTCATCGTCCGACGTTTCCCCGGGATCCCCCCCGATGCGTTTCATCGAGCCCGACGCGCGAGAGTAAATAAAACCGCCATGCTTGCTGGTTTTCGTTTACACTTCGTAAGGCCTGTGTTTTGAACCACCGTTCGCGTGATTACGTGTCCGGTTTTCGTGTGCGATATATCAATCGAAATCGGTTAGGAGATTGAAACGGAGTGGATTGTATTTGATCGTTGTAAAATCAAAAAAAAAAAATAAAAAAAAATTCAATGAAAAAACGTATATTAAAATAATTTTCCTTGGAAATTATGTTTTGGAATTTCATAAAATACAAACTTATCTTTGATCTTAGTTGATATACCCATACTCTCACACGAGCACCCTTATAATATACGTATACAAGATTAAAATGTTATTATTTTTCAATTAATTTGAAAATTTATCAATTTCAAAAGAAAAAAAAAAGTCATAATTATTTCAATTTTTCTAATTACTATTAATAATATTAATATTAATAATATTAATAATATCTAATTACTATTAATAATATTATTTTATACTTACTTTTTGATGTACAAAAAAAAGGACTTCAAACACACAGACAACACATAATTAATTATGTTAATAGTAAACAATTTTCATGTTCACTATTTTTCAGATTTTTTTTTAATTTGATTCAAAATAATACGTAAATTAATTTGGACACAAGTTTTATATTATATGACGTATTGCAAAGGGTTGTTATTTTAATACAATTAAAAACAATACGTCTCATAACACATTAAAATGAAATGTAAAAAAAAAAATGAGCCACAATAATAATATACTACTACACGATGTGAGTGATTTATTACTTTTCATTAGTAATTTTCCGATTAATTTTTTATACAGGGTGTTCTCCCGAGAGGATTTACTAATTTAAAATGGCGGGACGCGTATAATGGAATTTACATTACTCCCATCACTTAAGAACATTAAAATCTTCGTAGAACACTTCATACATAAATGTTCCTGCATTTTTCGCCTAGTTGTGGAAGTTATTTAACAAATATATGCAATGCGTTCGCATAAGAATGTGCATTGCAGTACTGCGCCAATAAACATGTCTTTATACACGACCCATAAAAAAAGTACGCTGGTCTCTATGATAAATTATTTTATTTTTAAAAGGTTATAATTTATAAGCTCGAAGAGAATAAAAAAAAATTCTATTTGCTTTTCATACAAAGGGCGTGGAAAAGATTTTATAACGAGTAAAGTAATAATATTTTGATCTAGTGAATTTCTACGTCAAATGCAAGTATGAGCTATATGTTTTCATCAACGCGTTAAAAAAATATGTCTTTATTAATAACATTTGTTTTATTGAAAATACGATTTCAGTATTTATAATATATATTTTCCAATATTCATTACTCTGACTTTCAAGGGATCAAGAGCTTTATTCTTTCTTTTCAAAACTAAATTATGAATTTTCGTTTTTCAAAGTTTACAATTATGATTATGCCAATAAATAAGCAAAATAAATATTTTAGTAAAATTTCGTTTTGAATTAAATTTAGTAGCTAAAAATGTAAAATATTTTATCTTAAACCTTCTATTTACACCGAATATTAATATAATCTAGTTTTTTATTATGACGTGTTTTCCAAGTGTAACTTTTTCTTTAAACATAGTATAGAAATTCAACAATTCACAAAATAAGTTTTAAAAAATGTTTGACTGTAATATAAATAATAAAATCAATCATACATATTATGTACTCGAAATTCTTCCATTTGTCATTTTACTTTATAGGTAACAGAATAATTACTATCACCGATGGGTAAATATAAAGAATTTCATGATTCATAAGAGACTTACTTTATGATCGGTGTATTTAATCAAATCCGATTATCAAGTAAAACAAATTTATACCTTTAACTTGTCAGGTGAAAATGTCCTATCGTCATTAATTGATTATAAACTTTGGACTAAACTTTCAGATACAATGGGTATAGACAAGAAATAAAGCCACAGCCATTTACACTATCTCAAAAGTTTAATTGGTCTATATTATTCGAAATACTTAATTGCAGAATTTATCTGACTCTAATGCATTGATAACTATGGACAACTTAGATAACCATGTTGGTTTAGTTTAGATTGATTAAAACTATTTCTTAGTATCTACTACCTACCTATTCTTTAATTTCCAAACACATTTATGACATTTTAAAAACTTACTGAAAATACTAGTGTAACATAATACATTTAATAACAACAGTAAAACTCGGAATTTAAAAATTAAACTACTTAAATTTAGCTTTTCTATCTATATCTGAATAACAACAAATATAACTGCATTTGTTCACACTTAACTACGAGTACACAATTAATAATGATCAAAATTTGTAGTTCATTCATAAAGATTGAACACGTAAGAAAAGAACTTGACTAGTGTTTGTGCACTTTTCAACAACTATTTCATATGAAGAATAGTTATTCGTGACGGAATGATAAATGATGAACCATAAATCGTACCAGTACTGATTAATACGGGTGGGTTATAATTAATTCTAAAAACTTGAAGGTACTTCCAACAGAGAATTAAACTTGATTAAGTTCCACAGACTGCAATAACCTTTTACACTTTACTTGAACTCATTGCCCAAAAAGCTAGAACATTTTAAAGTATTAATCTCAATTTCAGTTTCATAATCCCCCAACGTTAAGCGCCATCTAGTGCAACAATAATTTGTATTTTATACAGCCATCAAACGTTCTAAGCTTACGCAGTTCCTTGATAATTATTTTTACTGCGTGGCAAAAGATAACAGTTAAATAAAAGTTACTAAAAAATGCTCACTGCACATCTTTCCGGCCAATGTATGTTTACACTATTAACATAAAGATTCGTAGGTTAGAAGCTGGTTTTGATATATTGGATCATAATTTACAAAATTATTTTCAAAATTATTCAAATATATTCTATCTACTGCAATAAAACTACGTTGAAAGGCATTAAAGAGGCTACAAAGAATCAAATATTAAATTTTAATCTTAAAAAACAAAAAAATTTAAAAAACAATAATTTTAGGTTACGATAAGAATTGTATAATATAAGATTTACTGTATCAAATGCTAGTTAAAAAAAAAAAAAAACACTTACTATTTTTAATTTGCATGTTAAAATAACAATGTCGCATTCTATATCTTACATCATCTAGTGAAATTGAAGCTAATTTTAAATAATTTCCATCAAATCTACATCATCACAAGCCATATTTACAATACCTATTTGCAATTAATTTTCATTAAATTTAAAAATTATTATAATGCATTTTCCGAAAGCCAGTGCGAAATTCTTGTTACTATTCTATTGAATAATTTAGTAATTCGTATATGAAATGTTTTTTCAAATATTTTTAGTTAGTAAATTAAACGTGATGTATTAATAATTTAGCTGTTAAAACTTTCAAAACCTGATATCAAATAATTTTTTGTGACTTGTTGGGTCTAAACGGATCAATGGTATTTACGAACGTTCAAAAGGTTGAAACCAGCATATATAATTCGATTCACAAAAAAAAAAACACGATTTTGTATTCAAGTAAAAGATTACGGACTATATTTATTATGCTCTAAAAAAAAAAATATATCTTATCATATAAATTAGCATTTTCAAATTGGTTTTACGGATTCAATGCAACTAAAAGAATAATTTTACGGTACAATAATATTTATTCAACTTTTAAAGAAAACTTTTATTTATCTAACCAGAGATTTTCGAACGTCTATCAATAAAAATCACAAATTACTTTTGATGTAATTTATAATCAATGTTTACTTAGTATAAACGACTGATGACTGATATTTTTAGATTACAAAATAATTGTATAACATATTCAACAAAATAACTAAACTTTTTACGATCGTTTGAATGAAACAAACATGCTTTTTAAGATAAAAACTTTCAGTATTTTTCGTAAATAACTATACTTCCCTTTCGTCACAATTAAATAATAAATCCAATAAATTCTTAAAAACAAGAAATATTAAGTGCAATAAGAAAATATAACAGTTTATTTTAATTCTATATCACTAAAATCAAATAAAATTATTATATACTACGAACGCATTTTTCTATACTTGATGATAATAAGTAAAATAAAAATTTATGTGCGTAATTTAAACCACGATTAAATATGTATTTGCATGAGTTTTCTTTTAATTTAGTAGAGTGAGTAAAATAATAATGGTTTTGGTTTCAAGTATTGCGAGGGGGTTAGTATTTGAATAATCTAAAGAGTACAGAGGAAATCAATATGACGCTGTAGTTCTCTATGTATATTTAATGGCTGAAATAATCACGTCTCCATCAAGTTTCCAGTTGTTTTCAGATGGTCGATATTTGGTTTATAAAGCGTAAGAATAACTAATTTAACGAATAAAACGCATTAAGTAGTATATATAATAATAATAACAGATAGTCAAATTATAAGTATAATACTCAAAGTTACAGTACTTAAAATACATTTCATAAATATTTCTAATCATTATAATGAGAAATTTTTTTTATTTATCCTAAAAAACGAGAGATTAAATTTATTTTCATACAGGTAAGGTAAATAAATATATAATTTTAAATTACATTTTTATATTTTTAATTAGTATGAAATTATTTTCTCTCATTTTATTACTCTTATATTATCTAAAAACAGTATAAAACTATTATTTTGCTACTTATTATTGAAAATACACATGTAACATTTATAATATATAACCATATTTTACTTAATTTACAAATGTCATAATAATGATACCTAAACAAATAAAATTAATTTTACCATTTTTTGTGCAATTTTCTATCTTTGCCTTTATACATTAAACTCAGCCGAACTGAAATTAATTACCTAAGGAGTAAGAATTAATATAATTAACAAACATTTTCTAAACCGAACTTTATAATATTAAATATTATAATCATTAATATTAAATAACTGTTTTCTTTTTTTTTACAAGTCTACTGTGAACTTAAAAATGAATGAAAAAAATACCTCATGTTTAATGCACTACCGTTTATTATTATTATTATTATTTTATTTTTTGAATAATTGATTTGTGTAATGATTGTTACACCTAATGATTTTTCTATTGCACTCGTTCCCAAAAGGAAATTAACATTTCTAAGATGTTACCACGGAAATTTAGTTACAGTCATCGACGATGCGCTAATGAAATAGAGGAACAATGAAGAACTAAGATAATGTATAAAAATCTAAAGAACATGCTCTAAGAGTGAAAACAAAATAAAACGATTATAATACATGTGCAGACTCCTTGCTGTCTGCCGGTATGCGGCTTTTGGTTTGTTTGCAAGACGCCGTTACCTACATTGTAGCTTAGCTCTATGAAATGAGATAAACACACGTAAGACGTATGTGCCCACGAATTAAATACCCATTAAATATCAGATAATGCAGAACGTAATAATGTGCAAATGCCTGTGTCGCGGCAGAATTGGTAAAAACCCATTTCTATCTGTGATTAACGCTCAGAAGAAATGATAAAAAAAAAACTATTCTCGTTAACGTATTTTTTTTTTAAATTTTTTTTACTGATCAGGAACAAGATACAATTTAGAAGACGTATTGTTAATCGATTTATCTACTTTGTTTGTGCAAAGCTCGGGGTTTTAATGTTGTTGTAAATGTATATTTGCGTTTTTTTTTTTCTAATTGCGATCAATCATTTTGGGAAATTACTGCATACAGCGTGTATGTCACAGTGTACGAAAAGCTCGCGTAGATATGTAACGACGTCATGCAAAGCCTACGAAGTGAAAAAAAAAAATAATAACAAAACCTTATTTAACACGACATCATCGTACAGCTCGCCGTGAAAAGCGTACAAGAGGTGTTACAGAATCGATATCGCATAATATATATTATTTTAATTTGTTGTCATTTATTGATCATAGTTACCTGCAGTCGGCCGGATCGCAATAACGCGCGTGTCGTAAATAATACATTATTGTGTTATCGATCGCCGCCCGCAGCTGAGTGAAATTGCTGCAGCAGAGACATCGCGTCGTCGATCGGAGGACCGCCACCGCCGCCGCCGCCGCCGCCGTCGACGAGTGCAGTAGCGCGTGTGTGTACGCGAGCTCGACCGGTGCTCGGCCGAGAGTGTATGCATTTGTGTGTGTGTGTGTGAGCCGCCACGATTCGCCGCCGCGGAGCGCGTGGTCGGCGGCGATCGCGCGGCGAGCACGTGCTGCCGACGATGGCCGTGCGAACACTGTTCCGCGGCGTCATCTCGAAAGCGGCGGCGGCGGCGGCGTCCCTCCGGAGCCCGGCCAGCGGGAGCAGTAGTGACGGCCGGGATCGCTAGCCGGCGCGCGCACCGACCGCCGCACACGCCACATCCCTTGCGACGGTCGCGACCGAGTCGTCGTCGTCGTCGTCGTCGTCGTCGTCGACGTCGCCACCGCCGCCGCCGCCGCCGCCGCCGCTGTCGCTACCACAGCCGCAGCAGCAGCAGCAGCAGCAGCCGCCGCCGCCGCCGCCGTCGTCGTCGTCGTCGCCGGGCGCGCGCGGGCCACATGGTCATCGCACGCGCGAGTGGCCGCCCGACCTCGCACCACCGCCGTCGCCGCCACCCGACCACCCTTCGTAAGCCCCGGCCGCCGCCGCCACCGCTGTTTATACGCTCCCGTGCGGCGTCCAACTGGCTGCCGGCGCCGCCGCCCCGGACGCGAGTCTACGTTTCCTATGCGGCTACCCCGCGCTCGTCCTGGCCACGGCTTCGTGTCGTCGTCGGCGGCGCGTTTTTCCGTTTTCCGCTACGCCTTCGTTTCTCGCCGAAAAAACGCGAGTATACCGCGTCGTCCGTTCGCGCGCGCGATAACGGCAGCCGACTACAACGGCTAATGGCTGCGTCACGCCCGTGTCGCACACATTGTACGGAATGACCCCGAGAGAAACGTGTATCGAAATTTACAAACGCCATTTCCACACGTCGTAATCTCATCGCCGACGGTCGTCATAAAAGTTTACTCGATCGAATCCCTACGAAACACCACACGAACGACGACGTGGCGCTTTCGGTCTCACCTTTACCGAGCAAAATTAAAACGCAGTCGTCGCGATACAAGTGTATACGAGTACCTACTGAAACGTAATATCTAAATTCAACGTATCGACGTAAAATCAGTTCGAACCGTTACAAAAAATCTGCTCGTAGTACATAATTGTGTACATGTTACGTATAGTGTATAGCAAAGGGGGCCAACATGACTATGTACGCGAGCCAAATTCTTAAAAACTGTTCGGTAAAATTGATATCAATTTTTGGAACGACGTATTCATGTGAATCACTTTATTCAACAATGAAAATAATCAAGTCAAAATATATCGTTCAAATTTGACTGATGATCGTCTCATAGAATTGCTATAGGAACTGCTTTTACATCAATTCAACGAGATCTTAAGAAGCTTACTAAAAAAGTAGAACCAAAAAAAATACCACGCGAACAAATTTAACTTAATGTTTAATTTTTTAATTTATTATTCATGTTATTTTTTTTTTTTTGTTTATTAACTGTATAATATAGCATTATATCTATACAATATTTTTTTTTTTTTATAAATATACACAAATATATTTTGGTTTTTGTAAATAAGACTGCGAGCCGCATACGACTATGACGAGAGCTGTATGTGGCTCGCGAGCCGCAATTTGGCCACCCCTGGTGTATAGGATAGATAAATACAGAGAAAATAATGAATTGTATACACGTATACACGAATTGACAACTTAAGTGTAAAGATATTATATTACTATACATTTTTACTAATAATTTAAAGAGGTTTATTAATGATATATATTTTTTTTTTTTTAATTACCATGTTTTATGAATAATTAAAACATAGATGCATAATTGTTGGTTATAATAATTGATTCTAGATATCAGTTTTTGTTGATCACTCAGTATAACGTCATACTTTTGAGGCGTTTTTGGTTTACGATTCCGTATACTCAATGATTATCATGGTCTGCGGTCGACTATAATTCCGTAATATTTGGCTTTGCTGGAGTATCCTGCTGCAATAAATTGCGGTCTTCTCTATGGGGTCTAATTTGATCAATTAATTGTTGCGGTTTAAAGTTACGCTATAATTACTACACAGTTTACATATAGGACCAGCTCAAGCTCAATCGGTAAGACGTGCACTAAAACAGCAGTATTATTATATTCCGAGTGCTGCAACGCGAAATCTCCTAAAAGATTTCTACATGCGCAGTCACATCGGGCTCGAGCACACATTATGGCGCATATTATCCACGCATGCGTATACCGTTTACGATTTCAAGCTATCTAATTCGCTTCGCAACTTTCGTCCCAATGACAAATAATACACAAAACGTTTTGGCGAAAACCCATAGAAAACCATTATACCCATGTTCACTGAGAGAACAAGAGTGCGCAATATACAACGAATACGTGTCGTTCGTCCACCTCCGCGTTCTCAGCCTGTCTATAGAAACACGGCGTAAAGGGTATCAAACTCTTACATGCGCACCCTCATGATCTCGTGCGTCATACTCCTAATCTCTCGGCGTACAGAATACGATATCGTACTTGCGGCACCGCTGTATACGTGTGCGATAGTGTAGGAAACTTCAACACGCGCCCCGGGACCGATGCACCGAGCGTCATTGTCCGGGTCGGGGACGAGAGGCGGTGCGGCAGCGTTGCGGGACGCGCGTGGTGTACGGACGGGGTGCGGTGTCCGCGGTGGTGGTGGCGGAGTGGTGTGCGCGCTGGTGAGCATGTGTGTGTGTGTGTGTGTGTGTGTGTGTGTGTGTGTATGTGTGTGTGTGTGTGTGTGTGTGTGTGTACCGCTTTTGCTGCTGCTACTGCTATGGGGGTTGGCGAGGGACGGTGAGAAGAGGGTGGCTACGAGGGAGCAAATTCGCTCAGATGTGATCCGCGGAGTGTGCGTGTGTGCTTAAAACTCGGCGGCGCTGCCAAAACGGCCGTTTTCGCCCACCCCCCTCCTCCTTCGCCACTCCGAAACACCCCGTCCTCATGCCGTCCTCGTTTCACCCTCGTTTTTTTCCACTCTTTTAGATTTTTTTTCCACGCTGTATACACACACACACACGCCGTCCATCACTGCGGCCACCACCACTACTACGTGCACAGTAGCCGTTTACGTCCGTCCAATTAAAATTAAAATTAAAAAAAAAGATAAAAGAGAGAGAGAAAGAGAGGGAGAGAGAGTGAGAGAGAGAAAGAACTAAAAGAAAATACCTCCTTCTCACCTATCTTCATCGTCCGACTTCTACCCACCCTCGTCTCTCGTAACGACGATCGTCTACAACCGTGAATAATATAATATACAATATGTAAGTATAAAAACTATGTATATTCGTACAATGTTTATTATTATGATATTATTTTCGCAACTGCTAAGACGACGACGTCCGCCCGCCTAAAACACTCGATACGCGTCGAGATGATCAGAGCTTGGATTTCCAAGGGAAACAAGTATATACAAAATATCCTATGAGGGTTTACTTATTGTAATTTAACCGTGTATAAAACATAAATCTGATTTTTTCCACGTACAATTTAAAACACTACGACATATCTACAGTACTCTGATAACATTTCACAACTATTTTTCATCTATATTATTGTTAATATGTTTTTTTTTAAATTGTAACACTGAAATTTTTCAACATAAGTTTAGTATATATGGTATGAACATATTTTAAATTTATATTTTACAAAGTAAAAAAACAGGAATACCTAGATCACAAAGTTTTACTGTAGTTTCTCTGGAATGTTCGTATATCATTGAAAGTTTGTCCAATAATGAACATTTAAACATTAAAATTTACGAAAAAATGTTTTTTTAATATTATATTTTAAATATTGGTTACTATCTAAGAAAAATTAAAAACATAAAAATCAATTTGGTACAAAATAATAAAATAATTATTTTCAGCAATTTTGTTTCATTCATGATTTAAATATTGATAACTGTAACGGTTCAAAAGTACCTATGCATTTTACAGGGTTGAATCACATAAAGTAAATCTTCATGGAATACCTTGAATATTAAATATGGAAATAGACTCTTTTCAATCGAAAAGTAAAATAAAATAAATAAATTTCATCGTATCTATGACTAGAATCTCAATACAGATACGCTTATTATAGATTATAACATATTTTATATACCTACTAAATTGTTTAGTTTTTACGGAAATTGCTCTTAAATTCTTAAAAATAGTATAGTAGTTGAGTGGTATAAACTATAAATATAACTCACTTGTATAAATATGTAATAACGTTTAATGTTCATTTAATGTACACATAAATTTAACTGACTATTCTAAACATGTTAACATACAATTGCTGTTCTGTACCAACAATATCAGCTAAAATATTATAATTTATCCCAATATCTTAAAACGAAATAATCTGAAAATTATAATTGCGATCATTGATTCGGTTGTTTGTCATTCTAAATGTCATTCCTTTGATCACTTTCGTCATCTATTGAATTCACTCCGAACAACGGCGAAACAAAATGATTAATAATTATGGACAAATGTCAGAAATAAACGGAAAACAGCTTCCTCGAATTTCTTGAAAGAAAAAATTTTAAAAATTAAATATATAATCAAAAACCTATAACTATTTTTATTATTATTCGAGTTAAATACATTTCTATCCCTTACACATTTCCACTTTATACTGTTAGAACAATTATTACTTTTCCATTGTATTCCTTTACATTTCCATGTACAACAAACGATTATTGTCAACGTTTTGCAACAATAATAATTATCATTGAAGTTTTAATAATAATACAATAATTTAGAAAATCCCACGCTTCGGGTATTTAAACATATTTTAAATAATAAAATTACTTTCTTTAAATATCTATCATATAAACACATAAACATACAAAATATTTCAATAAATTATAATATTTATTACTATATAAATAGTTGTATATAGGTATATCACGGCAACTAATTATTTGAACCGACTACTGATGAACCGGCTCTCCGAAATAGCATAAGCACTCTAGGGTTTTTCGTGTTATTACACGTATTGGAATACTGAAAACGGGTGTGTCGGCAGCTTCGTGGTCGTCAAACAGTCGTGACGATTATTTCCCGTCCCGTCGAATCGCTCGTGTATCGCGTCACAGTATCTAGGCACAGCCCCGACGTACACACTACACCAACACTACGTACATTATTCTACCACCGCGCCGGAGCGTATGTTATTAAAATATTACGTCTCCGGCACTGATTTAAATGCGCACTAGCGTCCCTCGTTCCGTTCGGGTACACGCGAGTGTTGCGGAATCGTATAATTAACATTTGTTTTCGTGAAAAACTTTTGTGATTCGCCGTCCACCACGCGTCGTCCGGTAGTTGTACATGGACATGGTTATAATATAAATAATAATCATAATAATGGCCTATATGTTACCACAGAACAATATATGACGTTACATGGGATTGCGTCTGTTTTACAATAGATTCGTTTCCCACTGCCACGGGGAAAAACAAATGGATTTCTATCCCTCTCTCTCTCTCTCTCTCTCTCTCTCTCTCTCTCTCTCTCTCTCTCTCTCTCTCTCTCTCTCTCTATCTATCTCTTCTATATACAGTGAAACCTCCCTTAACGGACACCTCTAAATAGCGGACACCTCCAAATAGCGGACGTTTCTATTGGGATGAGGAAATATTCACCTCTTGTATTTTTCCCTCTGAATAACGGACACCTCTAAACAACGGACAATATATCGGCGACCGAGAGTGTCCGGTATTCAGAGGTTCCACTGAATATATATATATATATATATATATATTTATGTATGTTTTTGTGTGTGTGTGTGTGTGTGTGTGTGTGTGTGTGTGTGTGTGTGTGTGTGTGTGTGTGTGTGTATGTGTGTGTGTGTGTGTGACTGTGTATTTCACTCTTTTTCTTGGTGTCTCTATTGCGCAGGTTTTTTGTCATCCTACAATGATGTGTCGCGTCAGCCGGACGATATTTCCATAGAATAATAATAATGATACAACCAGGTGTGTACGACATTGTGATGATGTACACACAGCGATTTACTTGTTGATTTGTTTCCGCCTCTTATCCGCGACGTGTAAAAAAGCTTCAAATAACATTACGCATTTTTCACACAAGTCAAAAAATAAAAATAAATGATAATACGATTTTTCCACGATAGCACACTAGTGCCGCGTGCTGACATAATTCAATATTCGAAAACAAATCGCATCCGTCGTCGTTGGCGTGTTCTCCGCTGTTAGGTTAGACATGCATCGACTTCTCGTCTTCAACCGGCAAGTTTAATGCGTGGAATAATATCGCCCGTTACGTGTTTATACGTGCATGATTTTTCTGCCATTATCATAACCGCGGATGATTTTTCAACTGTGCGCGTTGTTGATACCATACAATGTCGCGATGGCTTCGAGTCATCTTTCCGACATAATTTCGCTGAAAAATATTAACATTTCATTGGTAAATCTAAAGCCTGTTATTTGGAGTGTATTTGAATTGAAAAATGTATATTGTTTTGTTTTTATTTACTGTTTTATATTCGTAAATACACTCGGATAATCTTTGTGGTATTGTCTGGCACATTTGTTTTTTTTTTTTTATATATATATATAATGATTGATTTTGTCTTTTAGTGATTCCGAGAGGTGTAAAAGCTTGGTTTTCTTTTATTGTATACTTATACGTATTGTACCCCGTGTTTATACTTAAAGTCAGGTTTTCGCGATTACATGGACGATTAGTTACATGGTCCACAACATTAAGATACTTCATGTCTTTAATTCATTATTATGTTTTTAATTGACTAACGTAGTCATTTGAATACAATATTATTCGTTTTTTAAATACTTAAGATTCAACAAAAAAATGAACACCTATGGCACCAATTATGAAACAAATTGATTATTTGATTTTGTATGCAACAATTAACAATAATAATTGATAAAAGGCAGAAAAAAAATCACTAAAACTAAATTTAAAATATTCATTTTTCCATACTTGAAATTTTCTTTTCTATATTAGATAACTTACAATTTCTCATAATGCTTGTTTTCTCTATTTTCCTCCGGACTATAAATCTGTGAATTAGACTCTGTATACGTAATGGTTATAATACGTTCCGATATTTTTTTTTACGTTGGATACTGATCGTTATATTGGCGTTGCGTATAACGAGTTCCGTTAAAAGTGGTCAGGGGTGGTTTGACTCATTATTCATTTTTTTTTGTGTGTGTTTTATAGACCCACTGTCAATCCAGCCGCGCCCCGCATATGTGATTTAATTGCTAAAATTGATTAAATATTTTGATAACAGTGGGTATTTTTTCTGACAGTTTTTTAATAAAATAAGTATAAATAAAGTATATAAAATGAATAAATTAGCAAAAATTAAAAGTTTGCTACCTATTAAAAGTTGAAGGTTAGCTATGCTTAATTTTTTTAAGAATTGATAATGTCACTCCTACTACTCCTAGTCTTAATTACAATGTACAATAACGGTACATCATTTTTTTATTAAACTTGAACGTGACAATTATGGCATTTGTATTTATAGCGAAATTTGGTTGACACGAAAACGGTCAAAAGTTTACACAATGGTTAGGCACTTTCTTAAATTCCTACAAATTTAAATTTTTTTTTCTTATTAATGCTTTTTGACTTGTTTGTAAACTACGAGGCAAATGATAAAATTCTTGTTAAAGTATTCATTTTAGATTTCTGACCTATTGCGATACGCTCGAAACTTTTTTAAGTTCCCAGAATACAATTTATGACTTAACGATAACTGATAAAAAAAAGGACTTATCACTGCATAATACGAATAACTATAGTATCCTGTTTTGCGTTCAGAAAAAAATTATTTTAAAACATTTAGTAGTATATGAGTAGAAAAAGTAAAGTTTGAGGTATGACCGACAATCTTTTTGATAAGTTATTTAAAAAAAAAAAAAAAAATACTTTCTATTTATTTATAATAGAATATTGATAGAAGCAGTTGTTGCAGTAATGTATGTAAAAAATCATAATAAATATAGTAATACTACAAACTGTAGTTGCAAGACGTGTACAAACTCAGCCGAGAGTTCGCATAGTTATTCGGGTTATCGTATTTGATTAAATTTTAAGGGTGGATACAATTCCTATATATTTTCCACATACCTTTCGATATATATATATATATATATATATATATATATATATATATATATATATTGTCTGACTTCATTGATTTTATCTATTACCGAGTCGTTTTTTATTTCAATGAAGGTGAAAAATATACGTGCCTACTCAATTGTATTTAATCTGAAACGTTTTTGTTAATCGATTATACAATTAAAAAAAAAAAAGAAAAGAAAAGAAAAAATCTACTTATAATTTATTTGTTCTGCAGGTTAAATTGAATCAATAGTAATTATATAATGTTGGAGATTAATGTGTTCTATAAAATGTTCTCCTCCATTAAACAATAAAAAACAATTGAAAATAACGGAGCTAAAAAATGTTTATGATGAAGTTTTTAAACTGAAAAATCCGGACTTCACACTATGAGTATTCTTTAACTCTTAGACAAGAAAATATTGATGGGTGTAATGAACATAAGGTAAGCTAATTTTATGATTAGTAAACAATACATGTAGTATGATTTTATTTTAAATTTGAAATCAATGATAAACCATTGTTTTGGGAAAATGATTTTAAGTGAAACTTCAAGCAATTATTAATTTTAGTATCAATAAGTAATGTTTTAGACGAAAAAAACCATATAGTAAACAATGTATGCAATTATATAATGGTTTAGATAATAATAATTAATAAATAGTAATTTCAACATTAAACGAATGCAATAAATAAATTATTGAGTTAATATTTATGAAACTAGAACTATTGATGGAAATATATGTGGCGAATATATTGATCGATGAAAGTTTTAACCAAAATAATAAGTCCAAATTTTATAAAGTTTTTATTGAAAAATATCTATAATTTACGTGTAGTTAGTGATTTTTGTCTAAATTCGAACTTAAAACGCATATAAAAGAAATCAAGATTAACAATTTTTGAAATTAGTTCAGAACTGTTAGTTAAACATATTATGAATAAAAAGTGATTACATTTTTAAATTTTATATCAAATATTTAAAATTGTATTAGATAAAAACTTTAAAAAAAATATGAGATATTTTCTATAATTAGAAAACTCTATTTATAGCCCGCACAAGGTAAAATCTTTTCAAAATGTTTATCAAGTCTGTATAAAGATCGTATCGATATTTTCGAAATTATGTAACGTTGGATTAATGGCTAAATATCAACTTAGTATTAATTTTATAAGAATCGCATCTACACCAAATTTAGCAGTTTTGCCATAAGATTGGAAAAACTATTGAGGATAGAGAAAAATTATTTGCTTAAGAAGTAACTAGATACTATATTTGATCTATAAAGATTCTGAATAAATTTTTGATCAATTATTTTTCCTAAAAAAAGTTATTACTATTTATATCACTCATAAAACAGTAAAAAGAAAAAAAACACATAGTTTTAAATCCAATTCATTCTTCGTTTTATTGAGAATCTAAAATTTAACTAACAATAAAGAAAAAAAATGAAACGAAATTTCATCAAACAAAAGAAATATAATCAAATAAAAATACAAGCTGAAAACGTTTTTAAACATATTTAAATACACAAATAGTTTTAGATTTTAAAATATTCTATGAAAATGTAATGAAATCGCACATTCTACTATAAGTTAAAGTATATACAACTATTTCTCAAAACAAAAAAAAAAACAAAAGAATTAGGTTTATTATAAATATCATAGGATTTCTAATTTGCCGACAGTAAAACTGTATTAGCTTATAATCACTGTTGCTTTCTCGATCATCCAAGATTACCTTTTTCTGCTTGAAAAATGGTGCAAGGTATGGTGTGTGAAAAAAAACGAAACCAAATTCATACGCAGTGTATGACGCAGTACCTTCATTCTTAGGAAGAAAAAATATCCACTAATTACCCTCAACGAACAACTTTTCCAACCACACTATAGATTCTTTATTATTCAGCATATATTTAGACATTACCATTGAACGGAATTTTACCTGATTGTCCTACATACACAACAAACTTCTATCTCTAAATGATCATTTTTGTCTTCTCTGCCCTCTCCAAATTGCCTACATTATCAACTAGTCAACGTAATCACTAATTCATAAACGTTGTAACTTGTAAGTTTCCTTAAAACAATACGGATATATAGTATCCATTTACGGAGCTCTGCAAAAGTCTCGAACATAAGCCGTATACAGTGTTTCCAATCCAAAAGCTCCGTGCCCAATCATCTTTTTACGTCTAATCAGTTCTTACATTATGGTCAAAACCATCTTTCCAGTTCATGATGTAGCTAAAACTTTTTACAGACAGTTCAACCTAAATCTACAAAACCTCGCCAATCCTTTCATAACAAGCCTTGAATTAGGAAAATATATACATGCAAATCCTCAGAAAAGATTAAAATGGCGGTGGTGTTAAGAACTTCTAACTTAAAATCTAAAAAAAAAAAAAAAATTGTAATGATTTTAATTTAATATAATCACTGTCAAAGTGTGTTTACTGAAAGGTTACTTCAATCTGTAATTCTATTCGAAAAATCTATCACTATTGTTCACTTAATATGTAATACATTATAATATAAAGAAAAATTTAAAAAAAAAAGAAAGTATTTATATAAATAGAAATTATATTTATAGAAGATAGAAATTATTACTTTTTTCAAACTGAACTTAATAAATTTATAACTATAAATAAATAAAATAAATGACTTGCTTTAGATTCATGTGTGTACTTTTGTTTTTTACTCGATGAAAAATGATTAATGCCGGTAGGTATATCAATTAATTCGTTTGAGTTTATATAGATTAATGGCTTTTTTATGTACAAAAATAGATTTGCAGGTAACTATACTTTAAGTTCTAACCTGTCATTAAATTAAGCTGAAAATACTTTGGCTTTCACTAAAATAACCTTTTAAAGTCGGTATCTTCCATGGCTTTGCAATGTGGAATTGTGTCGTGCAATTACTTTAAAAAGTATTTTGAAAAATACTGTTTTATTCATGCGGTCATATTATGGGCTGCACCAGAATAGAAATTCTAACCGTTATCAAACCGCTGAGAACACCACAAATAATACTTAAATAATAAATGTTGTTTATTGGCTGTCTAAAAGCGAACCTGATACACGTACATGTATCGTAGCAAAAGCCTATAATCGGTACTTTATAACATATGAAAACTTTCCTTTTACTTTGTTCAACTAGAAACTGACTATTCATCATTGACTTATTTAAACACAACTATCCTTTAAAATATTATTGTTTAATAAACGAAAATCGGACGTTAATCATATCATATTTATCTAATAATCATCACGCCTGCTTAAAAAACCAAATTAATTTCATTTGTTAATATTCAATTTGAAACGTAACGTTTTCTGAATTTATAAATGGTTTACCGTCCGTATCTGTATTTCATTTTTATTTTTTACCGTATATAAAACAGACAATTGTAATTGTTATTTTTAATGCGATTTCCATGTAATATACTCACGAATGACATCCATTAAAAAATTTTTGAAGTTCTGAAATAAAATATAATCTATTTAACATGCCAAAAATACCAAGTTTTTTTTTTTTTTTTGATACTGATGATAGACCGATTACCATAAACCTATCGACTGAATTAAAATGACGAATGATATAAAACGGAATATATTCATATATTTCTATTGATATCAAAAATGGAGATTAATTAGATTCATATTTCAGACAGCATGGTTGCGTTTTAATGAAAATAATCATTTGCCGGTTTAACTAATCAGTGTAAGTAAGCACATTCATACTAATTATTATCAAATTATGATGCAGTCATTGTAGTTTACTATTTAAAATATGATTTATGTTTACTACACACAGGACTGCCGTACATAAATATTGGTTGTTGGGTCTCCATATTAGAAGTAACTCGCAATTTTGCTTAAGTAATATTTACCACTGAGTATCTTAATGTTGAGTATAATGATATATTCTTTTGAAGTAAGGTTCAGTACTTAAGTTTTTACAACTAGATAATATATTAAACCCGTAATTTTTTTTTAAATGTATCATATGATTCAAACAAATAAGATCTCATAATTTTATTATTATGAACACAATGTTCTAGAATTAGTTGTATTCGAAAAACATTCGATAAAAATAACTTTCACGTTATATTTTATTCTGTAAATAAATCAATTAAATTGTATGATTGTAGAAATTTGTATGCTGTTCCATTTGCGTAACGCACAACCAAAACACAGCTTCACTCATAACAGTCACAAAAATCACGTAGTTAATGGAATGAGATAAAACTTGCCCCGAACTATAAGAGGGTACTGATAAACGTGCTCTATCAAGGACATAAGCGGAGCGTTACCAGATCGCTTACAGTGTGGCCAGCCTCATTACTTTTCTGCCACACCTCGTATATTTGGTTAAAAAGTATACTAATTTGTTTGTGAATAATTTGACTGTTTAACGGGTTATGTAATATTTTCACTGTTTTCAGACCAACAATTGAAAGATAAACATTATATGTTGTTTGGTTTTTTCTTCATAACTTTACCAAGTTTGAAGTTTCAAATAATATCTGACGGAAAAAACATGTCTAACTATAATATTTTGAATATTCATATATTTTCGAGTGTAAAAATAAGGATAGAAACATCAAAAACGCGCTGCAGTTTTAAATAATTAAATAGCGGCAACCGACAGACTTAAGTTAGAGGATACATCTGCTTCCAGACACGAGATTTAAAAGGTGCAAATTATTTAAAATAATTTAAAAAAAGCTGTATTAGCGATCACGATTTGCGATATATTTAAATTAAACTTTGATGAAATAAATTAGTGGTTTTGGCTTTAGAAAAATAAGACTAATAAAAAAAGAACAAAATTCTTAAAAAAAAAAAAACAAGAACTGAATATTTTTTTTTTAGTTAAATCAATTTTGCTATCTAACTTACTAACCTCCGTTAGTAAACAAA
Source organism: Therioaphis trifolii (assembly GCA_027580255.1). Lineage (NCBI taxonomy): Eukaryota > Metazoa > Arthropoda > Insecta > Hemiptera > Aphididae > Therioaphis > Therioaphis trifolii. Next base: position 64,141,533 of record CM050405.1, on the reverse strand, counting down.
ATTAATAAATATCAAACATTAGTAAAACAATTTCATGTATACAAAAAAATGACTTAAATCTTAAAGCAGTTTGAACCCCCACCGCCCTTTACCAACGCCTATGGGATATGGGTTTAGAATTTACCTGTGCCTCGAGGCGTAAAATGTCTTAATCCGGCCTTAGCTAGTGTTAAGCCTAACAGTTTGCACTTAAAACTTACTTCTTAAATCGGAAAAATTGTATACAACTTATTATGAAAAACCACACTGGCTTGGTAACAGAGGAAAACATTTACTTTAGACGGTGCATAATCGTAATGATGGTAATAATAATAATAAAATATAAAATAAACAGTCGTGAAATCTTTTCACCCGCTCTGTTTAAACGTATCTGGAAGCTTTCTGTGAGTCCAACACTCAAGTCTTATTTGTATTATCATATAAATATAAATATACGATGACTTGAACGTGATGTTTTTCGCTTTTCAATAGAGCTGTGCAATATTTTTCTGATCTCAACATTTCAAACACTATTTCCATTAGGTTAATACTTACGAGTACAAAAAATATACCATTAGTTCACTCGCTCATCTGTTCGCTCCATTTCAATAATATATAACTATATAAGTATATCTATATTATGTTCTTTGAATGGGACAGTCGGTTAAATTGTTGTACTTGGCAATGATTATGAGGTCCGTAACAGGTAAGTATAAGCAATCAAAACTTTACCGGGTGTCAACATTACATGCCCAAGGGAAATCGTACGTTTCCACAGTTGATCACATTTTTTTTTTCGAAAATTATTAGCGAAATTTCCTGAAATGGAGTAATTTATACGTACGTTGAAATAACTCATTCCAATTAAGAGTAGAAAACATTAAAAATGATACCATCACGGTCGAAACGAGTATTTAATACATAAATGATTTATTTTATTTCGCGAACAAAAAACTAAAATAAAATGAATATTTAAAAACCCTTTTATTTTATAACCCTTTTTCGAAAGCAAAATATTGATATTTGATTTTGATTTTTTTTTCTGTCATTTCTATTACATTTGTGTTTGTGTAAATATTAACACAAATGCATATGAATCGTTATAAATATACCATTTCAAATTCGCATATCTACTCAATTCACTAACCTGTACATACATATCAAATTAATTAAAATCAAATAGTTAGCAAAAAGATACAATATAGTATAGTGCGCTAATATGAACCAATTTACTCCAATGCAGTATACCTAACAGAAAATAATTTGATTGTTCGCAGTTTTTTTAGATGATAGAATATATATGTGTGTGTGTGTGTGTGTGTGTGTGTGTGTGTGTGTGTGTGTGTGTGTGTGTGTGTGTGTGTGTGTGTGTGTGTGTGTGTGTTATATTATTATTATTTATCCGTACGATCATTATTTTTAGGAATACGTTTCATTTTTTAATCAAGTACACTTTGTTCATTTTGTGCTTTATTATTATAATTATGTATTACCATTGATATTTTTTTATCTATCTTTAAATAAACTCATCAATAAATCCAATAGTTATTAAATTCATAAGTATCATTGTACTACCTATTTAATTATGAATACCAAATATCATTCGATTAGGTTTCTGAGAAGTTTTCAAACATGGTATTAACCACCAAAATTAAACGTATATTCAATGCCATCTACTGGAGTAGTCGTACATCATTTTACGTTTAAGATAAGAAAAATATTAAGCGATTCAACATAGAAATGCTGTTCATTTTTAGCCTTATTAGATAAAACCCTTTTGTGTGGCACATTGATTTTTTAATTTAAAAGACAAAAACAATATTAGAAGTACCTGCGTATGGTAGTTTTAATTATCTTTTATATGAATTATTACCGTAATGTTAAAACGTCATTAATACGTTGAAAATAATCATAAATAAGTTATACTCGTGTATATTAACATATCGTCTAATAGTTAAAACTCCATCGAGACATAAACAAATAAATCATCCGCACAACTATAGAATTAATGTTTTAATTATCGACAAAAAAGTTTTATTAAAATGTGACTTTTCGTTCATATTCAAAATGTTTGTATCTTAATTCGGCGAATATTGACTGTATTTGTATGTGCTCAGACGTAATATATACGAATCCATCAGTGTACCTACGTAACTCTATAAAATATCAGTATTTATTCATGGAATGTAATAAATTAATTGTGTAAATTATTAAATTCACGTACAGCCTTTCTATTTATTTACTACGTTCGCAGACACTGCAGTTCGCGGAATACAGCTATTTTTTTTTATTTCTCCGGGCGGGCGTTTATGACCTATACGTTTTTGATGTTCAATTAATTCAGTCGAGTTCGATAAATCCAAAACATCCACTGACGTCGATTTCGCTGAAACGCAGTGGATATTGGTAACATCAACCTCTGTTTACGCACGTTAGCCGTACAAACAAAATAGGCACGTGATATTACATTAATACGAGTATATTACCAATTTATAATGTGACATTGCTTTTGTAAAAAAAATATCCACGATTAAATAAACAATCCCGTGTGATTCGTGACGGCAAACAGCCGACCGGATTCACTATGCACAAGCCTTGTCGATTCGCGTGAAACGAACGATCCTACACCCGCGTGTTACTGTGTGCGTGGAACTGCGACGGCATCGATGTGTAGGTACAGAGAGTGGACCCGTAGGGTACGTGCCCGATCCCATTTTTATTTACTCAACGGGCTGTCTGTGCCTGAGGCTTAATGAATCATTTGAAAAAACAGCGATCGTTTTTCCATTATTGACTAATTAAAAATACAAAAAGAAAATAAATATTTCTACAAGCGATTAAAGTGATCAGACCTATATGTAACCCACGATGATACGTCCGATACACAGTTGTAGGAAACCTGCCAAAACTTCTCACTCTTAAATCACTGAAATTTGTCTAATCAATCACTCAAAGACGTATATAAATAAGACTTATATAAAGACTTATTATAAGTCACAACTGATGACCCGCGTGTACTTTCATAGCGAAACCACCACTGTGATAGAGCGCCGGCGAAAAATGTCACAACCAAATGGATAACCAGCCAAAATATTGAATCCGAAATATGTCCTTCACCGGCGTTCTAAACTTAACCGTTCTAAACATCAATCATCAAAACAGTTCTGGACACGCCACTGTTGGACGAATATTTTATAGTGTAACAACTCGGCCATATTCCGATAAGACCCAACAGGTAATGTTTAGTGCACTCAGTTCACCTTGATATTGATACCAGTGAATTCAATATTTTCATCATTATTTCCATGTTGAAAACTATTATACACGAAAATCAATTATTCGGGAAACACAATTTTCTAATAAGTCCTCTGTGAACCACATACTTCGTATTTTATGATAGGTCGTTTTTGTAATTTTTTTACTCAGTTTTTATAAAACAATGAATGAATATAAAATTGCATGAATTATTGTTTTGAATGAAATCATAAATGATATGAATAATTTTGTGTTTGAATACCACGTGCGCTAAATCAGAACTACAAATCGTTTAAAGAATTGACATGAAAAAAATAAACGATCAACGTCTTCGTTATTCGTTTAAAGCTCAAATGTAAGAAAAAAATGTAATCAATAATTTTCGAAATTTCATATATTTGTAGTTTATCTTTCTGCAATAAATGTTTGTATCGTAAAATGTTTTCTATTTGACAAATGTTATGCCTTTATGGGTTATATAGTTTATTACTTTTGCAATACTCAATGAAAGTACTCATCCATAGTAATAATTTATATGATATATATTTTTTGTATAATATATATACCAATCCAATAACCAATATTAAAGATTTTTTTTCTCTGAAATTGATATGTTACAAAATACTTGAATACATTATTCCACATAAATTATGAATAAAAAACTTGTGGTTTTAACCCTGGAATTATTCAACAAAGACAACGCATTCGCAGTTATGATGACATATTATACTAATAATAAGTAACTGCATTATCCTTAATTATTATTGGTAAACATTGTTTGAATTCAAATGTTACTTTATTTAATCACTAAGTAATTTATTTTATTTTTATTTTTGAGCTTACTCATTATATTGATTAGTATCGTACATTTAGTTAAGTTGTTGAAGATAGCAACATGTTATGTTATATTGATTATCAAACAGTTATGTTTCTATTAATATTTTTGTCGTTATTGAATCATAGCATGGTAATCATGACAAAAACTTTCATATAAATTATGAATTATTGTTTAAATGGTTTATATTAATCGGCATATTTACGCATTGGTAATAACATTAAGGGTGTAGAGAATCGCAATGTTATATTTTTTACCATATACATAACTACTAATCACACTAATTTATAATTATCTATATATTTCTTAAGAGTATGTCACAATTTTGATAAACTCGACACATGTTTATGATCATTTCTAAAATGAATAAAATGTATGAAATAACATTGAAATCTCTTAATAAAAAAGTCACTACTTTTGTATCGAAAACTAATTACCTACCAACGAAAAACGTATTAAATAAATGCATAAAAACTGAAACACATTTATTACAATAAAAGCCATAATATATGCAAGTAAAGTTTCAATTAAGTTCTGAACCTACCTTAATTTATTCATTTGCATGTTCAACGTTGCAAAAGAACTTTTTATCAAACGAATAATTATACTATTAATATGGTTTAGTTTGGATATACAACACCAGCTTGAATAACAAAATAACTTATTATGTTTAGAATTCAAATTATTCGTTACACAATCAAAATAAAATATGAATCGTTATCCTTGATATAATATATAAAGGGTGTCCTACGAAGATTTCTATAGTGTGATTGAACCTTGTATAGTGCATAAATTAGCATTTTTTTTTCTGAACAATTTAAAACACATAGAATAACATTTTTAATTAAAAAATAATAATAATAATAAATTTTACAATTTTGATATGCATGATTCTTAATATTTTTTAACATTCTGAAACGTCAACCACTATTTATTACAATATTCATATTTCATATGTCTTAAACTATTGGTTCAATTATTTAAATTGAAATACCGAAATTTCAAAAAAAAATTATCTTCATTCATAATACTATGTAATAATTAATAAGTTATCAGTATTAATGGGTTACCTTTTAAGAAAACTAAGACGCTTAAAAATCACGTTGATAAAATTAATTCAAAATAATTATTTTTTATTATTATCATTGAATTGTAACGAATTATTATTGAAGTATTCATCGAAAAAACATTAATATTAATACGATGAATAGCACTAAAGTTCATTCTTTTATCAAATATTAGAAAACTACATAAAAATATAAAAACAATGTTAGTATTATCACAATACAATACTATTTATTTTATATTATTTATAAACAAAACAGATTTGATTTATAAAATAGGTCATGAAATATAAACATATAAACCCTTAAATTATTATCGTTTTTATCCGGTGAATAGAGGTACTTATACCAGTGGGAATTGATTTTGATTTCATGCGTATTCCGTTCCCATTATTAGAACGAAAGTGATTAAAACAAACGAGCATATTTTCAAATATTTTATTTTCAAATTCTCCCAACGCCTCAGTTAATATGTACTCGACGTACAAACTTAATAGTATCGTCCATTCCGTATATTGTAAAACCAATCAAAAACACCCGATGACCTAATTTCAATACCTATATCAGCCAGCACGGAAGTCGCACAACGTAAGTAGGTAATTAATATTAAATGACGAGCCGACGACACGATCTTCAATGAGCGAATTATCCGTTTACAGCAAAGCCTCTTGAGAGCGTTCGCAACAGTTCTCCAAAAACTTGCGTGCTCGTAGTAACCGATAACCGGCCGCCGCCATAGCTTCTGTGTATCACTACGTGTTGCGTATTCGTGTAATCCATTTCGGAGTCAGGTCGAAGTCCGCCATAGGCCGTCGCTTGGAGAATAATTGTAAAATTAAAAAGAAAAAGAAAAACAGAAAACTTCAAAGGCTTTTATTCAAAACACCCAGTGATATGTTCGCTGGGGCATGGGGTGGTTTCGTGATCACGATTTTTCGATAAGATCGCGTCGGCTCGGCCATCGTCCACACCCGTTCCGTCGTCGGCGACGAGTAGACGCGTCAGTTTCGAGTCGACGCACAGTCGGTCCGGTCCGTCGACGGGACAGCCGTCCCGGTCGGAGCCGCCACGGTTATCGTTGTGATCACTGTGGTCGGCGTGGTCGTCGTGCTCTGCGTGGCCGTCATAGTCGTCGTGCTCCTGCAAGTGGCCGCCGTGTTCGTGGCCGCGTGCGTCGTCTCCGCTCTCGAGCCGACCGCTGCACGGCCGAACCTGCTCGACGGCCCGCCGACGGCGCGCCTCGCGCTCCAGCTCATTCGCCGCCGCCTTCCGGTCGTGCACGTCGCGCTCGAGCGCCGCCGCGCGCCGGGCCCATCGATCGCACGCGTCCGCGCGCCCGCGACGCTCGTCATCCGCGCGCCGCCGCGCCCGGGCTACCTGCTCGGCCTTCTCCCGGACGAGCCGGTCCATCGCGTCCAACTCGGCGGCCATCGCGTCGTCGCGCCGCAGCGCGGCCAGCTGCTCGTCCAGCCGGCGCGCGTGCGCCTCCTTCGCGGCCACGTCCTCTTGGAGCCACCGCGCGCGCGCCTCCGCGTCCCGCCGCAGCGCCGCGTTCACGTCCCGCAGCTCCGCCTCGCTCGCCGCCAGCGCCTCCGCGTCCCGTCCCTCGTCCGCGGCCCGACGCTTCACGTCCGCGCACTCGGCCCGCGCGTCCCGCAACATCCGGCCCTCGGCCTCCAGCCGCCCGGCCAGCGCGCCACGCTCCAGCTCCAGCCGCCCCGTGACCTCCGCCAACCGCGCCCTGGCGTCCGCCACCGCGACCAGCGCGTGCTCCAGGCCCTTCTCCAGCAGCGCGCACTTGTCCCGCAGCCGGCCCACCGTCGTCCGGCACTGCTCCGTCTGATCGCGCGCGACGCGGCACTCGTCCTCCAGACGCTCCAGCTGCTGCGACAACTTTCCGTTCCCCTCGGCCAGCTCATCCACGCTGCACGACTGGCGGACACACACACACACACACACAAACGCCGTAAGCGCGCCGGTTAGCCGTGCGGATGTTTTTCGATTATATTTTTATATTTCTTATTCTCGGCGAAGCGAAATGCAAATCGGCGTCACGGTGATATGTATATTTTTACTTTTCTGCAGATTTTTCTGTGTACATCTCGGGATGTAAGTAAGAGCAAATTAACATGAAAATCAAACGTGAACAGAAAAGGGCCGTTTTTCTCTATTTTCCGCATGTAGTTTTTCCGAGCGTAAGAAAGAAAACTGCTGAATAATCAAATAAAAACGGAAAAATCGTGCCATAACCGAGATTTTCATTAAATCGATTATAGGTATTTAGTCATAACTTCAAAAGCAATTAGGAAACAGTAACTTTCTCTATATAAGAGGCCTGACGCGTATACAAGGGGGGTTTAAGTGTTTAACTCTCCCACCTCTTTGACATATCGGGAAAGTTTTTCAATGAGGAAGATATATACATAATTTTACACGAAAAGTACGAAAATGTATAACTTTGACCCCCCCCCCCAAAATATATTTTGTGTACGTTCCCGTAAGAGGCGCATAGAACCAAAACTAATTTCATTTTGTGATGAAACGTTTTAGAATGATATAATGTTTCAAAACTAACGAGACCCATCCGTCAATAAATAAAATTTCCAGAAATTGGAGTAAAATTGTTTCGGCCTTGGCAACGAAAGTAAAAATCATTATTTTCGATTCAAAACGGCATAGCTTTTAAGTTGGTTTATATTTTGCAGATGTTTTAAAAGGCATAGATTTATACATAAGATAGTTTATTTTTTTTTTTTTTTAGAGTGAACTAAATAAAAAAAAAGTTAAAAATGGTCAAAACTTTAATTTACCACCATACACTTTTTTAGCGTTTAACCGTTCCCTTCCTTTGTTTTTAATGTTCATAAATTTTAACCTGGTAAATTTATTAAATTTTGTACAAGTATAATATATTACACCAGAGATTATGAATTTAATGAATTGATTTTACAAATATGTTTTTATTCATCTTTTGTATGTAATTACTATTTTGGCTACTGAAAACGATTCGAAAGTTACGCATTTACACTAGTAACATTAGAAATTATAAATTTAATGTACTTCAAAGAGATAATTTTTTCCTCAGTAATGTTTCTTAGCAGAAAATAAATCACCTAACAATTGAATAAAAACAGAAAAATTAAAAATAAACAAGATTCGCGAAGAATAGAAATGTTTAAGTATTTAGCCATAAATCCAAAAATAATAGTACTATACACTCAATATTTTCAAAAAAATATCAATAAATTTCTTATTGATCTTATATAGACTTAATAAAAGTTTCAAAAATATTTAATCACTTTTGGACATAATAAATCTATACAGCTGCTTAATTTCTTAGAAATATCTCATTTTTCGAAGTATTATTCAATACAATTTTAAATTTTTGAAACAATGACCCAAAAAATCAATTCATCTTCTTCATATAATACTTAACTAACAGTAAATAAAAATATGTTGTAAGTCGTAAATTAAGATTTTTTTTATATCCATTTCAAGTTAAAATTTTAACGAAAATTATTATTTTCACACAAAATAGCGGTTTTTTTTCAATTTGAATCTTATAAAATTTGAAATTCTTTATCTGGTAAAAAATATCTTCAATAGACTCCCAACATATATTCCACCATTAGTCTGAATTTAGCAAATAGTTACTCAATGAAGTATTTTTTAGACATGTTAAAACTATGGTTCAAAAATTCTTTATATGTATTTATATCAGATTTACTTTTTTATTGTTTTTTCATACAATTTTTAACTAAGACATAAGATAAAAATACGAAATCTATTATTTATACACAAACTTCTATATGTGTACCTCTTTCTATATTTAAATTTCTATAACAACCAGGTGGGATAGTTTTTTTAAAAACCCTTTTCGCTGCATAACGCCGCTGGTTATACGGATTCGATTCTATGCACCTAATATAAACAACCCACTTTATATATTTAACGAAATTTAAAAAAAATTTACCACTTACGGGGTGAATTTAGAACTTTAAAAATCGTTTTTTTTTTGTAAGTATATTTCTAATACAATTTTTAATTATTGATATGAAAGTTTACTACAACATTACTCAATAACTTATTTAACGATGATGAACAATTTTCAAAAATAGTTTGTAAAGAATTTTTATCAAAAAACATTTTACCAATTTTTTTTATAATACAAATTTTATGAAATCAGCAATTTTTACATCAATATCCAACTTAAAATATGTATAATAAGTAATTGGTCATGCATTAATCATAATGAAACTTAAGACACACAAAAACATATTTTAAAACCTTTGGTAAAAAAAAAAAATGTAGACCATGTTCAGAATAAAAGAATCCCATTAGATATTGATGAAAAAAAAAACCTACCTATAGTTAAACTGAAAACAACTACACCATGTAAATTATGACAAACACGTTTTACAAAAATGTGTAAATTTCATTTAATATATTTTATTTTGTTTTGTTAGACTTGAAGAAGTTGATATATTTAGATCAGTGAATACTTTTGTTACAAAAGTAACAATAGAAACAAAAAAAAAATTGGATAATTGTTTGGGGAGAAGGAGGGAGAAATTTTAAAGTTTAAATTTGTGTCATTGGACCAATAGTTTAAGAAATATAAATATTTTAATTTTGAACAACGCAATTATAGCAGTACGTTTTTACGTTAATTGCTCTACTCTACTTCTCTAAACTTTAAATATGTTTATCTCCTTAATTTAATATTATTAGTCCATTAATGATAATTTGAATACTAAAATTCCCAAAAAAAAATTATTTTCATATTATTGCACGATAGATGATGATTAACTAATAATAATTTAGAAAATTAATAGTTTAAAAAATTCTCATTGACAACAATACCTACGTGTTAGTTTTTGTAGTGAAATTGTAGCACATTATTATGAAGTTTGTTAAAACCAATTAAAAGGTCAAATTGTATTGCATTTATCAACTTTATATGAGAAACTCTGTGTACATTTGATATCTTTACACAATACACATCATATTCATAGTGAACACATAACCATTTTATATCTATACGAATACCGTGATAAAATTTCGCCACCCCGAGAAAAATAATTGATATTTATCCTTACTTTAACGGTATCCAGTTCGTTTTCCAAATGCTCATTACAATTGTTCAATTTCTCTATATTGCTATTAAGGTTTTCTTTGCTGAGTCTAAGAGCATCTATCCGTTCGTTCATTTGATTGATGGCGTCACGTAATCTTTGATTATTAACACTCAATGTACTTTCCGTCGCTTTACAATGTTCCAACATCTTAGATATATCATTTTTCTTTTTCAAGTGATTTTCGTTCGTGTGTTCCATATCCCGTGCCACGTCTTCCAACACTCGTTGTAAATCATTAACCCGTATTTGTAAATCTTCTTTCTTACACACATCTTCTTCGTAAATTTTCAATTTTTCTTTTAGGTGATTTACTTTATGATATTCTTGCACAACCATTTTTCTTAAATTTACCGTTTCATTTCTGGTCAACATTTTACACAAATAATTTTAGAGAGGATAAAAAGTATGTTTATAACAATGTGGATTAAAATGTCATACAAATTGTATAATGGACTTCAATGGGTTAACTAAAACAAAATAAAAGTACTATTAGAAATATTATTGTTTATATTTTACAGATCAACTTATCTGTTTATCTATTAGCCAATATATTTGATACTGATACATTTATCAACTGTACAATTATTATTGCCTAATTTAAAAACCGCAAAAAGTTATGGTTTTCAGTAAGAAGTTTTTCAACTGTATTTTTCATTTAAAATATTTTGGTAAAATATTTTGGTTTATGTTCATAAACAATAAAATATGTTGAAAATTTATATTAATATTTATTTTGTTTCAATACCAACATTTTATATTATAAAATCAATAAATCATTACGACTAGGTAAATATTTCTTTTACATGTATGAAAAAGTACTTGCATTTCATATTTTAGATTCTTCTTTTCTTCTTCTTAGGCTTATAGCGGTCCATTGAGGACCATCGCCGCTTCTAAAATGCCTTTCCACTTCTCCCTATCCAATGCCACTCCCATATCTAGCAATGGGTTGATCTTCTTTAGGTCTTTTTCTACTCTATCGTACCATCCCTGCCGGGGTCTGCCTCTTGGTCTTTTCCCTGTTATTTTGCTTTCCGTGACTTTCTTAATTAGCGTGTCTTCGGCTCGCCAGACATGGCCTGCCCATTCCAGCCTTTTTCTGATTAAGAAGTGTCTTATACTCGGTTTATTGTATAGTTGTTGCAGATTTTCATTTTTCCTTCTTTCAAATCTTTCCAAAAATTATTTTAGATTCTAAGCAGAGCAATTTTTTTCTCTCCCATTTTGTTTTGAGAGACTTTTTCGGATAATAGATTTAGTCTAAAAGTTAAGTTCACTCACACTTTAATTAGAAATTTCATTAAGTTAGTATTTCAAACGTAGAATTTTTCTCTATAATCAAAATTATTTTCAATTTTTAGGAAAAATTGAATGCTAACGGTAAAATGTATCATAAATGAGATGTTCATCAAATCAGTTTTTGTAATTTATTCATAACTCAAAATATAATGGTGCTAGAACAGTGGTTTTCAACCGGTGTGCCGCGAGCGCCCTTTATGTGTGTCACGATAAATCTATTAATATTTTTATAATTTTATACTTACCAGCATTATTATTGATATTCGGTAAAAACCAAGGCTTTGCTTGGTTTTTTCGTGTTTTGGGTTTCTGGTTTTTGAATTTTAAATTGGGTTTTCAAACGAGTGTATAAAGGTGTTGGATAATTCGGGTTTTAAATCCCCACAAATAAACTCGGGTTATAGAGGTATTGACTCATTTTTAGATTTAAAGTGGAGAGAAGAATTTGTTGGTTTTACAATGTTAATTTTTTTTTTTTTTTGTATACACTAAGTATAGTAGATTTGGTCCAAAAGATTTATCCAGTATCTCCATAGATTAGAAATCACCTTGAGATGGTACTTTAGAGAGGTCAATTTTTCTAATTTCTCATTAGTTTTTCCAACAATGAAGAAAAATTCGGGTTATTTTCAGGTTTCAGGTTTCGGCTTAATTCTGGTGCAAAGCCTTGGTAAAAACTGATAAATGCCAAACATAAAGGCTGAATCATTAATCGTAGACACATATAATAGTGTTTAATATTAGTATGCCCGTCGCAGCCGTCTCTATCGTTTTACGTCGCGTCGCGGAACATTTTATTGTCATACATAGTGTATATGCTATTATATGGATTGGTGTGCTGCGAAAATTTTTTATGAGATAAAATGTGCCGAATTTTTAAAAAGGTTGAAAACCACTGTGCTAGAAACATGGCATTTTCCCTTAATGTTAACATTTTTTTAAAGACCAAAGACATTTGTCATGTAGGAAGTAATAAATAGTAATTACAGACAGAATTTCAAGCATCTAGAATTTTGTCCAGTTAACAAATCAAATAACGTATTTGAGTTTTACATTTCAGAACAAATACTTAACAAACCTAACCCACTGAAAAGATGTGTTAATCTCAAATATAATTTAATTCTTTTTAAATTAGAAAAAAAAATTGTTTCTCGTTGGTAGACGTTTTGACTGGTACTACAGCTAAAATTAATTAAAATTGACATGTGTTTGGGATATAATATTGTTTCCAATCTATAAGATAATCCAACTTCCTGTTGATAAAACCAGCAGACATAAATATAAAATAATGTATAAAATAACTGTTGATTGCGTATCAAAAAGTAAAACAATGATCAAGACCCTATATAAATTCGTTTACAAAATGACATTTTTTAATTTTTTTTTTTTTTCTTGAGTTTCGTATCACAAGTATATAAAATGTTCTAACTGGTCTAGTAAGAGCTATGGTAATGAGTAGAATCTGACTCTTTTCTCTCTTGAAATCGGCCTCTGATTCTTCAAGTATTATACCGTGTATTTTTAAAAAATTCTATCAAAATCTTGATTCGAACCGAGGAAATTTTATTTATTTTTCTCGCTAAAATATGTTAAAAGCAACATACATTGGAACAATTATCAAAATTCATCAAAAACAATAGTATAACATTACAAAAATATTTATGGAATCGTAACTATGTCTTTTGGTTTGAAAAATATTCTAAAATATATTTGAAAAATGCTCAATTTTAATGAATATTTAAATGCATATTTTGTGTGTGTATCAAAATACATAATTCATTTATTCTTATAATATACTTGCATGTATTTGAGTAATTATACGTAAAATGTACCTATAATTCAAAATGTTGAAAACTAAACTGGCATGCGTGAGTTAGCGCCAGATATTACCATAACCAGTCGCTATATTTTCGTGAGTGTTTACCCAATTGAATGCATATTATAATGTGCCACTACGAGGGTAACATTCGTAAACATAGGATAATTAATTATCCAGCATTACAATAATAATACTGCACTAATCGACGTTTTAAATTTAAAGATTTTCATATTTTTTCATTATATCTAGGTATTTTCAAGACTTTTGAATTTTTATCCTGATAATATATTTGTCACGGACCTGATAAGGTTCTCTTAATTTATGCAGGTTGAAAAGTTGTAAATATATCAAACTAGAACTGCGTTTAATTTATTAGTGAAATCGAATTCAGCCTTTATTTATAACTTTCCTTTCGGGTGTTACAGTCGAGAAAACTTGGGAGAACTTAATTTTTTTTTATCGCTTTTTGTATAGGTACTTCACAATAGTAAATTGTCGATTATAACATTTAAGATTGGCCTCCAGTATACAATGGTGCTTGAAAAAAATATCTGTAGTAATATATGTATACAATACGCTACGCTTGGTCAATACAAATTATTATGAATAACGTGTAAAAGTTTTAAAAATAAAAAGTAATGAACGAATAAAATATCGAGAGGCTTCGAGTGTATAGAACTAGCTCCGGTCGATAGATTACTTGTCGTTTTGATTGTATTTGACTTCAATTACTCATAATACAAATTAGAGGTTTAGTAAATCAATACCCACAATGCGTCAATGCATATTTTTATATTTTCATTCGGTGGAGGAAAACAATAATAACTACAACTCAGTTCAAAGTTTTAAAAAAAATCTGTTTAATTTTGGCTTTTTTTGGCTATCAATTATCACCAATGAATTATACGATGTATAAGAACATACATTATGAATTCCGCCTTCCTATTTGTTATCATTCCACGTCACTTGTATCAAAGATTCGCATGCAGAATTTTCACCGTCAGCTAATGTTTATGTTGTGTTGAGTGTGTTAATTTCACTATTTCTAATTATAAGCTATTTAATTGGGTAATTTATACATTATCGTCGTTAAATGAATATATCATTATGACATTATTTCTATTCAACTAAAAGTTTATTAGGAATTTCAATCATTCGATATTTTTAATTATTGTTATTAGTTAATTTATCATATTAATCAGTTGATTTATAGGTGTATGTCTGTTAAAAGTGGTCAAAAATTTTAAAAATAATATTTTATAGATTAATCTTTGATTGTATACGGGATTTGATAAAAATATGTTAAAATCGGTTAGCATTAATTTATCACAGTGCAAATAGAGTAACAAACAATACAAAAATAGTACATCTTACTATGTTACGTACTTTCAAACAGAATCCTGCACTAGACACTATTATGTGATGAATGATTACAGTATCTATTGGCTATTGTATGTATAAGGTTTAGGATGATTACAACAATTAAGTGAACGGTTTTGCCTTTCAACAGAACACTGCTAACACAAATAGAATACACTATACAATCATTTTCAGTCTAATCTAAGGGTAAGCAAACTACATAACGGATTAGTAAATAATTTGCCAACGGGTAAACATCATATAGGATAGAACAACTTAACCCACCAACTCAGTATCAAACCCTTTATTAAAAAACATGCTAAGCTTTTATATCACCTATTTACTTAAACAAATTAACATTCCGCCTATATATAATAAGAGTACTCACACAAGTAACACCAACACGAAATTATGTACTATATTATGCACGCCTTATACCATAATTATAACTTAAAAAATGAACTTTTGTTAATGTTTAAACTTTAACCCGATATTACATAAGTAATGAATTCAAAATGTAATCTTGACAAAAAAATGTATGTCCATGACCACCGCCCGCAATTTTGAATAAGCATTTTTTTTTTATATAGATATGTAAACGATACGATTCATTAGTATGTGTAAATAATAATTACATTCTTCTGTCATAATAGTGAATATATAACTTTATTTAAAATTTAAGTTAGAAGTATCGGTGTTGATTATAGTTAAAATGTAATTAAAACAAACTAAGAAATAACAACCATAGTTAATCACTAATAAACATAAATCTGATCGCTTAAATCACAAACTTTCAAAACTGTGAGTAATACTTCACACTATACAAAACTAACATTCGTTGCTGCAAATTTAATTAAGAAAATTAGATGTCAATTTTATTTTATTACTAATCAGAAACATAACATATAAGTATCTATACGACTAAAATTTACGTTCTATATTTTTCTTTTTATTCATGCATTTTTCAATTAGTATCTTTTTCTATTTCAAAATGTCTTACATTGAATGTAGGTCAACACTCATTATTAACAAGAGACGTACAAAAGGACTATATTTGATGGATTTTATCATAAACCAAATAATACTTTTAGCACTGGGATATTTATTATTTATTTTTTCGCGTAATATTTGCTGTCGGAGGCAAATGTAATTAAAATAGAGACGAATGATATTTGTTAAATCCAACGTCATATACTCACATCAAACGAATCAAAGGCTACGTTGAAAAAAGGACTGATAACCATAATTCAAAAGCACATCTACTTTATTTACGCTTTTTAAAATAATAATTTGACTACTAAAAAAAATTATATTTTACATTTTTAATTAAGACGTTATGACATAATTAATTCGAAAAAATCAAATAGTAAAATTCAACTAGATCTCAACTATCTCAGTAAATAATGTAATACAAACGCAAATACCCATAAAATATTATTTACACGTAACTCATGGGCGTAGTTTTCTATGGGACTGTTTAGGCTATATCTGCCTCAATAATTGCGTTAGCTCTCGGTTAATACACATTTGTTAATGTAATATTTTTTAAATCTAATTTCAAATATTCATAGGTTTTTATAGTTTTTTTTTTATTTAACTATACAATTTTATTCAAATCACAATGATACATTATGAATTTTTAAATTTATCAACTCTTGACATTGAAATATATTTTATATATATATATATATATATATATTCAAAAAACATTCAACATATTAGTTGAAAAAAACCTGAGTTTAGATTTAGGAGCCTCGTGATTTATTTGAATTCATAAAATAAAATTTTGTAATGATAACTGAAAAAAGAATGATTGTATAAAACCAATTGATGCAACTTTTCGCAGATAGAAAATGTACTAAAATTATTTTCTGATTTCTCGATATTTTGGTATATTAGACAATATATAATTTGTGAATAAAAAAAAACACTATTATTCCTCTATTTAAATAAATAATTTCATTAAACAGGTATTTTTGAAAAAGAAATTGTTATTTAGCTATAGACCCCATTAAAATATTATCAGACAATGCCATGGCACGTATTAAAATAAAATTAGTGTAATGTCTTACGACAGTGATTGTAATAACCGTAACATTGAAAATGCATGAAATATATTAATAATAAATTATGAATCACTTTCAACGGTAATTTTTAGTTTTTCACAGAATCAACTCCCAGAATCCTTTTATATAATAATATACACCTATTGATTTTATAGGAAGTCAATGTTCCACGATGAATTGTTATCGTTTTAATTCTACAGATGCAACCTATACACATGGCAACTATTTCATTCACAAACGTACGAAAAAAACGAAAATTACCTGTAATGGAAAAACGCTAGCCCCGTCTATCTAGAGCTTTGCGAATTTTTATGAGCCATCGGAATTTTTAAACGAGTTGCTTCCATCTCGTTCAATATGCAATATTATCCTTAAATTGGCTGACATCCGACACATGGTTGCACTTTAGGAATTTAATTTTTCACTCGTTGTCATGTGTGAACTGACCCGTACATCTTTCTATTTTACTGGACACGTCACTGGACGCATTTTCCTGTTATCTCTTCGCCCAGGATTGTAAAAATATACAAAACTTACGTACTGTAGGATATAATTTTTTTCGACTTTTATGTAGGCAATAAAACTTTGTCATTTCAATGAAATAGTTTATATATAATGAAATACCTATTTGTATATTAAATGATTGATTCATATTTTTTTGTAGGATTTTAAAACACATTATTTTTCAAGAAATAAATAAACAATAATTAATAATAATACACATTTCTAAAAACGCATTTAGCAAAAAATTGAAATAATGATAGGCAATCTTTGAGCTTCTCTTCTCGGATGAAAAATTGATGATTCATATATATAAAAGATAAAAATACCAAATATTTTTGAAAGAACATTTTTATTATTATCATCTGACTTATACGACTTTCGACAGTTTTGTATATTATAAAATCTTTTGAAATAACGATGAATGTAATTCCGAAAAAAATATTGAGTGAAACTAAGTATATGATTAAATTATCAGCTTATTGTGATTTTTTGAGAACGCAACATTCGAAGAAAAACAATAAACATTTAAAAAGTCTAGCAGTAGAATTTTGTAAATTAAAAAAAAAATTACAAATCAATCGTAAATTCAATGTTTGTAAAAATAATTAATTATGCCGTATTTAAATACTTTAAGTGCTAATATAATAATAAAATTCAGAAATGGATAATTTAGTAATATTCAACCCTCTTCTTTAATATTTTTATTTATTTATTTATTTATTTATTTATTTTTTTTTTTATAAGTTCAAAAATGTTATGTTTATAATTTTTACAGGTGCAAATTTATTAGTACTGAATAATTAAAATTTTAATAAAACACATACGAGTAGGTATTTAAAATAAAACATAAAAACTTGGATTAAAGTTAACAACCCCGTTATTCTATCCTCGGAATATAATCGTAAACATGCACCTGGTGTCTATTTTTAACCACTGTATGCTAAATTAATTCCTGAAATTCTAGTACTGAACCATTCGTTTTATACAAAATGTTTTAAACTTTTTATTCAGCTTTAACTCTAAGAGCGAGTTGTATGGAGTACATCCGTCAGTCAAACAAAGTCTGTCTGTATAGAAACTATCAAAACCACCGCATCGAAAACAGTCAAACAGTTATCAAAATCATCGATGCCGTGGCCCAAAGCTGTCGTCTGACTTTCCAACTTCTTGGTATAAAATATACATAATAATACAGAGAGGTTGTTGGTCTGTCTGACTGTCATTTGCACATTGCTTATATATAAACAACACTCGAGAATCTAAATATTTAAATTTGAATTATTAGAAACTCAAATTAAAGATATTATGATTTTGCTTCAATTATTGTTTTTTAATTAATTAAAATTGGCTTTCCGCTCACGGCTGTTTATCGCGTTTTTTTTTTTGCGAATACGTTTCACGGCAAACAATTAATATCGGTTATTCCAGTCTCCTAAACGTTGTCAATAAATTATTCATGCGCGTATATAAGTACAAAAAGTTTCCAGCAAAATTGTTTTCAATTATATGTTTTACCCTTGGGCCTGATATCATGACCCGTTTTACTAAAATCGATAGTAAAAATTAAACATCAGTAGGCACATAGTACATTTAAACATTTTAGATTCTGAATGAAGCGAAGGATCTTATGATTTTACAACGAGGTTAGTTTTTTTTCTGTAAACTCTTTTTTGGGTGGTAATGTTTTTGCAAAAAATTCATCCAGTAACTCTTTCAGATCAGACATTTTATCTTTATAGAACTTCAAAGAGATCATTTTCTATTTTCTCGATAGTTTCTCCAGGTGTGGAGAAAAGCTGTCGAAAACCCTAGTAAAAACGGTAAAATTTGCTGTAAATTACTCTTTTACTGAATCGGATCTAGCTGTTTAGTCATACCTCGGAAAGTAATGTTGCTACAAACTTGAAATTTTCACCATTTACTAATGGAAAATATAAACACTCTTCATGAAAATTTCAAAAATCCTTGAAAAATTTTAGATTAAAAATATAACATTAAAAATACCATGTTTTTTAAAAGTTTATCTCTTAAAAAGGTTTTAATATTTGACAAAATCTTTTGAAAATTTAATATGACTTTAATCATAAACTAAACTAACGATATTGAAAAAATTTCAAAAATAGTAACTTAGGATTTTTTTTTTCATAGGCGTTCAAGTAAATTATTATACGATTTTTACGGAATTCACCATTTCAATTTCAATTTTAAACATTTATTTGATCATTGAAAAATAATGATCCGCCCAATCATTATGAAACGTTGTAGGTATACTACAGATAGAACTATGTGTTTTAAATCTTTTGGTAAAAAAAAGTTTCTTATTTTTAAAACAAGAAAACTTTAAATTTATTTTATCAATAAAATATACCAACAATTTAACAAAAAACAGTTAAATGTATTATAAAATAATATATATTATTTTTTTTGTACACTGAAGCTTTGCTCAGAATCATTCAACTTGCGAAATACGTACTTTTTTTACAATTAAAGATAAATATTATTTTAAATGAACAATATCATTTATTACACTCGTAGTTAAGATTCAATCGTACAGATTTGACATAATCTTTTAAACATCTTAATTAACATTCTCAGATAAGAAATAAAAATTTTAAAAAATAACAAATTAACGAAATTCACTTAAAAATTGCAATAAACAAATAATTATTGTTGTTTTTAAATGTACTTATAATAAACTAAAAAGATATGAATAACTTTTTTAATTTTATAATTACGTATCTGACTACCAAATTATTTAAAAATTAAAAATACTATAACGTATCAAAAATTATAAACTTTTGAATTACACGAGTTGAAATCTGATTTTATCCGAAATTACGAGTTCACTCAAAGTACATCACATCAAAATTTTCAACTAATACCGGATATGCTGAGAAGTTCAATTTTAATGGTTTGAAAACCGTGATATAGAGAGCTTCATTATAATTATTATTAGGTATTCCTATTATTTTATTAACATAAATATTTTTTTTTTATTATAAAATATTAAACATTTATTCTACTGAAAAAAAGTACAATCATGGACTAATCTAAAATATAAACTATGATGATAAATCAAATAGAAAATGGTGGAGAAGCACCTACATAGTACATATATGTACTAGGCTTATGCACAATTCAATTAAAAATCTCTGAAAACTGGATTTTCAACATTATTTTTAGAATTAACGAATAATAATTTGTGAATTTAAAAGACCATCTTATATGAAGTCCAGGCTGAACTCTAATATTAAATTCACATGTGGCATCTTTTTAACTCAAAACTTTGCGTACCTACAGTTATTAATCTGTGTCCTATTTTAAATTAGTTTTTCAGCATCAAGTTTGCATAATATAGACAATTAATAACTTGCCTTGTCTAGTTGTCTCCCTGAACGACCTGATGACAAAAAAAAAATTATTGATAATCCATCAGTATATATTACAAAAATTCTCATATCTAACAATCTGATTATAATTAATCTTAGATAAATTTTAACTAGTGAAATTCTATAAGTATGTTTTCATCGGTTTTTCTCATATTCTGAAGTTCCATCATCGGCAATATGATTGTCCAGAAACGAATGCATTTCTAATTTACACTCTTCTAATTTCCGATAAATCAAGTCTATATTAGTAATTAGTTGACCCATAACCTGCGAATAATTTAGTTTAAACATCAATTTATTAAATTTAAATATAGCTGTTTTGAATTTGAACGTTGAGTGTTTAGTTTTATGAAGTCAAATCCTATAAATACATATTTTACGATTTAAGCATTTTTTTTTTTTTTTTTTGTAAAAATCACACACTATAAAAATATGTCGTGGCAAGACAGTCTTTTAGACGACGTTTTTTTTTATTGTTAGTTAAACGACAAAAACATATAAAAATAATTTGGGCTTCATCGACTTTGAACGAGCTCAAATGATTAAGATTATTTAAAAATGTAGCGTTGATCATTTTAAAATTGTTATTTCGATTAAAATTTAGTAAATAGTATTTTATAACATGTAAACTTTGAATGGACTAAATCTTCAACTTATTTATTTAGATATTTTATGTAAATCTCCAAATGTAATAAGTAAAAACACTCTAAACATAACTGACATTTCGTATAACAACGCTCAAGTAAAATAACCATTTTACAGTAGTATACTTATTGAACAAGAACATACCAGACAACATCAATAAAAAAAAAAAAAAGTTAAAATCACGTGAAATCTTCGATAAAAATAAAGTAATGTCTCTGAGTCATAACTCATAAGTTATATTTATGTCTCACGAAAAACAAATAAAAATGTAAAACAACACACTTAAAATGACAAAAAATGTCAAAAAATAAATTGAAATTCGAGGCGAAATCTCTTAGATATTTTAACGGTAAAATTTTAAAATATTATCCTCACCACAGCACATAACACGTTGAACTAATCAAATTTATGAATACAAGGAATGTCGCCAAACAACTACGAGAAAAAAATTCGAATGCGTCAAGTTTCGTGCTCTATGCTTATGAGACTTGACTTCATGACACCACACAGGGACTTCCGAACGTTTGACAAAGTAACGGTGAAAATAACGAATGGTAAGTAGACAAATATATTATGGTTGTTCGAACTTCTTTTTTGTTGAGAGCTTTTTCACACTCTTTGTCCTGCAATCGCGTCAATAGATCTCGAATCCTATTTAAATCAAAGACTAGTCTCCCCTTGTGTATTGTCAAAAAATTTCCGAACGCATTGATTCGTCTCGTACTGTCTTGCATGGCGTTTTGGACATCTCGGTTTATGGATTCGAGTGCTCCAGTTTCTTCGTCTAACATCGCCTTCGCAGAGTGTATTCTCTTTTCCAAGTGTTTCAATTTTGATCTAAAGGAAAACATTATTACTAAAATGTTCACCTAACTACGATCTCATTGAATGCGTTATACTCGAGTGCTTCGTTTTCGTCTAACTGTATGGAGATGAGTACATTTTCTCTTTCTTGTCTCGTGGCCTCATCTTCGGGTTCATCCGGTGTTTTCAAAATTTCCGCCTAATTTTAGGAGGAAAACAATAATACACCGTGACAATAATACCGAAATGCGTTTATTTAAACACAATCGTATCCAACATAAACTAAGTCGTAAGTGAATAGTGATTTAGTTTTAATTCAATTGTACATTTGTACTAAACTAACCTAAATCACAGAACAACTAATAGTCACTAAATACGTAATGAAGTGCATATACTATAATATTTGTTAAGGTAATTAACCAAACATGATATTTTATTTAACATAATTTTTCGCCAAAGATTTTTTCAAATTGAACTGAGATTTACTAGTTTTTCTGTAACAATGCCTAAAGAAACATAGGTACATTTCTATAAATACTCAAATTTACACTAAAAAATACTCAAAAATAAATTTTTGAAGTATAAAAGACAAAAATCATGTCTGATTATGATTAAGTTTCCAAAAAAATGTAATTAAGGGTTCAACAACGAACGTAAAATAATTACTTTAGTGTAGTATCACTTATTTTTAAAAAATCATAATAAAACTAAATAATTCATTCAATATTATTTGTTTTTTATTATCAAAAAGATATTTTTTACTTAAATAGTTGATGTAATTTTAACACGGTCAAAACTTCAATAAAGCAGTTTATCATAATTATAATAATGGGTCAGTAGAAAATGTCTAGACATCATCACTTTTTAAAAATATATGCATTTTAAATACAATAAACCAAGACATCGTAAATTTATGCATTTATAAACATACCAATATATGTCTATGAAATGATGCTTCAAGTAACGTATAATCATGCACTTAAGTAATGATTAAACGAGGAAAAACTTCAAAATATTCTATTAAAAAACATTCAATGGTAAAAAAAATGAAAAAAAATCTATATCAAGTATCCATAAAAACTTTAAATTGAATGTAATATAGGTTTCATGATCTAAATCGTATCAAAAGGAGTTGAATACATTAAATTTGTAAGTACCTAACTTGTGACCAATGTTTTGATGATGACCAATCTTTATAGACTATGTGCTTGACTGACAGTAAACAGTATAAAAAAGACAATTATTATTAAAAAAAAACTCAAGAACATTGAAAACCATTGGAAACGTAATAATGGTTATTTGTTTATCAAAAATAGTAATGATTCACAATATCCACGTATAATCGACATTTTTTAAATATTTTGTAAAAATGAATAAAAGGACCCAAACATTTTTAAATTATTGATTTTTTTTAAACTTAATTTTATGAAAATATTAATATTTATTTTTTTTTTTGTTAAGTATGATTGTATCATGTTATATTATACTTTAAAGTTAAGTGGTTATTTTTCCCAATGTTTGATAAATTTTTTTCATGGGATTATGGTTTTTGGGTTTTTCTCAATCTAAAAACCCAGGGTTATTATTTCTGGGTTATTTTTTCATGATACCATCTACAAATTCAGACATAGATACCTGTCTAATTTGAAGTTCCAATTTTTCCTTTGTTTCTTCGGCCAACATTCTAATGTCGTTCTCTTCTTGTATTTTAATGTGCATGATTTTCAACACAGCCGGCAGTGGCATCATTTCATTCATTTGTTCTTGGTAAACTGACTGTAAACAAAATTATAAGTAATTCATCGTAACATTAAGTTTTAATACATATTTCGTAGTGAAAAAAATCGACCGAATTCCCAAATAGTACTGTATTTCAAAATGTTATAGTAGTCAATCGTGATTCGTTTTTGGATTATCTAAAAATTAATATTCAAAACATGAACCCACGTTGTGTTATACATTTGAAATGTACACACTCATCAAGTCGTATTACAAATGTAAACATTTATGGTACGACTACAAGAATTAATTTTATATTTCTCATGTTTTCGTAATAAACCGCGGTAGATTAGTTCCGAAAATTCAGAACCCGATGGTGTAAATAAATTACCCTAGTGTCATCCGACTTCGTGGATAATCACGAACATCATTCGTAACGTCAACAGGTTATTTTTAATATGAAAATATTATATCATGGCTACAGACGTCGATATAGATTATACACTTGTTTTTACACGCATTTACTTTTAAATTCTTGTATTCAGTATTAAATTCTTCCGTTTGATTCTTCAGCGCATTTTCCAATTTGATCGTTTTCTCCAAAATTTTTGTCGTTTCACCCTCCAATTTTTTCATCTATAAACCAACAGAGTACACGGAATTACTTCAAGTGTACAACACACATTTCGTATCGTCTTATATTAATGTAAATGATTTTCTGCACAGCGCGTCAACATCAGACGTACTTTTAGATCGTAATCATTCATTTCATCCGTATATTTTTCGACGATCAACTTCATCGTCTCGATCTCCTCAACTTTTTTATTCAACTCGTCTTCGAGCTGCTCTCCGACGACCACCTTACTGTCGTATTTCTGACAATCAGTTTTCAAACGTAAAACAGTGTTTTCGTAAACTGTGTGATATTTGACGTTATGCCTAAAATTACTTTGATCCTCTGGTCCAATACTGCGATGCACTCGCACAGCTTATCAATTTTCGCCTTCGTTTTTTTATTTGCTTTAACGCTGGATTCGTGATCAGTTATCGTTTTGTTCTTCTCGTAATACTTTTTCCTAAGTTCAAATACCATATTAAACATAATTCAAAACATTTCAATTGATTTTCGTAATTAAAATCATGAAATGAAAACTACGATGTATCTATACAATTAACTAATTAGGTAATTTAATTAATAATCATTCATAAATTAAAGTAAAGTAATCGAGATATATGTAGATTTAAAATTATAAATGAAATCAAACGTGAAATTGAGAGGACAGAAGTATGACACTAAACTCAATTATAAACAAATAAGTACAAAAATACAAAAGTACCTCAATTGTAATTCGATGTGTTTTATTTTTTGTTTTTTCACATTGATGACTGTCTCTAAATTATCTGGATATGCTGGATTTTTACACTATACACGTAATATTATTATACACACACAACTTAATTAACTAGTATTCGAACACAGCACAATGGCATTATTTTCCACTGTTACCTTACAATGGGCGACCATAGCGTTGTACTCTGCAATACACTCCCTGGCCATTTGCAATTTCAGTTGATTTATTTGTTGCACACCGACATCTTTGCTCAATTGTACTATTTCTTTTTTTAATGCCAAAAGTTTTTCTTCCTTTAAAATAAAATATAATTACATTTATTTTCTAACCCAAAGGCCTGCATACGACTTCCAAGTTTTTTTTTTATACACGATTACCTACCATTATTTTCTTTCCAGGAAACCTTATTTCTCCGGTCGATGAAATTTTAAACAGAGCCTAAATCGAACAAAATTATTTAAGTAAATGACATTATAATCTTTATATGTTTGATTCTTATATTTCACTTACGGGCCCCTCTAAAGCGCGTGCCAAAGAATTGTTCCGCTCGACCTGAAAAAATCAACAAGCTTAGCTCATCAAAATAATTACTCGTCAGTCGTCATATTTCAAACAAACCATATCTCTGAGTTTGGACTGGAGTTCTTTATTTTCGTTGAAAGCATTTTCGAAACAATTTTTTAATTCACATAATTTGTTTTTCAATTGTAAATATTCCAATTCGAGTGAATCAGAATCACGACTTATTTCCGGTGATACAGCACGTCTAAAACACGTAGATGCGTAAACTGTGAATCTTATGAATATCTTGGCATGGCCATGTATAAAATATTTTACATAATATTACACACTTTTCACATTCATCAGACGAATTACAACAACTCAAATCGTCACTGTAATTAATTTCTGAACACGAAGGATCCAATTGACAACTATCATTACATCCTGTGCAATTGTTCTGTAATAATAATCGTCAAAACACAAAGTCATTGATAAAATAACTACTTTTGATTTAAAAATTATATAACCTGACAAATTTTTGT
Source organism: Therioaphis trifolii (assembly GCA_027580255.1). NCBI lineage: Eukaryota > Metazoa > Arthropoda > Insecta > Hemiptera > Aphididae > Therioaphis > Therioaphis trifolii. Next base: position 64,115,263 of record CM050405.1, on the reverse strand, counting down.
TTTTTAGAGGAGAAATAAAAATGTGTGAAAACTTGTTCGAAGTAGGTTTATAGAATAAACGTGTGTTAATGTGAGCATTAAATTGTGTTCACGTGAATTATATCTCCACACCAGTGACAAAAGCACTATTATTTTATGGGTTAACATTAAAACTATAAAAAAAATTGTACACACAAACCATGGATTGGTATATCATAATTTGAGGCAGATTTTCAATCTCGTTGACATGGTTCAATGCAATGACTTTGTGTAATTCTCCCGCCGAATCGTGTTTTGGCTATAATTTTTAATGACAATATAAATATGCGTTTAACACTATTCACTAATAATAGTGAAGAGATAACGAGAAAAAGTTTAAAACCCTAACACTTTTAGGAGGATGGTGTGTTAAATCTTGAAACATCTGTTTAAATTCTGTAAAATTGTCACTACAGGGATTTAATAGGTTGTATGTTTCATCCTCTATTTTCACAATTATTTTTTTGGACAGTATTAACTGCTCATTGAATTCTTCCAATTTGCAATCGAGTTCCTCTTGCATTTGAGACAACTTTATTAACTCTTCTGAAGTTTTGTCTTCTTTCTAAATCAAATAAACCTTTGAATTATAAATTTGATTACAAAACTGCGTCTTTGAAATCATTTATTGTTTTATTATTATAATTAATCATCATTCTTTATCAAAAATCACGAAAAAATATTGAGTTGAGCAATAGGTAATAAGGCATAGGAAATAAGTATAAAGTTTAAGAATATAATTTGTACCTAAGGGTTTATTGTATTTTCTACAAAAGTAATATTTAACTTACAATTGACGTAAAACTAAGCTGTTAAATATAAATACGCAAATTATAATCTAAAATGCATTTTGTATAATTGTGAAAAACATTTTTGTATTTTTATATAATAAAAATTAGGTATCTACAAATATAAAATAAGATAAAACGTTATCAAATGTAAAAGTATAATTTTCATAAGATAATATATATATATATATATATATATATATATATATATATATATATATATATATATATATATATATATATATATAAATTAATTATTATTTATTTCTAATGATTTTCGAACATCTGAAACTTGCTCATCCTGGAGCTCGAATTAAAAAATTAAAAATTGGTGGGTACTCTTTAATTTTTGACTTGGCGAGGATTTTATTTTGAATGAGTCTTAGTTATTTAGTCTAATAAACGATGTGGAAAACGTGTAAAATGACCAATATAGTAATAAATTAAATAATTCTTACATAGCTCATTATAAATCAAAACTAATAGTACGGAAATTTATACGAGACGAAAAGAAATCTTCGACAAATGAGCAAATTAATCGAAAAAAGCAATGTATAGAAATTTTATATTTAGTTTCTAGGCATTGGTTCTTGATATTATGACCAAACATTTACATACATAAAATATATACCAAATATACAAATCATTTTTTTTTCTATTGTGAGTAAATTAATATTGAAATAAGTGTATAATTTAAAAATAAATTTACTAATCTACCATGACGGTAATAAAATTTACTAAAACACATTTGTGTTTAATATAATGTAAATCTACAAGCTTAGTTCAATGCACCTAATCACAAATCAAATACCTGTAATTTTTCACGCCATTTAATTTTATTATTTCGTTTTTACCCACCTTTTCGATGTATACATTCATCATTTTTCTTAAGATTTATGTGCGTATAATACATCAGATATTATTTTTCTCAGTTGTTATGGAACCTCTGAAACATTCTCGCCCTTAATCTAATCCCCCGGACTTACCATGTACATTACATATGAAAAAACCGAAATTCTTACTCAATTACTCTTGTTCATAATCGAACATTCGGTAAACGTGCTCTCATTGGTGATAAGGGAAATAATGGACACCAAAAATTTCGTTTTGTCATCCAATCGAGCTTCAAAATTATTTATTTCGGTGTGATGTGTGTTTCCTCACTATATTAGCCAACATTTAATGCAAAATCAAAAATTCAATTACTAACTTTGTCTAATTCACGTTTTTCACGATTTATGACTAGTATGGATTCAGTTAATTTTGAAATGTTATAATCTACACGCCGCATAGTTTCAAATATGTTTTCACCAGGCGTTTCATCCATGGATATTTTATCCATGAATATTGATGTTGTTCTTTGATCACTGATGATTTTAGAAAATATATTTATGTATAATTAATCGTTTAAAAAGGGAATATTATGATTAAATTTTAAATAGAAAAATCTTATTAAAATATTTTATTTTAAAATTTAAGTACTTAAAATATTATTATCAAGTAAACACTCTATTGACGATTTAAGTTACTACGGTGACTATATTTTCTAGAACTATAAAATCGATACTATTGTACAGAGTAAGTCAGATCTATTTGACAAATGCAATGACTTTTATCTATTCATCCTTTCCAATTTTCTTCATAAAATAAATACTTGAATCATGCGCTACAACAAAATTGTATTTAAATAATCTTTTTTATTTTTAAAACTCATACTATAAATTTTTAATTTTACTGTATCGTTTGGTCAAAGATTAAATAAGCTATATTATGGAACGGATCTTTACAAAAATGTTGGTGCTTAAATCTCTGATAAATGTTAATCCATTAATTTTCTTCGATTTTTTTTTAAGTTTTTGAAAAAGCCAAACATAATATTATGTTTCACAAAATTTTATCACATATGATTGTATACCACAATGAATTAAATGACTAGTCAAAATTAAATTTATTCCAAGATTTGTATTATTACTCGTAGCTATTATCCTATTATCATTAATTAATCGATACAATTTACCATTTTCAATTACGATAATATTCATTGAAATCACTAATTAAATTTTGACAGAGCATACAATAGTTTGAATTATTTAATTCAAATTTTCAAAAAGTTTTAAAAATCATGATAGATTAATGATCAAACTTTAATATAAGATATATTTTCTCAAAATTTGGTTTTAAGAAATGGCTAATTTAATTTTTATTTTTTAATGGTTAAATAAAATTTTAAATGTTTAAATTTGTGTCCAAAAGTTAAAAAAAATATTTTAATACTATTTTGTTGTAACGCGATTCTATAATATAAATTTAAAAAATATCATTTAAAATAATGAAGAAGTATCAAGTTATTTCATTTGTCAAATAGATCTAACTCGGCATGAATTCTATAATTTAATTTAGGTACATCGTTCTTAGTGATGTATTATCGTAACGTTAATTTGTCATAATGATATCACCGCATCGCAGACCTTTATAAACAATAAAAAGCATAATATAAAACCAACGGCCATGGATAACAAAAGACCCTTGGCTAAATTTTTCGCAGCCTCGACAAAATTTGACTTTGCCTCATTTAAAAATAACATAAAAAGTAGTCCTCACAAAAAAAAAAAAAATCCTGAAAATAATTGAAAGCTATCAAATAAATTATTTTCCTCAAGATAATGAATGAAATAAAATAAAATTTCGGAATTCAATTTTTAATTGTTATGAAACTTTTATGATACAATTCAAAACATTAAATGAAATACATAATAATTTTAAAAAAGCTGGACATAGATTGCACCATGGGTATTCTTCGCTCTTCGGACAAGAAAAAATATAAAGAATTATTGTACTGAATTTTAAAGAAACAATGAATCGTTTCTTTAGTTAAACGATTTTCAGCAACGTTTCAGTATAAATAAACCGTTTATACACTAACCATCTTTAGTTTAATTGTTGATAGGTAATTTTTTTATTAAAACTGTTTGATCATTTTCTTGTAAACAAAAAATTTTTTTTTATCAAAATAGCCAAAACATAATATTGTTTTATCTGTATCCAAAGTTTCATAATGATTAAATGGTGCAATCATTTTTTTATACATAGGTATTTAAAGTTGAAATTTGATACTTTTAATATAACATATTAATCTAACGCTTATGACGAGACGCATCTACGTGTGATGTTTACGAGAAATAATCGCTTTGCGTGAAAATGTATAACACCATACATATCATAACGTTATCATTATAACGCCGTGCTATTAAATGTGATCTCCGGATGACGTAATTCACCAATTTCTCGCAGTGTTCGCAGAAAATTCACTTGTAACACACAAGTATTTTAATATTTTGATCGAGCAAGCATAATGTTCTAAAAATTATTATGATGATATCATGAGTGTATGTGTACCATTATTATTTAGTGAAAATACTTTACTTAAAGTTTCATATTATCTATAGATTAAAGATATTATCTTGTGAGAATTTCAGCCCCTTGGATCATTTCTCAGTAGATTTCTGAAATAAACTTATGAATAAAAACATATGAAATTCGCAAGATCAAATTTGATTTTTTCACTATGCCTCCAAAAGTATCTAGTTGCGCAGAATTATTAGCCTTTATATCATAACAGTGTTTTAAAGCCATAGTGAACTTTTTTCACATTTATACATATATTTATATTATATTATCTCCTATCAGAGTATTTTATTCACACTTGAATTCACAAAGATTTGCGAAAATTGGTTTGTACATGCATCTATTTATCGTTGGTTTCAAATTCAAAATATTGGCCATGTGAAATACATCGTAATCTTAGAAATTATCCGACCTAAGCGTAATAGCAATGAAGACACAAATATCCTTTATCCATCCGTAAAGCTTACCGGAGATGTTTTTGGTGACACCGCCAAAATACTGTAATGTCCGAATAAGAATTAAGCATTAAAGGATCTGCCGGTTAGCATTATCTTGGTAGTCACGTAAGTATCACACAGAATTAGAGTGAATTTAGAATTTTAAAATTGAAAAAGAGAGAATGAGAAATCGTTCGCGGTAATGTTTCAGCAGCTATAAAAATAAATCAAAATCATTCTAACCAACTCAAAGCCACAAAAATGATAATCCATTGAAATGTAATAATTTATAGACTACAGTTAGGGTGTTAAATGTTTACAAATTTACTAAAGCTACTTTATTTTACTTTTTGTTTGTTTTATAATCCGATATGATAAACATGCTCGATGTTTATGATGTCTAAACTGATTAATTTACCCTAGCTTGAACCTATATAGTCCAACAAACGAGTAAATTAAGCAAAATTGTGGAACAATAATGTTAAGTCTACCACTGGCATGTTATGAACAATTCGACAACTACACGTGCGTATCAGAAATAATAATAGAGAAATACAAATGCCGGAGTAAAAATATGATGTAACATGTCTAGAAAAACACATTTTCTTCGAGACTATATCAATTAGTTATTAAACAGGTCGAACAGTCGCGTGGTATTGAATAAAATGCAAGTGGTGTCGACGGTACTGTAGTATGAAACGAACAAACACAGAAAAATGCGAAAATTACTTAGTGGAAAAAATCGTTTTGTCATAAAATGCCAACAATGAACGCAAAAATAAAAATCTTGGGTAAATTACTAAAAAATATCAAGTATAAACAATAAAATATATCTTTTTTTTTAATTATGATATCTAATTCTAAGAGGCGTGTTTTTATTTTGAATTTTGTTACGTATAAAATGGACTCATCTATAATTTCAAAAAAAAATGTAATTTAACCGTTGATAAACAAACACGATAATATTTGTAGTTACATAACTAATTTAAAACTTTTTTGTCTCGGACTATAATTTTGAAAGTTTTACATAAATGCAATAAAATGATAAAATAATAAAATACTGAGCACATTAATTTGTTTAAAAATTTAAAAATAATAAAAAGCAATCGCAATAAATAATTATATATATATATATATATATATATATATATATATATATATATATATATATATATATATATATATATATATATATATATATATATATATATATATATATATACAGGGTGTCCCACCGGGATTTACACAGAGCGATATCTCCCGTGTTAATAGAGATAATCAACTTTTTTTTTTTTTATAAGACTCACAGAGCTAAAAACATTTATTTCACATTAGTTTGGTAAATACAAATGTTTTATTAAAAAAATTAAAAAATTAACTTTTTATTTCATAACTTTTGTAAAATTCGAAGATAGCCATTTTGTAGGGCTTGTTTTTCTGAAACTTTTGACGGTTCAACTTTCAATTTTCATCAACTTTATGATTTTTAATAATTTTTTTAGTTTATAAGAAAATAGTACTATTTACCCACGTTAAAATTTTAAATCGCCTTATCAGCTCGTTCCAATACCTAACTATTATTTTATTGTTACCATAGATAATAAAAGATAGTAATTATTTTATAAACCATAATTATTATCATCTAAACAATTAGACGTACTTCTTACCTACCCGGTGTTTATTAATCCATGAATTACATTCCGATAACATAAATGATCAATAATCAATTGTAAAATATACAATAGTTATAATTCAATTATTGATAACATTAATTATTATTGCGATTTCCGTACATTTAATGATTTTAATGCGATTTCTTCCAATAAAATGGACATTTCATTTGACAAAAAATTCAAATATTGATCACCAGTTGAATAAGAATACTGTATTATCATGTAAATAATATTTAAATGTCTTACTGTTGTATTTGTAAATTATTGTACTTTTTAAAAATCATCGTTTAAAAGCCGAATAGGAATAGCGTTAATTTATAAAAAAAATATTCATCATATTATGTAGATTGTTGTTAACTTATAATTAACTTTGTTATGGATTACATTTTTAAAGTTAAATTAAGATTCGTTTCACTATTCCATATTATTAATAATATTTTATACATAGGTATTTATTTGTACACAAACTCACAAACACAATTAAATTTACCTATTAAATTGCCATCATAAAAATATGGACCAATTATTTTCCCATTTAGAATCCCACACCACACGTTTGTGCTCCACTTAATTTGGTGTTTCGTCTCACGCAACCATAGGGGTTTTGGTCAGTCCAATAATGCATATTTCGACAATTCATTATCCTGTTGTTGCAGAATTTTCTTTCGTCAAACCAAAATATTTTTGAATTAAAACTACTGTCTGATCTATAAATTTCTGAAATTTTCAGAATAAATATCATTCTTCTCTGAAAGTCAGTTGGTCTTAAACCTTGAACTAATGTCGCTTTATATGGATGTAGCTTATATTGTTTTAATTCTATATGAACAGATGATTTAGAATAGCCAGTTTCCCTTGCCAAACCCCTCGTACGTACTTACATGCGGATCAATATATGGTTTATCAATGCGGTTGTCATTATTTCAATTTCTTGTTGCTCAGTTATGTGCAGAATCTGACACCTTACCTTCGTTTTACGACACCCAGGTTAACAGCCTAAATTAATTTTATAAAAAGTTAGGTACTAATATTGTATAATTTGTATTGTATTAGGTATTTATGACAACTGATCTACGACAATGGCTTTCTAAATTAAGAAATGTTTTAAAAGCTGGTGCTTTTCTCTCTGGATACCTTTGTCTGTATAAAGCAGCAGCTTCCCTACAATTTTTCCTGACTTCACAATAAATTAATAACATGTCAATATATTCATAACTATTGTAAATAGCAGGCACTTTAAAAATAAATTAATTGCAATTAATTATTGTACCAACTTATAATTTAAGAAAAATAAAATATTATTAAATTAACAATTAAGTAAAACAAAGATTGTATTTTTCACTGTGAAGTTTAAAAAATATATGCAATATACTTATTGTTAATATAATTAATGTAATTCAACTATAAAATCACAATAAAACATTTTGTACACAATTACATAATATGTTATTTATCTTTGGTATCATACAATCTTACTTTAAGCTCAAAAATAAAATGGTAGGTATTGGTATTAAAAATCAATATGAGTGAATTATTTTATTATGCAATTGCATGTATGTATTGGACTTATTGGTAAAATTTATTAAGAAATACAAGTATATCATGATTCATGATAAAGATTTATTTATACAAATACATACATTGGAAATAAAAAATATAATTCATAAATTATGAATTAAAAATATGTTTATTTATATAATTTACTTATTGGTATTTATCACCTTTATTTCTTAGTTACATCTTATTTAAAATTTAAATAATAGCGAGTATTAGTTAGCAAAAAATTATGAGCAATGAAAAACCATGAAACATAATAACAGTATTCATTCATACAGTAATATAATACTAACCAAAATTTCATATTTTTAAACAAATCAAGTGGTTGCAAAATGTGTACATTGTAAAAAAGAAACAAATCTTATTTATTTCATAATATTAGGGTTATAACATTAAAAATTATATTAGCTATATTACACATATTTCAAAATGTAGTACAAAAAAGTGAATAAAGGTAGATAGAATAGTTTATGAGTAACGACTTTAAACAAAATAAATTTATAACAAATATATGTACAAAATAAATTAAATTCATATCTGTGGCACGCACATTTAAGATGGTATTGTATGGTGTTGTTACCCTTTGACTACTGCATTAATAAGATGAAGTTGGAATTATCCATTATATAAACTGCATACATACATATAATTGTTCATTGAAATGATATAACTCCTTTATTTTTTTAACAATTATAAGTCCCTAATAGATTGCCGGAGTCATTAGTATTACGTGCTTCAGATAAACCTACAACAATCAGTTAGTAGTAGATCTAGGGGAGGGTTCCATGGGCTTTATTTTGGCCAAACTTTATCTTTTTATGTACACATTACTAAAATGTTCAGTTATTTTTTTTATTTTTTATAAGTACTAATTTTTGAAAAGGTTCTCCCCTGATCTGCTACTAATGTCAATGATGTTTTGTGCAATAGTCAAAGGGTAAAAATAAAATTAATGTTAATATTAATCAACATTTTTTTTACAAAATTGACCACATTCACTTAACCAACTAAAAATATAAAAGCATTTACTGACGGATTGCATAATGCAGAGTACTTTTATAAAGCTAAATATATCTTAGTGACTAAGCAAACACAGCCAAAAATTGTAAAAAAAAAAAACTTAATTAAGTTAACTCAAAATTAACATGAAGAAAGTGGTAATTAATAAAGATTAATAAAGAGGGCTCGGATTTTATAGCATTTACTTATTATTATAGAACATGGAAAAATTACAGAGTGAGCTACTACATCATTATAGTTTATACAATAAAGAATTTAAATTAGTTAAAATATATACATTTATACACAACATAATATACTTAATAGTTACATTATAATAGTAAATTATTATTTACTTATTTATTTTTGCTTAGTTTTCTATATGTTAAGGTTATATTAAGTATAGCACATAATGTAATGCTATAAAATCCGGGCCCAGTTAATAAATAACGTAATAATACATTAATACATTGACACAATAAGGTCTAGAACTGTGTCAGAAAAGTTTAATACAAAATTCAGGCAATATAATTTGGTTAATATAATTGAGTTTTTTGTTTTATGTACACTTAATTGGTTATACATTGCAAAATATTAATTAGGAAATCATCTAACTACTTAATATTAAATTACCAACTTTCATCTGTTCAAAAATAAACCATATTTTAACATGTTTTACATACCAATCACATTTAAAAAGTACATAGAATATTAGATATATTTTGGTAGGTAATATTTTTTAACAATTTTAATTTAAATTTCAGTATGAAGAATAAAAATAGATACTTGTTTGTACACATTATTCTCGCTCTTCTTATTTTTGATTTTTGATACATAGGTGGTACATCTATCTAAGATCTGTTGACCATACACCAAACACATACGACAGATATTTCTGAAATATTATTAATAGTTCACTAATTATTGTACTTGTACCTTTAAATAAGTTATTGATAATTACTTGTTTTATTTACATTAATTCATGTACTTGAATGAAACTTCCATAATGACTTGTTATGTCGCTGTATTTTTGATATATTTTTGATACTTGATTGACAGTTATTTAGTAGGTCCCTTTGATAATAGTCTACAGTTGGTTTTAAGCAATTTGTCAATTCTTATGTTTTGCATTTTTTTAATAAATGATTAAAAAGACATGCCAATTTGATTATTGATCAGACGTTAAACAGTAAAACGGTAAAATGATAAACATTTAACATAATATACCAATTTGGAAGAACAATTTTCTTTAAAATGCACATTAATTAAATGTCACTTGGCTCTCCGATTTCACACAAGAAAAACACGTGGAGTAAATAATACTAATACATAAAAAAATTGTGGTCTATTATTTAACGTTTAAGTGATATTATAAATACTAATGAACTTAAAAAGTAAAAATCACACAACAATTGTATTTTATTTCGAACATGTATTTTTTATTTTATTAGTTATTACTGCATTCGTTAAAGGAAATTTGTAAGGTTAACTGTACAATTACGCCGATATAATCATAATGTTAATTACGAAATTTGTGCCGATAATGATAAAATATATAAATTAATAATTAATGATAATATAATAATAGCTACAAATGATAACAAAAATCTAATCATGGGTAGTAAAATAATTATTATCTTTTATTGTTTATGGTAATAATAAAAGAATTGTTAGGTATCGGAACGAGCTGATGAGGCGATTTAAAATTTTAACGTGGGTAAATAGTACTATTTTCTTATAAACTAAAAAAATTATTAAAAATCATGAAGTTGATGAAAATTGAAAGTTGAACCGTCAAAAGTTTCAGAAAAACAAGCCCTACAAAATGGCTATCTTCGAATTTTACAAAAATTATAAAATAAAAAGTTATTTTTTTAATTTTTTTAATACAACATTTGTATTTACCAAACTAATGTGAAATAAATGTTTTTAGCTCTGTGAGTCTTATAAAAAAAAAAAAAGTTGATTATCTCTATTAACACGGGAGATATCGCTCTGTGTAAATCCCGGTGGGACACCCTGTATATATATATATATATATATATATATAAAAATAAATTATATTTTGATGAAAAATAAGCCATAGAATATCAATAAAATCTCAGTATCCATTTACAATATTATACATTCACAATACAACTTAATTAACTATACTGTAGTATTTTTAAATATTCTATGTAAAAATACAAAACTTAAATCTATCATAAATATAACACATTGGCTCTTTCAGGATATGAGAAAACCATGGACGAACTTCTCTCAAAGTTATTTTAGCAACTTTTTTTAAAAATGTACACTACCTAGCGAATTTCAAAAAATAAAATAAAAACTTTATAATTTTTGTGTATGCTAAGCTAACGAATTAAGTACGAGGAGCGGTCTAACCACATTTGTCTTTCTATATACTAACCATTTATGTTGGTACCGTGTTTGATGGTTGCATTATTTAGGTAAAGGTTAACCTAACCTAGCCGATACACTTCGCGTCCTGCGCTTTTGAAAGTTAAGCATACATTCAGTATTGGACCGATAAAGATCGAGGTTTCACTGTCAATGCGTTTTATATAAATGATCTTTTTTGTTCAGTACTGTTATTGATGTTATGTGATTTTACTCATGATGACATCAAATTGTCATATGTCTATAATAAATTGTTTAATTTTAGTCAATAATTACTTCCGAAAACGAGATATTTTCAACAATTTAAATTTACGTAATAAAAATATTAGACATAAATTGAATGTTGTGGCATTTTTCGTAACTTTTGTCAAGTCTGTAAAAGATTTGTGATAATATTTGGTGAAAATTTCAAGTATCTAACACTATAATTTTTATATACACGGCCAAATTTTAAAAATGGATTTTATGAAAATCTTTAGTAAATACTGCTAACATTACCGGTATTACTCATATTTTAGGTAGTTTTTCCTTAGGCTCGGTCAAACTATCCTCTCTACCAACTACATAACATTTCTTATCTATAGATATGCTGGATGAAACTTTTAAACCATTATTTATACCCAAAAAAGTGATTACATATTTAATAATAAAAAAACACATATCATGGTGAAACCAAATATATTCTTCATTTCATTCTAAAATGGTTAATTTAAGGTTAAATACGTAAGCTGCCTCATCAAAATACTAATGAAATTCTCAATTATTTAAAAAAAACTTTTAAGAAACAATTACTTTCAACTTAACTCTGTTCAAGAACTTTTAATCAATATGCTTTAAATTTTAATAAATGTTTTAAATAAATTAAAATTAAAATGTTGATTGATGATGTTTAATGCCAGTGAATTTCTATACCTGTTTTATTTGTTTGAATTGACTTTATTCAACAGAGAACACTTTAATAAGTTACGATGAAATCGATTTTTTCTTTGTAAAGCTTAGTAGAAAAATATAATCTTATTTTTATTAATACTTAATAAATTATTGCTTAATAAGAAATCGTAATACAATTTGCGACAAAGAAACTGTGTCAAAAATATAAACCAATTATTTCATAGTTATGTGGAATAAATTGAATGTAGGTAATGTATATATATATGGAGTAAATAAATTAGTAAGTATTTATTGTAAACAAAAGTAAAACCTAACGATGGTGTTAAGTTAGTACTTAATATTTTATTTAAAAAAAAAAAACGTATTCTGAAAATGTCATAATTAGTTTATGCGATGAATGTTTATTTTTAAGTATGTATGCAGCGAAGTTAAATTTAAGGATTTAAGATATATAGATTATGTATATTATTAATTCTAAGTAAAAAAAAAACGGATTTGGGTTTGATTGCCCTAAAAATATAAAATATGCTTTTATAAATATAAGACGCTCAAGTGTTAAAAAAAATAATAATAATATTCATGCTGGCACTGGATACGTACATATAGGGTTCTAAAATTTCATGAAATTTATTTTCTTGAAATATTTCGTGAAATATTTCATGAAAGTTTCATGAAATATTTCATTTACATGAAAAATAAAAATTTTCCCAAAATAAATAAAAAAAAGGGTTGTTTTCCAATTAATACATATTAGAGCTATTCAGCTATATTACGTAATAAAGATGAGAAAACACGTTTTAATTAGGTAGTATATCTATTCTATTCTATGAAAACTTTGAAAACATAAATAATTTTAGATTCTGAGTGAAGCGAAGGATCTTATGGTTTTACAATGATGTTTATTTTTATTTTTTTATTTTTTTTTTATTTTTATTTTTTTTTCTGTAAACACTTTTTCGTATAGAAAACCTTGTCCAAAAGTTTCGTCCAGCAACTTTTTTAGATTCGAAATTGAACTGACATGGTACTTTAGAGAGGTCATTTTTCCAAAATCTCCATAGTTTTTCCAGTAATCAAGAATAACGATCGAAAAAAGAGTAAAAACGGTAAAATCGGTAAAAATCCGCCGTAAACGAGATTTTCATTGTTCAGATTTTAGGTATTTAGTCATAAATCGAAAAGTATTGAAGCTAGAAACTTAAAATATTTATCCAATATCAAATACATACTTTTTTATATTGGACAACATTTTCAGAACAATTATAGCACTTTTGACTTAAATATAGAACTTTTAATTTACCAAGCTGTTTGAAAGTTTTTATGTAATATAATTTTAAATATTTGACAAAAAGTTCTGAAAATTTAATATGACCTTACTCATATACCTACCTAATTATCCTAACAAAAGTTCAAAAATCGTTAGTCAGGATTTTTTTTTATACACACTTTAATAAATTATTGTACGATTTTTTTCGATATTGTCTGATTTCTTTTAAGTTTATTTCTAATGAAATATTGAGTATTTGTTAGAAAGTTCTGAAATTTTAATCCAAGTTTACTCTTATACTAAACTATCAATACCGAAAAAATATCAATAATCGTGACTCAAGATTTTTTTTCCAAGCATTTAAAAAATTATACAAATAACCGTAAAATACGTAAACAGTATTTAAATAATAATATATTATATTACACTGAAGCTTTGCTCTGAATTGTTTTATACTAAAGAAATGAGTCATCATTTTTAAGAACAAAGTGCCCAATGCCTATGTTTTTTTATGTTACTTTTAGTTCTATAGTGTTTAATTTTTTACTAAATTTATAATGTATAAATAAAGGTGATACCTAAATATAGCCTGGACCAAATTATATACACTTATACAGTTATACTTATATATAAAACATACTTACTATTCATTTTTAACCCTTGCATTTGTGAATGTTATCTATACATTTATTTTTTACAAAACAATATTATTTATCTATTACAGATTTTACTTTTTTTTTCTCAGAATTATTTATGAAATGATATTATTTTTAAATAAGTACAAAAAATACAATATTAGACAGGTATCTAATTTGTAACTAGACACTTAAGATTTATTTTGCAAATTATAATTTACAACACAAGACAAGATAAAATAAATAAATAATCATTACGAAATAACAAACTATTATCAAGTAAATAAAATTCTTCTAGCTCCAAAAACCATTAATAGTTACAACCACGGTCTTAGAAGATATCTTGTAAGACCGTGGTTACAACTTAAAATTTATAAAACTCAATATGTTTTATTATTTGGTATCTGGCATAAAACATGGAGCCTTCACAATACGCCGTGTCGCATAGATTTTTATAAATTCAGTGCGTAGGTAACAAAATAACTATTAGTTTATATTATGGTCAAACTGTAAGTCTATAATCAAGGAATGATAGAATCTGATTGATAACATTTCACTAATACATGTCATATTATTATTTACCAACATCATGTCATGTATTTAAAAAAAAATTTATATTTCATAATTTCATTGAAATATTTCTAGATGAGTGAAATTTTCAATTTTGAAATATTTCAATTGAAATATTTCAAATGAAATATTTCAAATTAAGAACCCTACATACATATTATACGTGACACAAAATCAACTAAAATATGTATGACCTTTTTTTTTGTAATAGATACTTTAATCTACAGTAGGATTGTATTTTTATAAATCCTAAATTTTCTTTATTTTCTTTACTTTTTCTGTTTGAAACACTACTGAACAATAACACTATTTCAACGCAATTTATACAAACTCAATTATAATTTTTATTGTTATTATTATTATTATTATTATTATCATTATAACTATTGAAATTAATAGCACGGACAAGTTAATATTTTCTGTCAATGAATATTACCCAAGGGTTAAATTATACGTTATATTGTTAGTTTTTTATGCTTTATACAAAGCACATAAATCAATAATTTAGTGGGTAAAAGTAATAGAGAGGTCATATTTTTACTGCAAAATGAAAATCGTTTCATTGGACAGTTACTATATTGATGTACAAACAAATAAACAGTTTAACTTCTAAAATGCTTATTTCCGATTTCATTACACTAGAGCGGACTATTTAAATCCTATACATTAATGAATTGAAAATACATATTATTGCATGTTTTATACAATTATTCATTAATAATTTGTAATTGTGTATATGGTATGCACTTAAAATATTCGATTAATATTGATGTTATAAAATCACTGAATCGGACTTTTAATGATAAATTTAAACGATAGATTATTTCTTTAGTTAAACGATTCTGAGCGAAACTTCAGTATGAAAATACACTATTTATATATTAATTTACATTTTTTAATTTAATTTTCGGTAGGGTTTTTTATTTTTCAAATTTGTTTAAGGTTTTTTTGTTGAATAAAAAAGACACTTTTTTACCAAAAGATTCAAACATGTTGTCCTATCTTTATCGTAAGTTTCATAATGATTGGATGAATCTTTTTTATTATTAAATAAGTATTTAAATTGAAAATTGACAAAAATAATCGATTCCGTAAACATTGTATACTAATTACTTATTTTTTTAAATTGTTTTACTATTGTAAGTTTTTACTATCATAAATTAAGTGCATAAGTATAGCCATATTACAATTTTAGAAGTTTTAGTAAAATATTCAAAATACCTATTATGAGAGCTAAAATTTAAAAAAAAACAAAACTATTTTCAAAGTTCTATTTTTAGACCAAAAGTTCTCGAATTTCGTTTGAAACTTTTGTAAAGTATGTAACAATATTCCACTAATATAATACAATTGTAATCATTATATTATAATGTTAGCCAATGATATTATGGTGAACATTTCAAGTTTCTAGCAAAAGTCCTGTCCAGGTTAAGACTAAATAACTACAATAAATTAAGTGAAAACGTAGTTTAGCGCAATTTTTATCATTTCTAGTCGGTTTATTAGCAGTTTTGCCTAACCTCTAGAAAATCAATCAAGAGGAGAAAAAATAAACCCTCGAAGTACCATCGACGAACGATTTCTGATCTATAAAGTGGCTAGATAAAACTTTTGGGAGATTATCACAGCCAAAAAAATGGTTACAGAAAAAATATAATTAAGATAAACATCATTTTAAAACCAATTAATCCTTCATTCAGAATTTAAAATATTATCGATTAATTTTTTCTACCGATAGTTTTATGGTTAGTTATTATATGCAAAATAACTTCATTAATATGACAATACTAATTCTTATTTTAGATTCTGAGTGAAGCGAAGGATCTTATGGTTTTACAATGATGTTTATTTTTTTTTTTTTCCGTAAACACTTTTTCGTATAGGAATCCTTGTCCAAATGTTTCGTCCAGCAACTTTTTAGATTTGAAATTGAACTGAGATGGTACTTTAAAGAGGTCATTTTTCCAAAATCTCCGTAGTTTTTCCAGTAATCAAGAATAACGATCGAAAAACTGAGTGAAAACGGTAAAATCGGTAAAAATCCGCCGTAAACGAGATTTTCACTGTTCAGATTTTAGGTATTTAGTCATAAATCGAAAAGTATTGAAGCTAGAAACTTGAAAATTTTATCCAATATCAAATACATAATTTTTTATATTGGACAAAATTTTCAGAACAATTATAGCACTTTTGACTTAAATATAGAACTTTTAATTTGCCAAATTTTCTGAAAGTTTTTATGTAATATAATTTTAAATATTTGACAAAAAGTTCTGAAAATTTAATATGACCTTACTCATATACCTACCTAATTATCCTAACAAAAGTTCAAAAATCGTTAGTCTGGATTTTTTTTTATACACACTTTAATAAATTATTATACAATTTTTTACGATATTGTCTGATTTCTTTTAAGTTTATTTCTAATGAAATATTGAGTATACAATACTTATACACTGAAGCTTTGCTCAGAATCGTTTTATACTAAAGAAATGAGTCATCATTTCTTTAAAACTTAATACATTCTTCACCAATATCTTGTCCGAGGACCGAAGGGACCAAGGACGAACTTGTACCACCATCATCTCACTTACCAGCTTTTTTTAAATAATGAATATAATCTAAACGTTATTATATTTTAAATACATAGTTTGGGTTTCTACGCGCACATAGATGATATATATATATATATATATATTAACAATGCCTAGTAAAACTTAAATCTAGGTATGTGTCAAAACTTATGAATCATAAGTATTGAGTATAAAGCTTTGCAATATTTTACTATTTTTTTTATCGTAGTAAAATAACAATATAACTTATTATTATCTATCCATAAATTAATAATTATGTACGTATGAATTACTAGTTTATGTACAAAAAATTATTATTAACATTTAATACAAATGTGTCACACTCGAAATATTAATTTAACTTAATTCAACTAAGAGTAATATAATTTGTAAGAAACATCAATAGATGTTCATTATATTATGAGGTGTTTGTAGGTATTACGCTACAAAAATAATAATATTATATTTCATAGTTGAAATAAACTTAGTGTACCCGTAAATATTAGTTTAGTTCAAAAAAACTTTTAAAACTAGTTCAACCTAAATTCTCATTATTTTATTTAAAAGTTATTTAAATTCGTAAAATATATATATGTTTTGTTTCGATTTCAACCTCCTTCTGAAAAGTTTCACAAACATATTTTCGTGTGACAAACTATTTTGCATACATTTTTAAACCAAAGCTATTTTTGTTTCAGGAAAGATAATATACAATAAATTTATATAACAATAGACCTATATTATAAATAGATAAGTTGGCAGTATGTATAAGTATATATACTGATTGAAATAGGATTCACAGTGCAATCTACCCTATTTCACAATTTACTATCATTAAAATAAAAACTTGATTCATCAAAATTAAAAAGAATGGATAAAAGTTTATAACTTAAAATTCACGTTTATCAATCAAATTTTACAGAAAACCAATTAAAAACTTCTTTACTGTACACACGATAATTCATGAAGGAACCTTCTAAAGTCTCCGCTGTAGAAATAATTATGTTTATGTTTAATACATACTAATCAATCAAATTCTGTAATGCTTGAAATTTTTTAAATCAATGTATTATTCCGTTATAGAAAATCTATAACTCGAACACAAAAATGAGTTAATGCATAAAATTATTTTATTTTTTTTTTTTAATGGTTGGTTTTCATGTATATCTTTATTAATAGTATACATTATTTACAGAAAACTATTTAAAATCAACCTTACCTAATCATAAATAAAATTGTTGGTGAATTACCAGTCAAAACTAGTTTATTAATGATCGATTATCTTTCGTTCAAAAAATGTATTTATACATATAATAATGGAATAGAAGAGTGATTGGTAAAAGATATTTTACAGTACAGGATGAATGATTCATACTTTTACGAAGTGCTCCAAACATGGATACAATGATACACGATACAAATATACAACTGTATCTAAAACACTTTTTTGGACAGTACTGGTTATCTCTGACAACAAATTACCAACTAATCAGCTATAATCCACTTTATCTAAATATTCAACTTCATAATTAAATGTATAAAATTTGTCTTGTCAACAAAATAGTATATTGGTACTTAAACATGAAATCATGTTAAAATATCTTGCTTTTTCGTGAAGAGTTACATTTTGAGATAAAGTATAAACTCGTTTAAACAATAAACTTTATCCCACTATAAAATCATATTTATTCATAAAATAATAGACCACATATTATATATGTACCTACATAATATATTGGTTATATGTTTATTTGATGTGTGAAATTTATTTTGATCACTAAAAAGATTTCAGTTTAAAAATATAGGTAGTTATTTTTTTGTAATTTAGGTACTTACAATTACAAATAAAAATACGTAAAATAAATATTCTTAGTACAAAAAAAAATGTGTTTACGTTTCGTAAACTACTACGCATTGCGGATATTATTTATTCAGTGCTTTTTACTCGGGTCAGTACAACAATGATCGGTACGATAACATTTCGTTTGTTCGATTTCCTCTGTTCAACGCGACATATGTTACGTTTATCCCTGTACATATGGCGTGATGGTGTTTAAGAGTGGTTATACACCATTCAAAACACAAAGCGACCCATCAACGGTGATTTTCCTCTTGCTTGGGGTGCGAAAATCAATTTATATTGTTTTCTTGGTCGATACCAATTATTTTAATTAATAACAAATTCAACTCTGCAAACCGAGACCGCCCGGTGTTGAGAATTCTCGCATTCGTGCATATCTGATTTACGAAATCTCATGAACTCCTAATTCATCGACGAAAAACTGGTTTTTATAATTTCAAAATACTTCTGAATTTTCTGACGGTGAAAATATAATACGGAAAAGTGTATACATTTGTCACAATATTGTAACAGTATCTTCACCGTCAAATAAAAGATACGCATGTACGTATACAACTTTTTTCAATCTTATTAAGTGACAGAAAATTCGAATTATTCTTAAAGCAATGATAAAAGTATAGATAAAATTTACGATTGGTTTTCAAATAGTTGCACAGAACAATAATACATTTTCAAAGTTTCGACTAGGTAATCAAAAATCAAAAAAAAAAAAAATCATTATTCAATAGATACATAATAAGATATCAATTTAAAAAATGAATACAACGTTATATTTCAATAAAATAAAATAAAAACTATGAATAATATAATCACTCTGTTAATAAAAATAGAAGTTAAAATTTTGAAAACATCATGTTTTCAAAAATATTAGGTAGATGTTTTTTCTAAGATTTCTGTAGAAAATATATTCCGTTTAAATTTAATGGGACCTTTGTCAATATTACCTAAATAGATCATAAAGAAACAATATAAAGAGTTACATTTGCTTTTCTTTCTATCGAAAACTAACATAATATATAAAAATTTCGGCGTCATAATTAAAGTAGGTACGATTGTATGGAGTCGACGAAATGGGAATCGGGAAAAACAGTGTGTCTGCGGACCAGCTTTATGACACTACGATCGGTTTCGCGTCTCCGCGGTACACCCGCGACTACATGTGACATGAGTAATAACCATATCATTAAAGGCGTTAATGTGTTATCATCGTCCACATCTTCGTCGTCGAATCGACCGGACATGGGTATTGCATTAGTATATATGTAGGTAACAACGCGTATCAACGAGATGTTAGACGCGTATTTGCTCCGTCCAAAAATACATGATAATATATTATAATCCCTAGAATATTATCAATATTCGCGTGGTTTTCCGCGGGATTTTCGCGAAACGCGATACAACGTACGACACTTCCGTCGCGACCCATGCAGACAATAACAACAATAGTCATGTTACGCGCGGCCGACTGTACAAAAGAGTCAAGAGACGATCATAAATCATAATATTACGCGACTACCGTAGTACTCGGCGAAAGTATCACAGCACGCAGTGTCGCTTCTTCGAATACACTATACTATAGATATTGTTACACACGATCTTCGCGAAAAAGTCAAAACCTCACTAGACCCTCTTGGCCTTCCGTCACCCGCGGTACCACTTCATTATCCAAACACATTTTTTTCGTTTCTTTCGCATCTCAACCCTGTAAACACGCTTGTATATAGTATATACAATATTACGAAAATTCGAATAAACTCTCATATCTTAACCGAATAATTGTTGTGCACAACTGTGCTTATAAACTTGTTGGTAGTTATTTTTGTCAATGCCTTCGTTCTGTAATAACAAATAAAGTTGTTTCAATTGACATCACTGCATTGTGTCTTAAAATAAGTATATCGCTTCAAGTAAACTTCAAGAAATATATACTACGCAGAAGTATGCACTGAGGTTTCTTAAAATATTGCTTTTCCAAACTTCTATTAATACTAAACAAATAGCAACCGCAATGACTCACTAAACCTAACATATGAGTATAGCATTAAATAAATACAACTTTAAAGGTTCTTAAGTGAATTTATTTTCAATACTTTCTTTGTTTTAACTTAATGTAAGGTTTTTTCCCCCTACGTTCACGAATATTGTAATACTTACGTAAGTATAAATATGTTATAGAAAATATATAAAATAGTAAATAAAATAAAATATCAACTTGTTTTTTTAAGAAAATAGTAGGAAACCCCAAGAAACTAACATTTAGAAAGAAGGCGGAGACAGGTGAATCCAAGAACTACGTGGATCGTAAATTTATAGTATTAATTTTGTTGAATGTAATCAATTTGTTTCTGAATTAATGAGCGAAAGACATGCATAGAAAATCCATACTTAACATTTAAATAGAAATAATTGGTTTCAATCAGATTTAAAGTATACATCCATCCAATGTAAATTCATTAGGTTTTAATGTTGACAAATTTACAAAAGAATAGTTTCAGTTTAACACGGTGAGTCTTTATAAAATATTGATAAATCTCTGTACTCTGCCTTTTTGAAAAAAGGTCTTCTTTGGAACAAAAAGAATTAATAAACAACACCAAACATTTTCGTACTTAATCACTGCAGCTGACCTTTTATTTCAGCACCCAACTTGTATTTGAGTTTTATTAATAAGTAAAATCGTACCGATACCGGTGTTTCTTTAATACCTAACAATAAAAATAAAGAAATTAAAAATTAATTATAAGTATTGCGTTATTTACTCATTATAAAGCTATTTAAATATTCCTTTTAAAACATTAAATCTTACAATCATCGATATCGAAAACTTATATTGATTTTGTAAACGTAGAGAGAGAGAGAAAGAGAGTAAAGTAAAAAAATACACTAAATAAAATTAAAAGTACGAACAGCATAATAAGAAAACCTTTTAACGAATTTCAATTTTTCATCTATATATTTTGACTATTAATTTATTTATGTCATTTTTCTTCCTTTTCTTTACTATTGCATATCCTGAAATATTACGTTTGATTATTTATAAAGTATAATATTACTACGATTACTTATTTTTGTTTCCTTTTACGATTTTCAGGGATTATTTGGTTTAATTAATTATTCTATGTATTATTAATGTCCCATAAATCTGACAAAAATTAAATTTACAAATATTATTTTTTGTAGTTTTATGAAATATTATAACGATATGATATTGTAAACATAACATTTACAATATTCAAATCACACTTATTATATTATTCTGTTTTTCAGCTATTATTGCTAATTGTTTTAAAATCCAACATATTTATCAATTACCAATTAACAGTGAATAAAAATATTAAAAAGGATTACGATTTTGTTAATAATGAAAAATACAGAACAAATACTATGTGCAAACCAATAAAAATATTAACAACCACATTGTATAAACTGAAATATTCAACATTGGCTAGGTACTGCATATTCTGAAATATTTATCAGATATTTTTTGAACAAAGCCAAACGTGTAAATTTGTAATGATTTAATTAATATCCGAACAGCTATAAACCGGTAGTGGTCAATTTTGTGTATAAATCTCGGGCATACTTGCGAGGAATATAGAGAGGGTTGTTGCGAACCTCCCACGGCGTTTTTTGTGCACTTATTTCAAAACATGAATCAAAATATATTGGATTTGTAATTGGCGATAGTACGGTTGAAAAACAATATTATCAAAAACTATTACCATGTATTATTACTAGAGAATAATATTTACAAATAATTCGACGAATGATGTGATACCTATAACTTACAACTTAAGTATTGATAGAGTAGGCATAAACTTTTTCAATCCACCAAAAAAAATCAGTCCTATATAATCGAATAATCAAACGTTGAAACTAATGAAACACATCTAAATAGAAAGAAAGAAGTAAGTCATTCCTTCTCATTTATTTATATAAAGTCATAGTAAGTAAAGAAGTTCGTAAGTTTAGAATGTTTACTGTTTCGTTATAATAGACTAGACTAAAACAATCGGTCGTGATCGTACACCACCGAGAAGTTGAAACAACGACAGATGAAGTCATTGAAGAACATTGTATTGAGAAAAGATGATTAGACTTTTGATTACAAAATGTCCGTATACAGTTTTGCAAACATTTTTTTATCTTTATTGTTATCATTATTATTTTTGAAAAAAGGTAAAGCCGCCAAAAAATTTAAATCCATATCCCACCCTCCCGCTCTAAAGTAAATCCTAAATACACTCGTGATGTGTGTGTATGTGTGCGCGCGAGTAAAAAAAAAAAATAAAACGCGAAATAAAAGTGGACGTATGATATATTGAGGTGTAAACGAAGAATATAATACAAGTGCATGCACGGAGACGAGTGTATATAAAAAATGTATATATATATGGCGTGTAATATAGGTGTATGTAAAGAGTAAATAATACCACCGTTTAGCGGCGCGGACCTGCCGCCCGGCCGAGAGTGGCAATAACGGCGGTGGCGGTGAATCGGCGTGTTCGTGTTTTATCGACGTGCGTGCAGCTCTAGCGAAATAATAATAATAATAATAATAATAATAATAATAATAACATAATAACATCGACGGCGGACCGGGGAGAAGGGCGAAAAAGATCAGACGAGAAACAGGCCGGGGAAGAGTAGTGAGAGAGCGAGAGGGTGAAAAAAAGACGGGAACACAACGGCAACGGTGGCGGGCCGGGGAGGCGGAAGAGGGAAAAAAGGGGATCGCTCGCGGTGCTCGTGCCGCCACCTCGTCGAGGGAGTCTGTGATCGGCGTGGGGGGAGAGGGTCGTGCGCCACGCGTATTATTTTACGTAATGTCTCGCGGCGGCGGCACTGTTATGGCCAACGGACCGGCGGCCGCGGCAAAAGGGTGTCGATAACTCGTGCGCGGTAACCACGGTAACGACGCTGCCGCGTCCGCCCGGTCGCGCGCATGCACGCGCGTGACTCGAACCCCCCCGCTCGGCGCTCGCCATCTGTCGTCCTTTTGGAAATCACGGGTTTTCTGATTACCGCGGTTATGACGACGACGACGACGAGTGAGAGTGAGCTGGAGACGCGACCGGGTGTTCGAAAAGGGACGAGAGGGAGAGAGAGAGAGAGAGCGAGTGATCGAGGGTTGAATGGTGGACGAGAAGGGGGTGAATCCAATCCAAGAGGGCGCGCGCGGTCGACGCGGGGTGGAGGGTGAGCGAAAGTGTGCGCACCGGCGGCCACGGGGACAAAGGACTCTATCATCGCGACCGTCGCGTCCCCACCCCCGCACCGCATCGCCAGTCGAGCACGGTCCTCGTTCGGTTATCCGAACGGGTATCGGCGGCGGCCGGTGCAGTCGTCGTGCGGTGCGGCGGTCCACGACACTGCGTGTTATCGACTTTTACGGCTCGTCCCGATCACACACCACCGCCACCGCCACCACCGCCACCGCCGCCACCACAGTCACCACCACCACCACCACGGCACGACGAATACTGCACGCGCGCACGCCCCTCCCCCCCCCCGTCATCCGTCCACAAAGCCATCGTCGCAACACAGGCCGTCGGAGAGACGTCGTCACCGCAGCCACCGCCGGTTCGCTTCGAGTGTTGGTGGTGCGACGACGACGACGACGACGACGGCGACGCGCGCGCGTGAATAATAATAATAATAATAATAATAATAGTAATAATAATCACATTATTAGACACTGTATTTATTTTTACTATTATTATTTGTAATAGTATTGTTGTATCGTTGTTTCGAATCGAAGAGCTGCGCTCAGGTACGTACTTCGAGTGTGGGTTTTTTACGAATAAAAAATTTAAATTATTATTTTACGTTTGTATTTATTTTGGTTTTTTCGCCCTCAGAGAACGATAATCTCAATCAACCCGTGCGGTTGTTGTCGTCAGGTGTTGGACGTTGCACGGCGTTTTGTCGTCACGGAGAAACAGCAAGAGACCGGCCGTCACAGCATCTCTCGCCCGTCTTTGCGACAAATGAACACAACCGTTTTCACAGCAATTTGTGAGTATGCCACGATTTTCGTGAGTATTTATGTAGTTTGGTACACCGCGTGTTTTTACGGATGATCTACGGATTTTACGGACCAACGTAGCGCGATCGGCTCTGCGGTACCGGTGGTAGATGGTGTGTATTCGAGAACGTTATAGGTGGGCTATATGGATATAGGATACTCTGGAATCCTCCGTGTCACTCATGATGCTTCCTTAAAGTTTAATGACCAAATAATAAAACGAAGTAACATAAGTACCTACGATTGTTTTGATTTTTTTTTTTTTGTTTTCATGTAGTTTACAAAAATGTATTATGGTATAGATACACATATTATGATTATGTAAAATTACTGTTGACTGCAGAGCAATCTTACCGGTGTTTTATAAGGTGTCATCCACAGTTTTCACTATTGTCATTTAATATCATTTTTTATAACGCATTTAACATTCCCTAATATAAATGTTTAGAATTGTGCCTTCGTTGGGTTGGTATAGATGATGGTAAGAATGTAATATACAGAATGTGTCATATCTATTTAAGAAATGCAATAATTTTTTTTTCTATTCATTATTTTTAACTTTTTTTTAATACATTTTTTAGCACAGCGCAAGTAAAAAATCGTATAACAATACTTTTTTTATTTTCGGATAGAAATGTTTAAATTTAAAATTTTATTTCACCGCTTAAAAATATAAAATAGTCGTCTTATAGAACGGATTTTGAGAAAAATTATCATTTTAAAATATCTATTTTATCTATATTAAAGATTGGTCTTTAATTTATTTTGATTTTCTTTCCTTTTTGAAAATGCAAATTTACTATGTATTTAAAATTACTGTACGTTCTATCCAAATAAATTCAGTGATTTCGACAATTCTTTCCGTGATTTATAAAGATGAATACTAATGAATTTCAATTAGTTATAATATAATTGTTAACTTTCTCACGAACTTAAAAAAAATTGTGGAAAATAAATTGATTAATCTTTGTTAAAGATTTAAACATAAATATTTTACTAAAAATCCATTTCACAAAATAACTATTTTGAATTTTTTACCAAATAGTACAGTAAAAGGAAAAAAATCTTTAAATGCAATTTTGCGCATAACTTTCATGTTCATTAAAAAAAAAAAAAAAATGTTAACATAATAAATAGAAATAAAGCTGTTGCATTTGTCAAACAGATCTAACTCAACCTGTATGCCATATAAACCATACATGTGAATATAATATACAGCACTTAAATCAATCTTTTTTAGTTGTATGCTCATCGAAACAAATATATTGGAATATAAACTGTATTTTAAAAAACTTTACAAATTGTATACATATCTTCTTATGTAGATAATAATCCAAAAAAATTATTACAACTTATTTTTATTAAATTTAACACGCAATCAGTATTTTTCTAGAACTTTATAATCAAGTAAAACTAAATATGCATATTAATGTTTATTAGTTGAACATTTTTTATAATAATCAGTATATTTAATAAATTTCAATTTGTAATTTTTAATTTTTGAAAATTTTTGTTTTTTTTCTATAATCCGAACCTTAGAATCATTATTTCATATCATAACATAATAATTACACACATTTATTAAATATTAATTGAAACACATTATATTGAAATAAATTATTGAACACAATGAATAGAAATTGTTTCGTCAGTAAAAATAATTACGTATTTGATACAATTAAACTGGTAGGACATACACATTTTTAAAAGCCAATAAAAAGTTATAAATTATTATTCTATTTACTAAGCAATTATATACACAGTGTTAAAAATAAACACTGTGCTAACGAACACAATATTTTCTTTAGCTATCTTATTGTTTTATCAATATTTCTAACCATACAATAGTTCCATTATGGTAGACAAGTGTCATCAAATGTCAAATTTTCATTACATAACTGTGTTTGTATCGGCACCATCAGAGTACCTATACATAAATACATATCTAAGTTACTAATAAAATTATATTTAAACATAATTGCATTCAATTATTTATGTATTTATGATTCATAAAACATTAATTTTTGGATGTTTCTGGCATGGCAAATAACCGTTGTATTTTTAAAATTATTAATGAAAACTAGATAGTCATTGGTTAGGTTATTTGGTATAGTATAGAGTACGCGCGAGTACACGGGGTATATCCATCTTCTATCATTTTCTTTTTGTACGTATACTTATGACAAATATCTCGGTTCGGTTCGGTGGGCATTTCAGTCTTTATTTAGTTAATTATATCTATTTAATAAAATGATACGTATTTTGAGATTCAATAGCGAAATTATGAGAGTAAAAAAAGCTAAGATTTATTGTTTACTTATGTCAATGGCTGGAGATTAATAACTATAATTTCAATTATTCTTCAACTGAAAATGAGAAAATTAGGGACAAATGCACATAATATATTCATGTAAATAATAAATATAAAATATGAAAAAAGTTATTTCATATCATTTTAATACAAAAAAACTGTAGATATCTAAATTCAGCTGAAAAAAAATTACCAAAATTTGTACAAATGAAAACCACTAAATGTCCAAGTATGAACTAATTAAATTATGGAAGTAATTTTTAGTTTGATAAGTAAGAAATAGGATACGCGGACGAATAAAATATGCGATTTCCATAACTTTTCAATTTAAGTAATAAAAATCCAACACAAAAAAATTAATATATTTTATATGAAAAAATGTAATAAGTTACTGGTGTAGGATGTAGATTCGGAGGTAGACAAAGCCCCAACGTTATATTCTAATTATAATTTAGGTACACGCCCATGATTTTTTAGGACAACATCACTGGTTAATAGTATCTACTCTTAATAATTTACTCAGAAGCTTCAAAATGATGTAATATAAAATCATGAGACATGGTTTAAAGGAAAGGAAAAAGTTGATAGACTTTTATTTTCTGAGTAAAATTACTATTGAAAAATCATTTAATCGTAAATTAGAAAAAGTTTGTTCGTGCTATATATTTGTATTAAAAAATACAAAAGAAATAAAATGCTACATTGTAAGCATTTTTCCATATGCCTTAAATTACAAAAGATGCTATGAAACCTAATTATATTAATTTATCTCGAGCTAAAAATGGTATAGAAAAAAATATATAATTCGTTAAGTTTAATTTATCGATGGTATTCACAGTTATTTTCTTCAATTAAGTTCTATTTGAATTAATTTAGAGTTTGCTCCAATTACAAAAATAATATAGCGTTATGAGTAGGAACCTACTTGGAACTAAAGAGTAAATGTTAAAGAGTCCAGAGCAAGGATCGCTTATCTACACTTATTGAAATTTTGCAAAAAAAAAGCAAAATAAAATGCAATATCCAATTTACCACTGTAGGTAAGAAATAATAATTAACTTTATTATATCTTTGGAAATAATCCAATTTTTCTGGTTCATCTACCAAAATATAGATACTTCTTCTGAAAACAATGTTATACAAACACTGAATGTTAGATTTAAGTGGATACCCGGACAGTTCGGTTCTTGCACCGGATCCTTCGGTTATTCTCAAAAAATTAAAAATACATCTCACTTATGATTGTACTTTTTATTATTGTTTAATTTTTAATAACTTCGTAATTTTCTCTACATGATATGATATAACTTGATTGTTGAATAAAATAAATAAGATGGAACCTTGTTATTTGGGAACAAAACAGTTATTAATTTCGTGTTCAATAAACAAATACGATAGGTACTTTGATTTATGTATATAGAATGTATATTGTATTGTTAGAGCATTGTTGCACCTGTATCCTATAACAGTTTAAATGTTATATGAATTTTTTTCTAATTTCAACATAGGTATAATTTATTACGTTAGACGATTTTTTTTTAAACAAATTACGCTGTACCGCATACTATTAGTACCTTCTTATAATTCTCAATAGATTTCACGAAAATGTATTAAATTCTCTTCATAAATTAATAAATATATCAACAGTTTTTATTTGCTATAATTTCACTAAACATTTATACAAATATATAACGCCAACAAGCTATAAATTATAATAAAGGATGCTCTTTATTATAAAACATAATTTATATACAATATTTATATGTATATATATAATTATTATAAGTTTAATATAAAGATCAAAGATAGACCAGGATTTTATGGGATACCTTACTTAAAATTATTTTTTTAAATAATATTCTTATATAAAATCTAATTTTTGATAACCTGCTGAATTGTTTAAAATTTCATGAAACTTTCAAATCGTGAATTTAGAATGAATGAAAGAGTTTTTTATTTAAAGTTATTTGTATTATAATAAAATCACTAAGTATAAACCATAATTTACTTAGGTAATTATTCTTTATTTCATTAGGACATTTCACAACTTGCAAGGAAACTATAAGAATGGGTTTTAAACCCACTCTTTATCATGTAAAACTTAATTTTTTCGTTGATATTACATAAAACAATTTTAGTGTAACCACAAATAAAAATATTTCAATGTATAATGTATATATATATATATATATATATATATATATATATATATATATATATATATATATAATACCTATATAATATTTATTTTTATTTTTTGTGTGTGAACTTGGCAGTCTCTATGTTATTACCGTTGTCCTTGTTTATATTCACAGAGTACCTACAAACAAAGTAGGTAACTCATCTATCCTATTAGGTATGGAATTCTATGTTCTATACATAAGTATACTGTACATATAGATACTGTACATATAGGTCATATTTTTAAGACCTAGAATACTTAGGTTCCTATCTAAGTAATTTTTGTTTTGATTGTAACACAAACTGGATTTAACTTTTAATTTAATGTATAATAGCTATACAAGACTGAAATTGTAAAAAATGATATATTTATTTAAAACTTATAGGATCATGGATTTCACATCTAATTCTTTAGAAACCAATGGCACATACTTTGCATGTGAATCAAATCAAGTACCTGGTCGACGTACTCCTTTAAGCGCCGTTGGCTTAGGAGGATACTATTTCCCTCAACCATCGTCAGTAGCTTCCGATGAAAACAGTCCAGGACCTGCTTGTCAACAATTCAGTAATGGCTCTGATAATAGGTATGGAATAAATAATACAAATAATTATTATCCTAGTAAATTGAATTTTTTTTATTTTTGTAGAATACCGAACAACGGACAAGGTACCTCAGCAATGCCTGGTACAGGGGGCAAGTCCAAATCTAAACAGGGCAAATCCGTCCGGTTGAATATCAATGCCAGAGAGCGAAGAAGGATGCATGACTTAAATGATGCACTAGACGAGCTCAGAAGTGTTATCCCTTATGCTCATTCACCATCCGTACGTAAACTATCAAAAATTGCTACGCTTTTATTAGCGAAAAATTATATTTTAATGCAAGCAAACGCCCTAGAAGAATTAAGAAGACTGATTACTTACATACAGGTATAATTCATAACCTATTCATTGTGAAAATTATACATTTATTGTTTTTCATGATTAATTTATCAGGCTCAAGGTACTATGACAATGCCGCCGGGCTTTGATCTGCAAGCTTCAATGTATCCTATCAAACCATCATTAGCATCACCCAATGCATCACCTGAATCTCCACAATCTTAAAATGTCATTGAAATTTGATACTGTAATAATTTAATGTACCTTTATATTAAAATAACCGGTGGTTGAATCGGTATACTAAAGTAAACAAATGAAGTTTTAAAATGTGATTTTCAAAAAAATAAATAAATAAATATATATATATATATATATATATATATATATATATATATTTATTTATTCATTTATTTATTTATTTATTTATTTATTTATTTATTATCTTAGTTGTTATAAATATAAATTAATTATATATTTTTGACCGGTCTTAAGTACATGGGCGTATGGGAAATCTATTTTGTACACGAATGCCCATCTTTGTAACATACCTACATACTTACGCGTTAAGTTCAATGATTCTATGTTCAAATTTCCTAATAACCAGAATTTTTTTGTTGTACAAATTTAGATTATATCCCATATTAAGGACATTTTCATTTTAACTTTAATAATAATTTTTGCTTGTGTTTTCTCTATATGACTTAATAATAAATCTTTGTATATAATAATTTATAATTATCTACCTATTTTACAAATGTATTTTATTTTAATTAGCACTTAAAATAGTTTATAATATAAATAATTTAAATAATAAGTTAGCTATACGTACTGCCAAGCATACGATAAACGATTATTTAGTTTATAGATAGAAAATCTAGTCACTTTTAGAATTTTGCTATGATCTATTATTTGGATATTTAATAAAATATATTTATGATTTTAATACAATTTCAGACTAAATCTATCATAGAATTTAAAACTAGTTTATTTAAATCATATTACATTTTTAAATATTATTTTTTATGGATTTAGATAAAACAAATATTCCCTGTTTTATATAACTCTGTTATCTACTCTCAACATAATTTGTGATTTTTTAACTATGTAGAATTCACAATTCAAAAATAAAATATACACTAACACACATATGTGCCAAAAAATCAACTAGGTTTGTTCTTATTTAATAGTGATGCACAACAATATTTTTAAGAATAATTATTCTTTCATAATAATCAATACATTGTATTTTGATATCAAATGACAAAAAATATTTATATCAAATAATTTTTTTTGGAATTCATCTAATAAAATCAATTCTCATTTATCATTTTATAAAATACTCAAAAAAATTAAAAATTAAAGTTATAATGATTTTGGTATAACTATATTTGTATTATACTTTATCAATTTTGAATATACTGTTAATATGTAGGTTACAGACTTAAATAGAAAATATACATTGTTATCAATATTAATTTCCATAGACAATATAGTCATATTGATGCTAAAAAATTGGTTCCATTTCATAATCAAATCAAAAAAAGCCGATAAGATAATGGTGGTGGAAGTTCGTCCTTCGTCGCTTCGCTCCTCGGACAAGATAATGGTGAGGAGTGTATAGCACTTTCTATCATGGGATCACCTGGTTTACGATAGTTTAGTTGTATGGTACTTTACATTTGAATGCAATGATAAATCATTGTAAGTTAAGTACAGGATACAGTAGTTGGGTGGGATACACGAGATGCATTGCTAGATTAGGCATTATTGGATAGATTTTGGAATTATTTTATATTATAAAAAAAAAAAAACGATTCTGAACGAAGATGAAGATGTCAGCCTTAAATTGTAATATATATTTTATTTTAATATCCTAGATTGGGTTAAATTTACATTTGTCTATTCATGTGACTTCTGCTCGTGAGCATTGGACAAACCAGGATGTGCATAGATAGGGCGTAGGTAAATACCATATTATTTGCCTAAATGCACTATCGTGACGGTACCACCCGACCCCGCCGTCCATATATGCTGAATGCTCCGTGGCTACGTCTATTTAAATATTAATAATTAATAATAATATATAAAATCCGCATGTTTATGGAACTGATACACACATTAAAATAACTGGAAATTGGAAGTTAGTAACGTTCTATTCAACCATGTAAAGGTACGTTATACACCTTGTGTTTACAATCTACCAATATTTTGTATAGAACAGCTGTCAGCTACTGATTATATTATTATAAACTTAATCTATTTAATTATCTTTATCAGCTGTGATATTACATAATATTTTCATTTCTTATCTTTGAATACAAAAATTTTTATACATTTTCAACTACAAAATAATTTGCAAATATTCGTGATTTTGACAAATTTTGTCGATTTTTGAACTTCAACTGCTTATAAAAAAAAATTGTGCCTATGTATTTGAATAATTTTTGAATCACTCTTAGATCAACTTATTCAAAACCTTCTATTAAATTTTCAAGCGATTTGGTAGGGCCAAAAAATTGTTATCGACTTTTATAAAAAAAAATCTAAGAAAAATCGAATTATTCAAATGCCTATAAATAGCTAAAAAATAAACGAAATATTTTGAAAATACAACTATGTAAAGAAAATGCCTATTTAAACATTTTGTAAAAGTTTTAAGTTTCTACGACCTATACTTTTTGAATAAGAACAAATATCAAAAATCAATGATGCCTAAATTGTTATTTTACGCGATTATGTGAAAAAATTGTAATTTCAAACACTCATAAAAATTTTTGATTTTATTCCAGTGCAAATTTTTTTACAGATAATTGAAGGAAAACGTATGTCAAACTTTGTACCGAATTTACAATTCTTAGTTTTGAATACTTAAAATTTTATGAATTTTCAACTGCAAAATACATAGCAAATATACATGATTTTGACGAATTTTGTCAATATTAGCACTTATAAACGCTTATAAAAAAATTTTGTGCCTATGTATTTTTATAATTTTTGAATGGGAGTTAGAACAACTTATGTGGACCCTTCTATTAAATTTTCAAGTATTTCGTCCGAGCTACATTTTTTTTATCAACATTTATAAAAAAAAAAATAAAAAAAATCGAATATTTCAAATGCCTATAAATTGATTAAAAATGAGTGAAATCTTTTGAAAATAAAATTATATAAAGAAAATGCCAATATAAACAACTGATAAAATTTTCAAGTTTCTACAACTTATACTTTTTGAAAAAAAAAACAATTAGCAAAAATCGTTTGAGGCTAAACCGTTGTTTAACGTGTTTTTGTAAAAATTTAAATTTCAAACACTCATAAAATTTTTTTGTCTGAATCCGGTAGAGTTTTTTTTGCAGATAATTGAAGAAAAACTAATGAAAAACCTTGTACCAAATTTTCAAAACTTAGTTATAAAAGAAAAAAATTTTACGATTTTTCAACAACAAAATTATTTGCAAATTTTCGCAATTTTTACATATTTCGTATAAATTGGAACTTTGAGCACTTATAAAAAAAAATTGTGACTTACGATTTTGGATTTTTTTTTATCAGTTATGGAACAACTTATAAGAAACCTTGTATTAAATTTTCAAGATTTTCTGGCAAAAAAAAAAAATTTTATCGTTATTTTAAAAAAAAATACTTAAAAAAATTGAAAATTTCAATTGTCTATAATTAGCTCAATAAAAGTCAAAAGTGTTCAAAAATTTTACCACGTATAGATGATTTCAATATAAACATTTGGTGAAAATTTCAAGTATCTACAATTTTCGGTTTTTGAGTAACGGCTAAATAAAAAAATCGATTTCGTCGAAAACGGGTTTTGCACAAAAAGTACCGGTTTTTCCTCATTTTTTGTTTGTTTTTCCCGTGGCATTTGAAAACTTTTGGGAATTTTCACTTGTGACCTCTCTAAGGTACCTCCGATATTCGTTTTGCCACCGAAAACATACCCTGAAGTTCAAAATTGAAGCATTATTTCGAGTAGTTATGGTGTACACAGACACAAAAACAAAAAAAAAAAAAAACAAAAAAAAAAAAAAAAAACAAAAAAAAAAAAAAAAAAAAACACACATCATAGTAAAATCAATACATTCTTCACTTCGTTCAGAATCTAAAATTATAATCTTTGTGAATCACCAATTTTTAGCTATGTAAAAATTAACTAAATCAAAACTTTCCAAGTGAATACTAAATATTTTAGCTTTAAAATTGTTGTGAAAAGAATAATGTATTTGAAAAATATGTTTAGAAATGTTCTGTAGTAGGTGTAGTATTTATGGGGTGTCCTAGGACCCCTCCCCCCCGATATGTATGTTTGCTGTATTTTCCTTGATTGAAGTAACATGATATAATATTGACAAATGATAAAATATTTTAATAGATACCTACTGCTTTGAAAATATATTGATGTATACCTATAACTCTGTAATCTGATTCTATGAAATAGACATTTAGTTCAGTCATTTAAGCTTCGAAATTGGTGTTTTGAGGAATTAAATCGGAAAGCTTTGAAACTTTGCAAAAAGTTTGATTATAGACTCCTGATTAAGCAAAAAAAAGTCACCATTCCTCCGAGGTCCGGAAATTTCCGCCATCTTGGATTTTAAGTACAATTGTTCAGTTTATTTAAATTATCTTTGAAAATACTAATTTTATATTGAAAATACCTCTATACAAAAATGTAGCTGATAAAATTTAAAATAAATATGGTTTTATTATGTTTTTTTTAGCTTGAATAAGTTAAGAGCAAAATTTAACCATGTCTTATAATATTAGACGCGGTGCGTTATAATACTATAATATAGTATAATATATAGGCTGAACGTAGGCGGCGCCGCACTTGTGTCCACTCTAAAACGCAATATTTACGTTTTTCATATATATATTAACATAATATAGATAAACATTATTAATTATATACGCTATATTATAAATAATATAAATATTATATAATCATTTAGTATGTACAGTGATACTCCACATATTATTTAGTAAAATATAAATATTTTTTTATAACATGTTGGTACATTGAATTTTATTTCATATAATTATATTGTGGAAGACGGAAGTTGTGTATGTGGCTGTTCGGTTGACACAACTGTTGTGTCCTTTCCAATAACACTACTAATTGTTATTAGGTACTTATTAGTTATTAATAACCAATTTATTGTTGAAGATGGAGTCGGCAGGGTCGCATTATAATGGAAATATGTTAAAATTATTTTATATATTCTATATTAATTATCACCAAAGTGTTTTAAGATTATGGCCTTATCTTTTCATCAGATACAACCACGGACTAAGATATTTTTAGAAGAAAAAGTATTATTATGACACCCCGAAAACAAAACCCAAAATATGCCACTGATAGAAGGAATATAAATCTTAGTGAATAGGTGATTAATGTGATTTAAACTCAAATGCAAAAAAAAATTAAAAAATCAGGAAATACAAATTACTATAGAAATATTATATTTAAAAAAAAAAATTAGATAATATTATTATTATCTTCCAGAAATATTATATTTCTAGAGGAGCGAAGGGTCTTATAGTTTTACAATGTTTATTTTTTTTTCTGAAGACACTTTTTGCTCAACTTTATCCAAAACTTTCATCCAGCAACGCTTTAGATCGGAAATTTTATGTAAATTGTACTTAGAGGATTTCCAGGAGAAAAGAAAAACAGCCTAAAATGGAGTATAAAATACAAAAATACATAAAATATAAATTCGACGTAATCGTCACTTTCATTAAATCGGCTTAAGTAATTACGCCACAACTCCAAAAGTAGTGGTTGAAAATTTAAAATGTTCACCATATATTATTGATGTGTTACTACATAATTTAAAAAATTTTCAATAAATTTTGACAACTTTTTGGCTAAAAATATAACTTTTAAAATATCTTATTTTTTTAAAGTTTATCCCTAAAATTTTAAATATTTGATAAAACTTTTGAAAATTTAAAAAGATTAAAGTCATACACTTCTCTTAAGATTCTGAAAAAATTTCAAAAATCGTGACTCATGATTTTTTTTTTATAAGCATTTAAGTCAATTATCATGCAATTTGTATGTAATAAACTGTTTTTACATCAATTTTCAACTTAAAATATTTATTTAAAGAAATTAGCTCCATCAATGAGGTATATTTGAATTTCGAATCATTGCTCAGAATCGTGTAACAAAAGAAATTATATATAATTTCTTTAAAATTCAATTCACTTATCCCCATTAACCAGTTCGAGAAGCAAAGAATATCATGGAGCGAAGTACATACTTTAAAAAAAATTAAATAACTTAAATATTTTCATAATATTTAAACATAAAACAAGTGATAAAAATAAATATCTATTTAAAATAAATTAAAGAACTAAAGAACTAACAATAGATCATTCATTTTTAAGATAGTTAAAAATAATAATAATCTAATAAATTCTAAGTAGTTATAACAACTACAGGTACCCAACGAAAATATTTTGTTGAATGTTATTCTTATAACACAAATTGTGTATGTTTCTTTATGTAGGTATTATTTTTTCACTCCCGTTGATTTTAATTAATAAATACATTATTTTTTGCTCAACATTATCACACATGTAAATTTTAAATAACTAAATAAAATATTATAACTACCTATTACTAACAAAGTAATATACCTCATCATAAATTAATTAATTTTATTATTTATTAGAATATAAACTAATTGAATTGGTTACTAAATTCTTAATGCTTCTTTGTTACAGTATTTATTAAAAATAAATTCATTTCAGTTATTTTTTATTTAAGTAATCTCAAAATACTATAGATTCACAGAATAAATAATTAATAAATAAACAGGAGCACATTTACATGGCTTCTTGCTTGAAAATATTTGTAATAATTTTTTTTTTTTTATGCTTTTTAGTAAATTACAAAATGTACATGTTTCTCCATAATTATATAACATCTATTTTACTTATTTTTCAAGAATAAATACAACTAATTATTATTATTTGAAGAATGAAGTCTTTTTACTTTAAAACAATATTATAATAAATAGTACCAATTATGATAAATATTGTTTTTATAGTGTAACTTATTTAAAAAAGTTAATTTATAATACTATAAAGTAAAGCGCCAAAGTAGTAGGTATGAGATTTATATAAATATAAACACTAGTATATTATAACTGAAAAATAACAAATATTTAAAGAATAATAAAAACAAAAATTGAATTTGATAATAGACAGATAGAAAACATATATAATGCAAATGTATGATTATTTATTTATTAACGGACTTGGGGCCCAACAGAACAGTAAGTAAAACATTTCACAAAAATAATACATTAAATAATTAGAACTTAGAACAATATGGAAACATCATACGTTATGCAGACAAAATAGTGAAACCTAATAAAACAACAGATGTTTGTAATAAACCACTTATTCATACTACACTATGAGTATTAGACTACTTATCTAACAAACATTTTCTGGACATAAGTATGTATGGATAGAATTGAAACTTGACAGTACAAAATAAATTAGGTGAGAATATGAAAATCATGTTTATATAGGTATTTCAAAAAATTATAATTAAAAATTATTGTGAAAAACAAGAAAGTTTCCAGCAATAATATTGTATCAAATAAGGATTTAAAATTTAAAGATAATTTTAGTTTGTATATTTGTTACGGGTAATGTTAACATTTGGATAATGTCGACATTATCCGGCTAATGAGACATTAGCCAACCGTCATCATAAGCCGCCACGAATATTGGCTAATGTTAGCATTAACCGGGTAATATTACATTAGCCAAGAACTTTCGGATAATGTCTTAACAATCATAAAAATGTATCATACATGAGACGCAATAATTTAAATTATTAACAATATTAATTATATTTAAGACAACAACCATAAAATACATAATATTAATAATATGAGTTAAATTTTAATTTTTAACAACCTAACCTCCTAATGATACATAATGTGTTATTCTTTATTATTACACGGCATGCTTCCGTGAAATTTTGAATTACACAAAATGCTAGATGCTTTACATTTACACCAATTGGTGTCACATTTCCCCTTACATGAACACCTTTTATATCCTTGACCACCACCATCTGACATTTTACTCGCGATTTCCCTCAATGATTTTTCTTCGTGTACCACCTCATCAAGCGGTATTAAAGACAACGGACCAACACCAAACTGATTTCTGGTGTATAATTGTGGCAAAGTACCATATTTATTGCCAAGTTTATAATATTAACTATTATTAATTAATAGAATTCAGTTTTAACTTTTAACATTATCCAATGTTGACTGGCTAATGTCGACATTATCCGGATAATGTTAATATTTCATTAATATAAACGAAAAATTACACATTAACCAAAACGCATGGCTAGTGTCGACATTAGCGGGATAATGTCGACATTATCCAAATGTTAACATTACCCGTAACATATTAATTTCCATTGTGGTTATTCATTGATCTTCAATATTTTTGTAAATACTAATTCCAAAATAAAAACTTGAATTAATATGATGTGAAAGTACTGAATACATCATTTCTTGCTAAATTATGTCAACTTGGACCAGAAAAAACAAATTCTATCTGTTAAAATATGTTATTCTATCTGTTAAAATATAGTAAAATTGTGTATTTCTGCTTCTGTTCAATTTTGCATTTTTTTTTAAACGCAATCGTATTGTACATTATCAATGAAATAATTATGAATTTGTCAATTCATTATTTCAATGGTATGCAAGTTTCTTGCATTGTCAATTCTTCGGATATATTAAGAAATACATTCATGTTTTTGGTAATTGTTGATTGTTCTAAATTTGAAAATTCATAAAATTACTATGAACATAGTTTATTAATCAGGTTTTAATTTGCTTAAATTAAAAAAATATTTTCATTTGTTATTTATAGATTATAAGTTTAAATGTAAATGAAATAATAATACCTATTTAAAATTATAAATATTAACACAATCAGTGAGACAATGATTCCAAATTATGCAACATTTTCAACAGTGTTAAGTGTTTACCTTTAATAGGTCCTACTTGATGTATGTATTATGAGTTGTAGATTACAAGCAAATTTTTCTGAATAATTATGTTGTTAAAGAACTGATGTCATGATTTATTATATAAATGTAAATATTAAGCCAGTCACTATAAATTCTGTTATAATAATTGTTGAGTATATATTACTGTTATTTCAATTATTTCTTATTTTCTGATTTTGATAATTTGCACAGTATTTGAATATAAAAATATAATTAATTAGTATTTTTTTATTCATTGAAATACTTTTGGCAAATCAAAATAATATCATTTAATTTTCTTGTACTACAATTTTTTTGTGTTCAAACAATTTTACATATTTGCTTGACCATCACACACAGACATGACACTGAAATGCATTTGCATATTTGAATGTCAATCAATTCCAACACATAAAAAACAAATAAAACAATCATGAAAATGATTGCTACAGCAATTTTAAGATTTGTCCCAAATTAAAATGGAGTTAACTGGTTTCAGCATAACACCGTAAAAATGTGTTATGAAAGGATTGAAGTCAACACTACTCCACCAAATTACATGTACTTAAAGTAATTTATTGATCAGATTATTATTTAATCCCAACTTTGTTAGAAATATTTTACTGTATTTCCCTCTGTTAATATATTTTGTTTCTGTTTAATTTTTCACGATTTGAAAAAAAACATATTTAAGTGTTCAATTTGTATAGTATTTTATTAATTCAATTTTTTTAGCAAATCAAAACGTTATTGTTCCAATTTCTTAAGCTTCAACTTTTATAATTTTAAGAACTTTATAAATTTATTTTTCCATTACTAGTTTCTATTTTATTTATATAATTTTTTATTTCTTTTATTTTAAGCCTTCCTAAGTTTTGTTAAAAATAAATCTTAGAATTATAACAGGTTCTTTACTTGAATCGCTAATTGCAAAAACGGGACAAGTCCATTTTTATCAATTTTGATTTTATTATAATTTTTCGTTAAACACGCGCTTAACATCGTTTACTGTAGAAAGGAATCAAATCCGACTATCCAAACGCTGAATATAGTGTTTGGAAATTTCACTTTACTGCAGAAAGAGAACATGTCCATGACATGTCCCATTCTGCAGTAAACTTCTTATGTCATCTTACAGTTTGTAACTTTGGTGCTCATAACTTATCCACAGGAAGTATGAAATTCCACGTTTATCATGAGAGGAAAGCTGGTAAAGGACCTAACAAAGTCATATCATTTATAAATCATTACATCAATAATGATATTGGCAAAGAAGTTGAATGTCTCTATATTTTTTGTGATAACTGTGCAGGTCAGAACAAAAACAACGCAATTATTAGGTTTTTAATGGGTTTGGTGGAAAATAAAAGATTTAAAGAAGTCCAAGTTTTATATCCAGTGAGAGGTCATTCTTTCATGCCTTGTGACCGTTATTTTGGGTTGATTAAAAGATCACCAGTAAAATACGAAAGACTATACACAATAGACCAATACATAAATTTAATTTCCAAAGCTTCGAAAACTCCTAACAAATTTTCAATCGTAAAAGTTGATAATTGACTAAAAAAAATGGTGGCTAACATATTACAAAAAACATGTTTAAGTAATGCCTCATACGGGAAGAATGTACCGAGAGCTAATAAATCGTCATTTGCTTTATCATCTTATCATCACCTCACTGTTTCATGTTCCAATAAAAATGAAATTAAATGTCGTGAATTTATAAATGCGTTGGTTGAACATACATTTCGTCTTCGAAATTCCAAAACAGGCTTTTTATTTCCCATCGACAAAGCATACAACGGAAAGTTGCCAATCAACGAAAAAAAGTTGGAAGATATCAAAAATACATTGAAATTTATCCCGGAGGAGTATATTGGATTTTGGAAACCAATAAGTGAACGGCCTTCAAAATCTGATTAAAATGTATTTAGACTAAAAATATAATGACAAAAATGTATTAAAAATAATATCATCAATGTATTTTAATTATAAGTTGTAGATAAAAAAAAAATATTGTAAACGTAAAAAATAATTTTATATTTATATTTAATAATAACAAGTTATATGTTATTTAGTAAAAATAAATTGATGAATAAAAACAATATTTTGCATATTTTGATAGTATCTGTACATCAATAAATAAGATATGAAAACAATATTTTCTGCAAAAAGGAGACATGTCCATAAATGAAATTTTTAAGTGATTTAATTAAATACAGAGTCTAAAATTTCGAAGTTTTTACAATATCATTTCATAAGTTGTTTAGTTTTTCATCATTCCTGAAAAATTAGGAAAAGTGGATTTGTCCCGTTTCTGCAGTAACTGCAGCGATTCACTTATACTTGTGTAAGGACTGAAATAATATTTTTCACAAAATCATGTTTGCATTTAGTCAGTTATTATGAATCCTAAATCTGTAAAGTACACGCCTATTACTTTGTATATTAATTCACCATTTGTTTTAGTTAATTTTTGTATTATTTGAAAAAGCTATTTAATTGCAATTCATTGTTGCAATCATTTTGGGAAATCATAAGAGTCATACTATTTTTACTAAAATGTGTTTTAAAATTTTATTGAATATTTATTTTATAAGTTTATGAATTTCGCTGGTACGTCAATTAGTTCAGTTATATTTTTAGGAATTTTTTTAAATAATTTTTGGCCATAACCAAGAATTTTGTTAATCTAATGATTAAATACCAGTTATAATATATCACAATAATTTATCGTGGAAGCATTTTTTAAAACACTACTTGATAATGCGATTGTTGAGATTATATAACTGGAAACAATAGTTGTATCAAACATTATCTTTAAGGGATATCACTTTCATTGATTTTTCAATTGAAATGTAATTAAAATTTATTTCTGTATTCAAAACTGTGTATCACATTACTTAAAGCAATTATAATGTATTATTACACACTGTCACCTGTTCAAACCTCGGTCACGGGCGGCTCTCTCTCTCTCTGGGCAGGCGACTGTCTAGAGAGAGCGGCCGCCATCTCCCCTGTGCAGAAGGCAACGGGAAACCACTGCACAGTAAACCCTTCCCAAGTAACACCTTCTTCTATGTGCAAACCTACCCTCGGGTTGTTGACCTTAAGAAGAAGAAGAATGTATTAGTAAAATAAACTTAATAATTTACATGACCTACGATATTGGACCCAATACAATTACCTATCTATTTTGTTGAATTTATAAAGAAAATTAAATACTTAATATTTCAGTTTTTTTTTTTTTTTTTTTTTTTTTATTCAAAAATGACCAAATCAAATAAATAACCTTACAAATTATAAATTAGCAGCCTTTATACTTTGTTTAAATTACAATTATAATTACAATTACTATGTCAAGATGATTTAGTTTTTATCAATATTCTGTAAATGAATAACACTTGAGTAATATATAAAAAAACAGAATAATAATAATACAGTTTATACAATATTCAAAATCAGTCTAGTAATCTCCTTAACTTATGTAGGTATAATTTTTTTATATCACTTTACCATTAGTTATCAGCCACACATCTTTCAAAACTCCTTTCTGTTTTTATCAATATCTTCAATTTTTGTAAATGAACCATAATGTTATATATATATATATATATATATATATACATAATGCTATGGTGGCATGGAGTGGCGGAGTGGTTGGCCACAGCCACGTCAATGTGAAAAAATATATATATAATGCTATATAATGTTTACAGAAATCTGAAGTCTTCCAACTTTGTTACTGGACTCTGAAAGTCTGTGTGTTGGTGAAATATGTTGACATTATTAACTTTTGGGTTTTTTCTGTTTTGGACCACTTGGATCTCTAAAAAAAAAAAAAAAGGTTATATTATTCAATATTATTAGAAAAATGTAAAAAAAATTACTCTTGATCACTTGATGAATTGTCACTGGTTAGAGGTTTAGGGGCAGCACATATTCGATTTGGGTCTTCAGGATGGTGTCCAATATCTTTACCAACAAGCCAATTTTCATATTTTTCTGACTGAAAATTTTTGACGAAGACATCCATATTTATTTTGACAACATCAGACCGACAACGACACTGTATAGAGCGTTTTCCATACTCTATCCATCTAGGCGATGCAAAATTTGTTGATTCCGCTATATTAAACCCATGGTTGAAACCAGCATGGTATCCAAAAGGAAACGTTATTATAATTTCACCCTTCTCTTGTGTTATCTAAAATATACAATATACTAAGAGTATTAAAAATTTGAAATATTTTTGAAATATATGTAGAAAATCTTTCAACTAATTAAACTAGGATAAACTAAAAGTTTATAATTATTAATTCCTTACTTTGTTAACTGGTATTGAATGATTTTTTAATACATAAGGGGCTATAGTAGTATTTTTATGGCGAAGAAATGCCTTACAGGTACCAGTTCCAGTTGAGAAAAGCCCTTCAGCTAATGTTTGAAAACGAAACCCATGCCTTGGTGGAATCGCATACCTAAAATAAAAATAATTCTTAACTTATCATATAGTATAGTTAAGAATTAATATGGAAAATAGAGTGTAAAATTATTTTACCAAGTCTTTGGTTGTCCATGATGAAGATA
Organism: Therioaphis trifolii; assembly: GCA_027580255.1. Lineage (NCBI taxonomy): Eukaryota > Metazoa > Arthropoda > Insecta > Hemiptera > Aphididae > Therioaphis > Therioaphis trifolii. The sequence continues at coordinate 64,071,142 of CM050405.1, read as the reverse complement.
GTTAATACTGTACAAATCCATATCTTCAGTATGCCACGAAAATGATGATTTCCACATACCAAAGTAAAGATAAGCAGTATTGACTCCACTAATGGTAACACCATAATCTTTCATTGTATAGTCTAATATTGAACCCAGTTTGTTAATATTCCAAATCTTAGTGTAAAACATAATGCATTTACATAAATTAAAAATGAATTCAGATATTTTTATTACTTTACTACACACTTGTAAGCTTTCGTCAGAAATAGATCCAGGTACATCTGCACCATATAAAGGGGGCGAGTAAATTAAGTTCCTCCAATACTTTCTTTCAATTTCATCGTAAGTGAAATAATCTTGTAATTTTTTTTCTTCGGCTAAAGTTTTAAATTCTTTTACATACATGGGTTTTTTTTGAATATTCAACATTTTGTACACACCTTCTTTACCTTCAGCAATCTAAAATAATTATGATTAATGTATATAGTTAATATGTACTTAAAATCAGTATTTAAACTTATTACTTGGCTAATTGGATGTGGAATTTTCATTTGCATTATGTCTTCTGTGTCATAACCACTTTGACGAGGAATCCAGCTCTGTGGTGGTATAACCTAAACATTTTAATTAAAATTACAAAACAAAAGAATTTTTAAATATAAATAATTAAATAGTAATAAAATTCATAACCATCACTATTTAAGTACTGTAGTATTAGGCAATAATAATAACAATCATTTAGGTCATAAGAAATACAGGATCCAACATTTTATAGAGATACATGTTGAAATAGATGAATATAGCATTTAAGAAAGCAATTGTGAAATAGTTAACACTGTAAATTAGCATGTAAGCATTATTGTATACATGTAAGCAAACATAATTTTAATGAGGTTAAATTAAATTGTAAAAAGAGTGGAGACCAGAAAATAAAGGGTCTTCTGTGGCGGTCGTGTAACCACCATAGGAAGAACACGTGCTGTTCTCAAGTTTATACTTAATTTATTGTGTATATTTGTGTCATATACGTTGAAGTAATCAGCATAGACGACAAAGTGGCTCGAATCCATACGAGTTGTGTGTGTGTGTGTGTGTGTGTGTTTATATTTTTTGTGTGTGCGATTGACTGTACATACAAAAATTGAATTGTTGTATTACGAATTGTGTGTGCGTCTATATTTTATGTGACACTACACACACAATTTTATTATTTAAAGATTTTCTCCACAAGTTTTAACCAGGAGACATTTAGTATGCCCGATAAATATTTCACTCGAAAGTTAAGACCGTACCTGAATGATTAACACAATATTGTGTTTGGTCGTTTTACCAGTTGTGTGTCAGCCAATATTTTTTAATGTTTTCTTCGGATAGCGTAGACCCATTTGTGTGTGCCGTTTAAGCCGTGAGTTAAACTGTGATGCCGTTTCCTCGTTTGTTTTTGGCGATTTTGATTTTTGATTGCTCCACGGTGTTTTTTTTATAGTGCCCGCCATCATGTCAGTATATTAAACAACGCATAATCGGCAAATCCATGTTTATCTAGACGGTGTTCTCGTCTAGTAATTGCGTTATTCGCGCTTACCTTTCTGGCTTCGAGTTGTAGTTGTTTTACGTGCGTGTAGTATATATATTCACTTAGTATTTTATTCATATTACCGAACGTTTTCGTGTGCCAGCGTACTAGACACTCATGCTGTACTTCGAATTTCGCTATTACCCGCAATTTCGTGGTGGTGTATCCACAGTGCGTTTTTAATGTTTTTATATTTTGGCTAATATTGGATTTGGTGCCAAAGCATCGTTGTTTCTGACTACCAGCTAAGTGTGCCCGCCATTGTACGCATCTAGGTGAGGGTACGCATGACGCATACGTTTTACTCATTACCACCAGTTGGACAAGTAACGTCCGTGATGCTGTTGCCACTTTGCAACATCCCATGTGCCGGTGGCCGGTTACCGATGGAGTGTCAATGTGTCACGCAATGTTGTTATCATCGATCATCGTTCTCCTATTGTGGTATAGAATATATATACACAATATATATAAACTTTTTTAATTGTATTGCTAAATTGTATGTACTTAATTCCATGTTAAACAAAAAATAAGGTAAATGTATCATCTACGCATGTAGTAATTTTGCCATAAAATTCCTTATTACAAATACTGTTGATGTAAAGTATATAATATATATAAGAAAAATCAAACCTAGTACACTACTTTGAGGCACTCAATAATCAAATTCTGTTTTATTTTTTCTCAAAAAATACACCATTACCATAACTATTTGATTTTTTTTTTAAACACATTTTAATAAATCAATTTACCTTTTTTTGTTATGATATTATTTTTCTTTTCTAAATATTTTATTAAGCCTTATTTTATTTGTAATATGTAAATTGCACTTAATTGCCGTGTACCTTTCGCAGACCTCGCCGTGTTTCATAATATTAATAATTATATCACTTATTATAATTTATCCAATCCTTCTCTATTGATCAAATTGTATTACTTATAAGTTATAAGTAGGGCAGAGGATTTGTAGCTCTAAAAAAGCACTATATATGCAAGCATGTATGCACTTAAAAACTCTATAATATGCACTTAGAATATGCACCTCAAATTTTTTTCTGCGATTTAATTTAAAAGTATTATTAAATAAATAAGCTTTACAATAATTCAAAACGATTACTTAATTAAATATATTTTATACCGTCGCCAAATAAATAAAATACACATTTCTCTTAATTGTCCTAATCAAGCAATAACTTTTATTTCTATTGATTGATTTTTTGTTAATTTTATATTTCTTCTTCTGGCACTAAAAAAAAATATCCATGTTAATGATGTAGGCACACGGTTCACCGTGGTGCTGATGTAGTATGGTGTACGACGTTGGAACAAAAATTCAAAGTAAAAATATTTTTATCCAAACATTTTGACTGTATTGTTTGAAATAAAAACGTTGATGTGAAAAAAATTGAATTAAGTTTAAATATGTCTCAAAAAGTATTAAATAGCGTGTAAAAATGTAAAATATGCCCTGAAAACAAAAATTACTCAAAATATGCACTTATATGCAACATAAAATTTAAAAAATAGCCTTCTAAAAGCATGATACGTATTTTTTTCGTACTCTGCCATTTTTGTAACCATGCAAAACAAATATGCAAACACTACAAGTACTCTGCCCTAGTTACAAGTAATAATGAAATAATTATACCATTCGAACTTAAGAATATTTATTTTAAAAATATCCATCTATATATTATATGAGTTGGACTGAATGTATTTACCCAATTATATTTATTGTTATTTTGCAAAGTTTTGGAATAATGAATAATATTGAAAATACTGTGTGATGTGTGAATCATTAAATTTTTAATTTTATTGTTTACATAAATAATGCACCATTTTGTTGTATGTGTATCATCCGGACTGAGTAATTTATTGAAATTTTAGTAATATTACTGGTTTTTTTTCTTTTTAATACGACAATTATCTATTTGATGCACTCTCAGATATACTGAATACACAATACGCTCAAACTAATTTAACTAATTGTAAATTTACATACCATACTAAATTATGTTACTTTTAAGAAATTATATAATGCTTTCAAATAACTTTCTAGTAACTGTTGTGTAAAAATCACAACTAATTAACTTTTATGTGAAATTTTTATTTATACAATATATATATATATATTTTTTTTTTTTTTTTACTTTATAACCTAATCTATTTATTTTACGACTCGTTATTCAAAGTGATGACGAATTCCATACTTTCCTATTCGATTGTTATTTGCCACATCTTATAATATCACTTTGATGAATGTCCATTATGTTATATCAATTAAACAAAAATATACGCTTGTTGACAATGTATTATTTATAATATTATATAATATATGAATTAATTGCAACACCTGCATAAGAGTGATATTTTCAATTTATATAAATTATAGTAGATTGAAGTGATGGTATATGTTAATGCTTGAAATGTAAAAAAAAATATAAACAAAAATCAGTGTTTGAATTTTAAAAGAAAAAAAAACATAAGATATCATTATATTATATGATATTTCTACTATATATATATATATATATATATATATATATATATATATATATATATATATATATATATATATATGAATAAAATAACTAATGTACTTTCTTTGTTGTCCTTATATGTTATATACACTATACATTTTTTCAAAATTATTGTAAATGACCAAGTAACTTGAGGTCATATTTTTTTGTAACACCAGGGACTGTAGTATTAGGCAATAATAATAACTATCATTTAAGTCATAAGAAATACAAGACACAACATTTTATAAAGATATATTATGTTGAGGCAGATGAATATATAATTTAAGAAAACATTAGTGAAATAGTAAACACTGTAAATTAGCATGTAAGCATTATTTTATACATGAAAGCAAACATATTTTTAACAGGTGCGTCCCCTAGGGGGGAAGGGGCGTTCCTCCCCTCCATAACAATTTTGAATGTATAAAATTACTATTAAATCAAAAAAATTTTAATTTATTGTTATACCTAAGTAGAAAAAACTAAATCTCCACAAAGATAATAAATTAAAAGATAATAACTACTAATTATTTGTACATATTTTATGCGGGTATAGGTTTATAGAAGACGCAGCACATATTTTTATAATCATGGCTTCAGTCTGTCATCGGTTAGATATATATATATATATACAGGGCCGGATTGGCATAAAGGGCCACCGAGAAAATAATTTTTAGGGGCCCAAAATTACCACCACTATCCCAAAAGCTACATCAAATAATCATCCGCAAAGTCGGTTGCTTCGCTTGCAAATAGAATCCCTTTTTTCATAACACTCATTAGTCATTATACAAACCACATATTAAATTTTATAAAACAAAATTATTATTGGCACAAACTAAGTAAATTACACAAAATTTAAAAATGTACAACATACCCTGTTACTTACTTATGTACAAAAATACTGCAGTTCATACTTCATACTTAAGTATTCTTTTTATAAATTAAAAATATATAAATGATTGGCAATGGAAGTTATACTATAAGAATTAACCATTAACCCAACAGTAACCATTAAATAATTTTATTTCATTTTATTTTATGTTGAGACACTTAATAGACAAATAAGATGACAAAAATTCCACTCATACAGAAATTTTTTTGCATGAACAGTATTATAAGACAATGTCCTTAGAGTAAAAATTAAACAAAAATGTTACATTAACACTTATACTTATAATTAACAATACCTAGTATAATAAGTAGAAATAATATAATTAAAAATCAGTTAAAATGTTAACAAATCAGCCATTTTTGAGCTTTTGTAGTTAATAGGTCTATAAGTTCATCATTATTTAAATTCAAAAATTTAAATCAAATTCATGGGAATTCAGGATTTTATAATAATATACATAGAACAGTCTATTATTAAACATGTCTATGGGCATGGTTTCTTGATATGAAAAAAAAACCTTAACTGATAACTGATAAGCGGTAGCGGGTACCCCGGTAGTGAGTTACTTGCGCATTGCAGTTATTATTGGTTATTTATTAATTATTAATTATTCTTATTATAGTTTAAAATTTTCTATGTTTAGACTTGAATATTAGAATCATAATTTCTATAATATTCTACAAAAGCCAAAGGCCCAAAGACCAAAAGTTTTTGATGGTCCATAATCAGACAACGGGGCCCTTTTATGGAGGAGGCCCACCGAGATTTCCTCGATAGCTCACCTAACCAATCTAGGCCTGTATATATATATAATACTAATAAATAATAATATTAATTATTGTGCAGTCATAAGTCACACACGAAGGGTGCCCTCTACCTACGACCGTTCTATGTGTACGAAAGACCAGTCTATTAGTATGAGCACAAAATAAATAGATCTATTCTGTGGTATAAAGTCTATGGTGTATACTTATCTGTGCGATAACTTAATTTATTATCTAATTATTATAATTATAATATTTCATTGTACAATTGTATTTATTTATTATTATTATTATTAATACATAGGTAAAATAATTTATCAATTTAAAAAATAGGTTTGCCCTCCCCCCCTTGATAACTGTCTAAGGAAGCCCAATTTTTAATGAGGTTAAGTTAAATTATAAAAAGAGAGGAGACCCGAAAATAAAGGGTCTTCTGTGGTGGTCGTGTGACTCGACCACCATAGGAAGAACATGTGCTACTTTCAAGTTTATACTTAATTTATTGGGTGTGTTTGTGTCATATATGTTGAAGTAATCGGCGCATATGACAGTACCTATAGTATTTGATAAATAGCCTTGTATCAAAACCGAAGTAAAATAACTTGTAATTATAAACATTAAATACTTGTATGTATGCTTTAAACTAAACCAAAAAAATATTTGTAATACATACTTTAGCAATACCAGCAAAATGAGCATTTTTCGATTCCATGTATTCAATGTACTGGTTAAAATGCATGAATTCTTTCATAGTGGGGTGAAATGTTAATATGTCTGGATACATATTATCTGTAATAAACATAAAATTTTTAAATATATCTAAGCTGTAGTTATTTGTACCAATAATTTGACACACAAACTTAAAGTAAGCGAGTCCCAAAACACATTTTTTATAGAGAATTTAAAACAAACCTACTTTATTGGAAATTTGGTTTTCAATTTTTTTTTTCTTTAATACCTAATTCTAAAATAAAGTGAACCAACAAAACAATTTAATTTGAGAGTTAGAGACATTTGAAGATCGGGAGTAAATCAAAATGGCACGACTAAGATCTTTAAATAACACCCTATTCCGGTGAGGTTTTGGAACAAAAGCACTTTATCACCTTTCTCATGAAATCAATAATATTTCTTTTAAATAAATTCACATTTTAGTACCTACTGAAACATTGGTGCTTTCAGAATATTTGTTAGTTGTGTTTTTAAATTATGGCAATTTGGAGTTAATAGTTCTAGCATTTTCAGGATTCGGCAGGAGTACCTGTTCGTGTTACCCTGATACTACTGCACGTTGTATAATCTGAAATTTCGCTTCACGAAAAACACATGCACTTATTTGGGTGTGATAAGTTGGATTTCCCCTTAATATTGCCGTGTCGTTTAAAAACTTCGAAACACCATAATCTTGAAAAATAAGCATTAACCCCACAATTCTAATTGCACCATCAATCTCAGCGTCGAAAAATCCATATTATATAGACAATAATTAAAATAGAGATTTGCCTAAGTAGAAATGTACCAGGTAAATCGGAAAAATAAATACGACACAAAAAACCACGACGGGCGGAGAGTAGACGGATCGGTAGTGTAAATAGACGATCTTCAAATGTCTAACTCTCAAACTATGTTTGTAAGGGGAATATTTTTTCCAGATTCGTAATCAGCACTAAAAGTAGTAACGGTCTGAAAAGAATGGCAGAGTAAGCTTATACGCAAACAACCAAATGGATAGTTTGCAAATTATTAGTCATAATTAGTCCGGATTTGTATGGATTTACATATTTGTAATGAGTGTATGCAGTTCGATGACAGTAAGAAATGTGGACGATTTGTGTAACAGATAATGCGTAGTAAAAAGTTTATTTTGCATATAAATGCATATTTCAGGGATGACGGCATATTTTAAAATGTTTGCATATTCAAGCATATTTGGTACCTATTAAAGTATTTAAGTTTATAAAACCGTTTTTTTTTTTTTTAATTTTTTAATTTTGTATTTTTATTCAAAAATATTTACCAAAGAAATGGTATAAGAGGATTTAATATGATTTTATTTATTATTTTTTACTATTCCTAATAAAAATATTTGTTTTATTTGTTGAATATATTTTTAAATATTTACTACTCCTCAGCCAATATTGTAAGTTGATGTCTGCAATCAAAAAATTAAGTTACCTTTCTAATTTAGTTGAATTATTATTTATGAAAGAAATTAAAAAAATAACAAAAAGATAATTAAGTGCATACAAAATTATGCAAATAAATTCATATATGTTGGGCAAGAGTATATTTTTGCATATTTTAAAAAATAAGAGCATATAAAGTGTATATTTAAACGTTTTTAGATGCATAATTGCATACTATTTTAGGTTATTTGAGTGCATACGAATCCGGACTCTAGTAATAATCATTAGGTTAAAATACTTGATAAAAACGTATTACTTACTAGAAATTTGCCTCAAGTAGATGTGAATGTCAATGAAACAATAATGACATCAACAAGGGAATGAACACTGTCCACGCATACACGCCGAAAAATGGATGATAATGAAAAATGCACTCGTAGACAATACGACCAAGCTTCTTTTTATGTTATGCAATGTTAGTGATAACTATGTCAGAACTTTGATGCAATAAGACACTGAAATCTAATTGGCGTATTTGTATTACTGTACCTATTCACTTCATTCCACAATCTAAAAAATTACAAACAGACTCCACAATTGAACAACACGCCGAATACAACGTGGTGTACTGAGTACAATAATGTACCAATAAGACAGAATGATAAAGAAAAGTAACCAAATTCGCGAAGTAAACAAATACTTAATAAAATATTAAAAATCAATTCTTCCATGAATTTTTTTCTTAAACCTTTTTGGAAATTCCGATGCCGTACATAAGTACAATATTGATGAGAGATATTCAGTTAATGTATCGTTTATTCCATGAAAATTTCAGTATCACTATACAACACTAATAAAAGCCAACGCAAACGAAGGGCGCCAAGTGCTAAAACGTACACAATAATTTTGGATTTATCATCACTTATACAGAGTGGTTCCCAACGGGTAGTGGTCAGTGGTGTTAACAATTCTAATTCGAAAAAAAATAATAAATTTTAGAAATTAAAAACAAAATATAAAAATATAGCATGATTGATTTCATTTTAAATTTGTATTTATATTTATTACTAAACTGACAATTATTGAATTGATAAATTTACAATAAAGTGTTATGAAAATGTTGATTAGATCAGGGTTTCTAATCGTTTTTGGTTTCGTTTTACAACACCTAACAATAATATTTTTTTTATGCGGAATCCCTATGAAAATTATCTTTAAATAATGAAGGTTATACGCCAGAACTCGAGCTACTCGAACTATTTCAATATTCTAGGCGGAGTTCCCCAAAAGCAGCGATATTGCTCTCTTCTTCTACAACGTATTTACTCATGAGTCATGACATACCAAAAACCTCATTAAATTTTACCGAACTCGGTACATACGCTGACGACACTGCAATCATGGCTTCTCATGAAAATCCTACAAGCTACAGCTTCCAAAATGATACAAAGACACCTTAATATAATCCATCTATGGACAAAGCAGTGAAAAATCAAAATAAATGAATCGAAGTCCTCATTCATAACATTTGCGTTAAAAAGAGAAACATGCCCGCAAGTTACAATGAACAATATTCCAATCCCTGTCTGCTCCGAAGTAAAATACCTAGGCCGTATATTAGATAGTTAACTAACCTGGAATTTCCATATTAAAAACAAATGTAAAACCCTAAACGCCTCTACTGCGATCTAAAATGAACATAAATAATAAATTATTAATTTATTAGTTCCTACTAAAACCACTATGGACATACGGTATCGAGGTATGGGGAACCGCAAAACCCTCCAACACCAAAAAAAAAATGCAAGCCTTTCAATTCATCTGTCTCCGCCTCCCTTCCTCTGCACCCTGGTACAAACTAACAATAATCTTCACAAAGATCTTAAAATACAAACCTTAAATCAAACCGCCAAAATTTACTATGCTAGATTCCACAATAAGCTTCAGTCACATACAAACCCCTTGATTATAAAACTAGCAACAAAAACTCTACCCAATAACCTTCAACGAAGACTTAAAAGAAAATGGTGCAGGGACCTTTTGTCCTAGAGTAAAAAAATTAATAAAAAAAAAAATTTATATTAATCGACATTAAATAATAATCTCACGTATAATCAATTTAATTTATATATGAATCCTAACTTAAAGCAGTAAAAACGTGAATAAGTATGCTATTTATTTAGTTACACTTAATTGATCGTTTACACACAGTATATAATATATTATACCTACTGTGTGTAAATACATATTTACGTGATGAACTAATACATACATGTATGTATTCATTTTACCAAACACATTCTCTCAGAATTTCAAATGAATTAGTTCGGTAGTTTCGATATTAATTTGAATAAGGCACCTATGAAAAAAAAAAATTCAAGTCTGTCTCATGATTAATTTTTTTTTTTTTTATACAGTTAGATCCCTCAGTATCTTTAGCTGAGTGGTGTCTGGTTCCTATCAACAACATAGGAACAAGGTCCTTGTTGTAGGTAACACGTTTCAAATTCGTCACGTGACGTCTCATATCTGCACGTCTTTCCGGCGAACTAGCCTCGTTTACGCCATTCAACTCTGGTATGGCGAACAACTGAGCAACAAAAAATCTAAACATAGTCCATGAGGCTACGACTTCATGTCAGAGTCCGCGACTTCATCATGAAGACGTTAATAGCCGATGAGACCAGAACCGTAGCTAGGCCCTAGCAAGAGTGCATTTGCCTGCAGGAGCCCAATTTTATCAAAGGCGCAATTATTTCAACGAGTGGCTGTTTAATTCAGTAATAATAATTTACGAAAATTTCGAAAATATTTACTTCAATAGGTATCAATTAGTATCTTAAGCATTATATTTCCTCTCCCTCCATAGCAACCTCTATGAACGTAAGTGTTATCATTTTCAATACTAGTAACAGAATATTTAAGATTTTGACGTAGAGTTAGAACTGTATACATATTCTTTATGTAGGTATATGATATAAATATCTGGATTTTTTTTTAAAGTAATATTAAAATCATTAAGTTGATAAAAAAAATTAACAGTCTTAATTTTCAGAAAAATGAATTCTAAAAATTGGCTGTTTTCAAATTAAAAAATGTAATTTTAGATTCTGAGTGAAGCGAAGGATCTTATGGTTTCACAATGATGTTTATTGTTTTTCATTCTTTTTTTCTGGAGACACATTTGCTCAACTTAACTTTGTCCAAAAGTTTAATCCAACAACCAGACCCCCCACATCATATTTTTGGCCCGGGTAAAGAACTAAATCCTGGCCCCTCTATCATATAGATTAATTATTTTTTGAGATGAATTGAAGGGCTTGCTGCAACAACCAGATAAATCCATTTTTTGAAATTTTTCAAGACAATGTAAATTTAGTTTAAAAATTATTATTTATGCTAAAATCCTATCAACTAAATATATTTGAATTCTATGCTCATTTATACATACATCTTTGAAGTTAAAATTGAAAAAAAATGTTTGGTATTGAAATATTGTTAGTCAAAGTTGTTTAGTTGTAGGGAACATGGACTTATCTGGTTGTTGCACCAAAAAGCACATTAATTTTTATTAATTCTTAAATAAAGTTAATTTTGCTCTTGAATCTTGTAGCATATTCAATGCTATTATTATATGTAAATATCAAATGACAGCTTATGTCTCTAAAAAAGTAATCACAGGAACCCTATGTCATCACTGCAGCAAATTACAAAACACGATAAATCCATTTATCTCCATATATTAAACTCCATCATTATTGATGGGATTTAACTGGTTGTTGTGTCTGATTTTCAAAACAAATTTTCTCCGTGCATTTCCGCAAAAAATGAGTTTTGGGAAAAAGTTGATTTATCTGGTTGTCGCAGCAAGCCCTTCAATTACTTCAAGACCTTAAATATTAGTTTTATGTATAAGTTATGGGTGTAGTTATAATTAAAAAATAAAATATCAATAAATTGATACGTATCCTTTATAAATTGAAAACATGTGTACCGTAAAATGGGGTAACTTTGATAATTTTACTGTGGATTTTAGATTTATTTTTCAATTAATTACAGTTAAACTAAAAGAAACATCGATATTCTTTATAAGTTTTCCTCAAATATATAATTGTCTTGAGTAATAAAAGAAATTTTTTTTTTTTTGAAAATCGTATCATATAATTTTTAATTATTAAGTGTGGCTATCAATGTTAGACCTCTTGTGGGGTAACTTTGATACCCTCTATTTTTTAATACTATTCTAAATGGTATAGAGGTAAAACTATCAATGTTGCCAGAAAAAATAATTTCTGACTTATACTTTCTGAGTTATATCAACTTAAATATAGTGGGGTAACATTGATATAGCTTTATTTGACACAAATAAGATAGTTGATGACTAGTAATGAATTAACATAAACATTTTTATAACTATATTAGTTTTATTGTATACGATTTGTTTTTTTTTTTTTTTGGAAACGCCGACGACGCGCTGACAATTATCCGTGAGTGTAGTTCGTATAGTTGAGAATGATCTCACGCGATAAAAACTTTCAAAAGTCGACGGATTTGTCAATTTTCAACGTTTTTTTATAAATTCGAAATACATTTGATTAAAAACACAATCGTTTATTTACAATACTATTATAAGTACTAATATAGCATTGCTATTCAATAATTCAATATTATAATTTGTAGATGGCGGAGACGTCAAATTATCACATAATTATTAATAATAGTATTAAAGAATAAAAGTCTATACCCACTATAAAAAGTTCTTGAATACTTTTTTCGTATTTATTTTTTTTCACTCTGTTTACAAAATGCTGGCGTCTGAAAGAATTTTTTCACCAAAGTCTTATAACGATACGTATTTAAAAAATAATTTTACCTCATCCGTATTTCGATTTCATTTGTTTGTTGAGAATGATTTCGGTTTTAAAGGTACAACAATTTTCTTCTTTTTTTTTATATATACGTTTATATATTTATATATAATCGTATGTTATATTTATTTTAATACATTAAATATTTAAAAAAAATATTTAATGTATTAAAATATTAATACATTTTTATAAAAATAAAAATTAAGTATCAAAGTTACCCCACAAACACTATCAAAGTTACCTCACATTAAAACAAATTGTATTACACATACATTTCGAAATAAAACTTAATACACAATAACGTATTTGAATGTATATGTAATTAACAAGTTATTAATGTATGTAAAGTTATGGTCCTTATGAATGCACTAACTTTGCGCAGATCTTGATTTTTTGCTAGTAAAATTCGTTTTCACAAACACGTTAAATGACAACTGATTACAAACAAATATTGATAACAATATCTTATCTAAAACTACATTTTGACAGTTGACCTTTTGCATTACACGACAAAATACTAAAAACGACAATTTGTATTCGTTATCAACTGTTTATACAGATGTTTTGATAAAAAATACAAATTATCAAAGTTACCCCATTTTACGGTAATATTATATAAATAGTACAAACTAAAATGTATGTTAAAAAATAAAATAATGCGATTATTATAACTTATACTGTATCATATTGAATGTATGTACCTATGTATAGTTCTGGTAGTCTTATAAATCATAATAGGTACTTAATACACATTATCATTTAAATTATGATTTCAACTTTATACTAAGTAAATTTTGCTTTTCTTGCTTTTTTCTGAGCAAAGCCATGTATAATATCATCAAAATGTATTTGAAACCTTTTTCTATTATACATTGAAGTAATTATTTACATCAACGCCGGCCCCTCGAATGTCCGGGCCCCAGTACCATGGGTCCACCTGACCCCCCCCCTCCCCTTGTGGGGCCCTGCCAACAACTATATAAATCGTAAATTCGATGAAGATGATACTTTGAAGATTTATTGAACTCTCATCTCAATAGCTTTTCCACGGAAAAACAGCCTAAAATAGGCCGAAAACTGCGAAATTCACCATAAACGACATTTTCATTAAATCGGCCTTAGTAATTTCCTCATTACTCCAAAACTAATGTTGCTAGAAACTTGAAATTTTCACCATATTATGGTACTGACGTATCACTACATGCTTTAAAAACAGTTTTACAACGAATTTTGTTTTATAAGCATTGAGTAAAATTATTATACGATTATTACGTAGTAAACTGTTTTTACGTTAATTTTCAGCTTTAAAAAATGTATTTAAAGAAACTCAAACGGTATATTTTAATTCTAAAGTTTTGTTTAGAATCATTAGCTAAAAAATTATTAGCCAAAGAAATGATCTATCATTTCTTTAAAATTTAATACACCTATCCCCTTCAACTGGTCGGAGGATCGAAAAATATCCCAGGGGGCGAAGTACGTACTTATTATGGTCCTAAAACTTACAAATTTAGGAATGTACAAAAAACTCGAATATAATATGTCACTTAAAAACAATTCAATCAAAATATTACGAATTTTAATAAAATGTCTGTTCTGTTTTGAAAGATTTTAAAATACCTACAATTAATGAATTCACTAAACTAGTAATGAAACAAAATTGTTATTTAGTTTAAAACAAACATTACTGAATTGAATCGGTAGTATAGCCTCAAAATTCCACACAATTGAAATAAAATATCCAACAAAAATTACTTGTAAAAAATAAAAAAATTATACAAATTAATTATTTACTCATCTAGGTACCTAATGAGTTCTTCAGATCATAACAATACAATTATACATAAGAAACCCACACGTTTTAAATTTTAATTTAAATGCCTATAGTAAAAAAAAATATCTGATTAATTTAATATTCATTCAGTAGCTTACAATTTTTGAACATCTGGCAATTAGGACATATCAAGAATAAACATTTTATCAAAAGTTAGTTTTAATAATTGATTTAGCCGAGTTTTTTATCGCTTAGGCCGGCCGCACACCAAAAGAGCAAAACTGCTTAAAGCAGACTGAGGCAGCTTTATTATGACTAATTAAAAATAGAACACATGTAATTCAGTGAAACCCGCACACAGTCATAGTCAAAACATTTTTGCTCTTCAGTCAATTCTAGGCATGGACTAATCGTGTTCTATCGAAATAGAACATGCTCTATTCCGTGATTCCGTCAGTCAAAACACAACAATTTTTATCAGTCAAACAGCCAGTTTCACCGGTATTAGATGGTTGTTAACCATCTAATACCGGTTGTTGGATACCACAGGTGTAGTTGGATACCACAGTCGTTGCAGAATTAATATCATTAATATAATTAATTATACAATTCATATTATCATACATATTTAAAAAAATTGTTATACGTTATACATTTTGTATACCTATATAAAGGTAATTATAAACATATTACACATATAACATTAAATATTAACAAATAATAAACATGTAACGTATTATTTTAAATTTTATACTCAGTCTTAACTATGACCACTGAAAATATAGACCTGGAAACACTGATAACACTTATTCGACAAAGATCTACCATCTATAATTATAAAGACAAACAACATAGCAACCGAGATGTTCAGGAAAAATTATGGACAGAAATCTCCAGAATACTAAAAGCTCCAGGTACCTATAATATTTTATAATATAATTCTAGGTTTCGCAGCTGGGCGCCTTCCTGCTCAAGCCCTTATATTATTTTGAACTATTTTATGTTTTAATATGAAATCTAAATTTTTTACTTATTATTGTACAAAATAATGCGACACGGCCTGCGCATGCATATACTTATATATTTTATAGTATGTATACGCCGCTGAGCCGAAGATATTATCAAATATTTTTAGATTTTTTTTTTAATAATTTAATATTTTTAATTTAATAATTCACTTTTTCAATTTCTATTTTAATGGTATGAAATATGTCTGATACACACTACATAATTAAAAAAATAATTTAGTAAATAGAACAAAATAAAATTGATCATTGGTCAATATATTTTTATAGAAATAAGTAGTAAATTATATTGAATAGTTATAAAATAAAAGTAGAAAAAATAAAATAAAGCACTTCAAATGTACTAAATAAAAATGGATCTCAACTTACTTTTTAACCTTATATTAAAAAAAAATAAATTTGTCAAATCTATACTATAATTTTACGACTAACGATGACTTACACAGTTTTGCTCTTTTGGTGTACGACCGACCAAAACAAATTGTTTTTAGTTGACTTTAGACAAAAATGACTAATGCTGACTAAAACAGTTTTGCTCATTTGGTGTGCGGCTGGCCTTAGAAAGAGATTAAATTTCAAACATTATTTTATCATTGGCGAAAAAGGCACAAATACAATAAACAAAAAAAATGGCAGGTGAAAAAAGTAAATTGCCACTTTTTAAGTGGCCATACTGAATTAATGTTTTTTTTTTGTTATTTACCTTAGTATTACAATTTTTAATGGCGTTTTTTGACTATTAACCTAAAAGTTATCACAAAAAATAAATCACATTTTCATGCTGAAAATTTTTATCATATAAAAAATTAATGTATTTTTTCAATTAGTTAAAATTCATAGTTATATATATATTTTTTTTATTATTATTGATTATTATTAATTAATGTAAGAACTTGAACTAGAGATATAAGAAAAATTGTTTTTAATTTTTGATTAATTAATATTTTTTTTTAACAGCCATACAATAGCAACTATGGGCAAAATATTTCTCGAACATATGGGTGGTAAAATCCATTATGATTGCTCAGGTTGTGGCGCCAACATAACTAACCGTGACCAGTTGATAAGTACAAGATTCACAGGTCCTCATGGTCGAGCATACTTATTTGGGAAGGTCGTAAACGTGACTTTTGGGTATTGTATATCTAATGTTTCATCCAGTAAAATAATTTTATTGGTAAATAGATATTTACACTATAGTGGTAGGCATAACCCAATAATCTGATATGGTTAATGGTCAGTTATCATTTTCATATTTTTCTTCATTAAATTTTATTTCTATAATCTCATGTTCATTCTGTAAAAAAACTAGTCACTACGGGCACTTTAAGTTAATGTATTGAAAAAATACAAAAAATGTATATTCTAACTTGATATTCTACGTAATAACTAGATATTTTATAAACTAACGATAATTATTTAGTAAATATACATACAATAATTACATACATAGGTATAATATAGTCTCAACACAGGGGTGTACGGAAGGGGTGGTTTTGAAGGTTCCGACCATGTCTGAAATGACTGTATTTTTTATATTTTCATAATATAGTTATAAAATGAAAATACGTCTTTAATGCGTGTTTGTTCACACTATATCCGAGACCTTATATATTTGAAGGAAAGAATATTAATTGAAATAGTATTAAAACAGGTATCAGTAGTATTGAGCATTAATATGTAATTTACAAATATTTTTCAAAATATAATATTTATAATTAAATAAAAATAGTATGATTTTATTCAAATACTAATAAATTATATATGATCTAATTATACTTGCATATAAAAGTTATAGGAAGTGTTTTCTCGATTTAAAACTAAGTTTTAAAAAAATAAAAAAAATAAAAAATTGAATAGCTATATGTCAATACCACCCCCAAAATAATTTCTGAAAAAGCATTAGTATCATAATCTACAATACTTTTTTTGTTTACTATCTAAAAGTTTATGTTTATTTTAAAAAATAGGTATATGTATTAAAATAAAATTTTAACTTTAGAAAAAGTTCATCCCAATTTATCATTTTGATGAACGATGTTAATTTATTCTTAAGACATTATATTTAAACTAAAATAAAACATGTTTTTAAATTAAGTGGGTACATAAACAAAGTGTTTACAATTCAAAGGCACCAAAGAGGGGGAGGAAAAGGCCATTGCCCTCCTTAGAAATGTTTAAACTAATAATAACTATCTAATTCAATGTCAATATCACGCACATAACATAAATTATAGTTTAAAAATATTTTTCATATAAATTGTTTTAAGTTAATCGGTTATGTTACATTATATTATTAAGATTAATAATGATGAATTATGGAATTGAAAATCATACTTTATTTGCCGTTATTTAAGATATTCTTAATTTGTATTATTGTTCTATGTACGAGCATAAATAAAAAAGTGTTCAAGCAATGACTTGTAATGTTGAAGAATCATTCAGGTTTATTTTAATTTTATTTACCAAACATTTTATACAAATAGAAAATGATATTTCATTGTTTAATTTTAAAAATTTTCTTCAATTGTTTTTTGAAATCATTTTAAATCAAAATAGTAGTTTCTACTTTACATTTAAAAAATTATATTTTAGAACTATAGAAATGTTCAAATGAAAAGCATTTCAACAAATCTATACAAATAAACTAGTATTCGAATAGTATATGAACACATGGGATTTTATTCTATTCAGAACAGACACTTGTAATAAAATGGTTCAAAAATTAAGTATAATTTGGTGATAGGTTTACTATTATAACATTATAGCCTCCCGATGATTTAGATTTTTAAACACAATATTTTTTTGTGTATACCTACTTTATAATGTAATTTATGTATTCGTGTATAGTAAAAATATGAATTTTAATTTATTTTAATTTTAAGATAATACACTTATAAACCTAACGTTTTATTATTAATAGGAAACCATTTTTCAATAAAAATTATGTTTAGATATTCAATTATATGTATATATAGTTTTTTTTTTTTTTTATCATAAACTTATTATTTTTGTTTTTCAGAACTCTAGTCTGTTAAATATAATTTATATCAAATAAATACATTAACTTAAAATGATTCTAATGCCTCATCTAACATTTTGAATTTTAATCTGTCAATGAACGGCTGCATCCGAGTTGGGTCCGAAAATAAAACTAGTTTTTAATTTTGTACGAATTGGGTCCGTGTGAATAAAATGTTTTGTCTGAATTGGGTCCGGGCGTATTAAATGATGCATTTGAATTGGGTCCACTATAGAATTTTACTCACGCTTAAATTCAGTGTTTTATTCTGATGACCTAAATATATATACACATTTATACACGTTTTAAAAAATATTCAAATATATGTTTATATTAAAATGTGAAGTCCAGAAGGAAAAAGAAGAAACTGTATAAAATATTATATATGAAAGATTTCGTAAAAGAAAAAATATTTTTAAAAATTAATCGCTATGAATTCGTAAAAACTATGTTTTATAAATTTCAACCCTTAAATTAAAATATTATTAAACATTAAAAATCAGATGAATGACGAACGATTGTAAATCAGGAAAATAGAAAAAACCTTTTTAACCATACCTGTAGTAACTATTCATGTTATTACAGTCTAAAGACAGTCCTAAATCTGTAAAAATGGGAAGGAAAATGTTTTTTTATTGGACCCAACTCGTACAGTAGACTGGTTTACACGGGACCCAACTCGTACAGTAGACTATTTTACACGGGACCCAATTGGTGAAAAATCTGAATCATGGGACCCAACTAGTATGCGCCGCAATGAACACGTCTCGTGTTTTTTCCTGGGAATTGAATTGTATAGCATTTTATAAAAATAATTAATGTTTAAGATTTAAAGTTATTGATAGCTATAACTCTAGCTATAGATGGTTGTTAGATCAACTATTAGGATTTTTATTGCTACTATTTTGTGTTATTGAGATATAATTATCAAATCTAGAACTAGAGTAATGAACTAAGAAATAAGTCTTAACACCGAAGTGTAGATAGCTATTATATTATTACGCTTATATGAGCAAAACTGAGATGGAATATATGTTTGTGAAATTAAATTTTTAAGATGTACGTCAGTTAAATTTGACTTTCATTTTATTTTCAATAAAAACATGAATACTTTTTTATTCTACAATAAGATATCTCAGGCACTTAATTCTCTGAATTTTTGAGCTATACCCCAACACTTACACTGTATTATTAATATTCTAATACCTAAGAATGAATTATTAATTTTTTCAATCAACCTTTAAGTCTGTATTTGATATAATCATCATACCCTAGAATATCAAAGATTTCTAGAATTTTAATATCAAATTAAGAAATCAGAAATCTATTTTTATGGAGAGATAATAAAATATTACAGGAGGTTTTTACCATGTCCATTTACTGATTTCATTCATAGATGCTTTATTGAAATATTAAAACAGTCGAATTGATTTTATTACCAACTTGTTAATTAAGAATAAATGTTGCTTATAGAATATAATATTATACTATATTATATTTCACAGGTAAAAATTATGCGTAATATTAAATAATTAAACTATTTTTTGACAATAACATTGTACCTAAACTCTAACAAAAGATGTCATTATATGTGAGACTACAAAAAATAGGATATGCCTTAATAATATACTCTATTTATATATTTATGTTTTGACTTAATAATTGATGATTTTATAAATTAAAATAAAACAAAACTATTTAGTAGGTACTTAAAATATTTGTCTGATATAATAGTATACTGATTAGTGATTATTTAAAGTAAGTCATATTATTTTGTTTATTTATGGGATTAAATAAAAAATATTTCATGGTTATTCATTACAATAAATAAGAATAATTTAAGATAAAAAATAAACAAGTTTTAACATATAATCAACTTGTTTTTGTTGAATTTAATAAACATAATAAAAATAAATAAATAAAAAACTTCTGATACATTAACCATACTATTAGAACAATTTAATTTGAATGTAATACTTATTAAAATCATAACTATTAAGAGTTATGTTTCATTGATTATGTAGTTATTATTTATAATTGTTTTAATTAAAATTAAAATTATGAATTTAATTTGTTTATTTTATATTATTAGTGAGGTTCAAGATCGAGAAATGTCAACTGGTCGTCATAAAGTACGTGAAGTATTCTGCAAAAATTGTTCTCTTACATTAGGATGGATTTATGAATTTGCGGTAGAAGAAAGCGAACGTTATAAAGAAGGAAAAACCCTATTAGACAGGGGATTGATCAAAGAAGTAAAAGGGCTTGATAAAGAAATATAAATTGTTTGTTTTCACAGATAAATTTCTTTTTTTAACGTTACTTCTGTGTGTATACAAAATGTATTAGCTCTCATTTCATGAAACAATAATTCCCATTTTATATTATTTATACTTAATCTTTTTATATTTTAGAAACCAAATTATTGATCTTAATATTATTTTTCTTTTTCTTATTTTCGTATCATTGTATGTCTTATAGTTTAAAGTTAAATGCTTTAAATCACCATAAATGTAATTACATTACTTAATTTGATAATGATTAAAAACATATATTCATTATAAATAAACATGTGTAAGAGCTACAGAAAAATGTCGTTATGTTACTTTTCTGGATGACAATTCCTTTTCTCCAAGCTTAGAGCGTTTGCTTTATATTTAATTGTAAATGGTGAATACAATTAACAGGGAAATTTTTTTAAGAATATTTTAGGATCAATTTTTTTCAACATATAGCATCATTACAGCCCGAGGGTTGATTTGCAACATTCTTCTTAGGGTCAACAACCCGAGGGTTAAGTTGTTACTTGGGAAGGAAGGGTTATTACTGTGCAGTGGTTTCCCATTGCCTTCTGCACAGGGGAGATGGCGGCCGCTCTCTCTAGACAGTCGCCTGCCCGCCCATGACCAAGGTTTGAACAGGCGACAGTGTGGTGTCGCCTAGTTCCACTCGACCACTCCCCGCCCCCAGTATGGTAAAGTTAAGAATAGATTTTGTGCAATCATTTTACTCACAAGCCTTCTGCTGATTAAATACTGTGTTGAATATATATTTACATACATTATATTAAATTAAAATTTAATCAACATAGGCCACTACAAAAGTAATCCAAGTTAAGATAAAAATGTCCGCATGGCATAAATGTTGTAATTATGTATATAATATGCAATATAATATGAAATTTACTTAAATTTGATTTCGTTATTTCATTTTGGATGAAATAAAAGTATAATTCAACTGGCTTTCAAAGGTGAAAACTAATACAGAACATACAGAATCACTGACACTTTATGGTTATGTTTTTGGAATGTAAATTATTTTAAAAAAAAAAACCATAATTTATTAATTAAAAATCAAAAACCCACTAAGATATGTCAAAAAAATTGACATAGGCAGTCTAATAAATAAAAAAAAAAAAAAATGTGGCTGTTGTGTACCTACTATAAAAAAAAAAAACCTAACCGTAGTTAACATGAGTACACTTCAGATGTTGGTAGATGAACTGTAGAAATAGAGAATTATAATAAAGACAAGTTACTTTTGAGTAACTATATATTGAATTAAACACTTTAACAACTAAAAGCACTTGAAAATTGAAAATTAACACATACAGAAAATAAAATGACAAGTTTTGACGTAAGCTTCTGGTGGCTTATGATAACTAAATACACCTGCCCAGGGCCGGCGAGGGCTTTGGTGAGCCCCAGGGCTGATTATTTCCGGGCCCCGTCACTTTTATATACTTATTTTACTGAGATTTATATAGTTGTATAGCATTTTAATACAGTAGCGATACTTAATATTTAAGTTGGATGAATTGTAAATAAAAAAAAACAATATTTGGTATATAAAATCTTTTATTAAAATTGAAGAAAATAATGAACTATTGAACAGTAATTAACGAATAATTAGGTTCAGTTAAAGTGTTCCCTTTCTGGTCTTTTTCATGTCAAAATTTAGGAATTTACGACTATATTATATAATATATCAACCATATTATTAATAGTACACACTATATAAAAACCAACTACGCGATTATACCGATCGAACCAGCAGTGAATGCGCGTTTGTTTTGTTATCTATGTGTGTTCTGTGTTGCGTATTTTGTACAATATAGTAGGTATATAATATTATAGACAGGTAGTTGTTTAATTTTGAGCAAACGGACGATAATGGCCCGGGTCTACAGGGCCTGTGCGGCTATGCCTAGATACGCCTCTGACAACGGGCCCCCTCGGAGGTCCGGGCCCCGGGGCTCTGGCCCCTACTACCCCACCCTCTCGCCGGCCCTGCACCTGCCTGATAAGACTGATCAGAGGCTAGTTATAAAGTGACTTCTGACGTCAATAGATTAATTTTGTCCATTTTACAAACTATTGTAAATAAGGCAAAATATGTCTTATTCACAACTAAGTGGCGCATGTAGGCGATTAATATTTTAAATATGATGAGTCAGTGTTTTTCTTTTAAAGTACCTATTACATTTTTTAAGTATAAAATGTAAAAATAGTTTTACATACATATGTATTTATACCAATTATAATAATATCTATGTATGTAAAATCAAAGTATATTGGATCAGGTATTTTATTGGTAATAAAAATCTTGATCGATTAAAAATATTCTTAACGTGATATATTGTGACTTTGTGAGTCGTATATTATTGTGTATAGTTTGCCTTTGTAATGTATTGTATAAAGGTGTCGAAACAGTATATCATATCTCATATCATCAGAAAAAAACAAAAAAGGAGGCAATAATAGACAATAAACTATAAAGAAAATAAATTATCTGTATAGTATGTATCTTGTTAGTTCGCTCCCATGTCAGCTGATTACAGTAGTCAAACCTGCGGTCACCTTATCATAGTTCGTTGGGCAACCAGTATATCTATAATCGTGTTTATCATTAACAAAAAAGCTCAAATATATTGACAAAAAAAAGCAGGTGAAAAAAGTAAGCAGTTTTACATAAAATGGTCATACTGATTCATTTAAGAATGTAGACGGTTTTTTTTCATCCCTTATTAATTATATTATTATAATTATGAATATTATAATTATGACAAGTTTTGGTAATTGATAATTGAACTTAAAGTTATCACAAACAATAAATTACAGTTGCATATTTAAAAAGTTTCATTAATAATTTATGTAATATACTTTTATTATTTGTTAAACCTATTTATTCAAAGTTATAATTTTATTTTTATTGATTCTTATTTATTAAAGGTAAAAACTTAGACTACAGAGAATTATCAGGAAACATTTATTTCAATTTTTGATTAATTCTTGTTTATTTTACAGCCATACACAAATAATCATGGGAAAAATATTTCTCGAACACATGAGTGGAAAAAAACTTTACAATTGCGCAGGGTGTAATGCTAATTTAAGTAACCGCGAGGAGTTGATGAGCAAAAAATTCACAGGTTCTACTGGTCCAGCATACTTATTTGGGAAAGTAATAAATGTTACTTTCGGGTAATTGCTGTGTTTCTAATATTTTATCTATAAAATCATTTGATTGGTAGATAGATATTACACTGTAGTAGTAGGGATGACCCTATTAACTATACTAGGTATTACTGACTATAAACAATATTTTGAAATTCGAGTATAGGTTCTACTGACTGTTAGTTTGTTATAGTTCATGGTCTATCTTTGTTTTTATATTTTTATTCATTTAATTTTACTTGAATAATATATGTTTTGCATATTTTCAATTTAATTTTAATGTTTTCTAAATTTTGTTAAGGGATTTTTTCTAAAACCAGTGGTAATATATAAGACTTGTAAACACTTAAGAATTTGTTTTTTTTTTCAATATATGTATTTCTATTGTTTGTGACAATTACAAATTTTTTTTCGTAAAATACTGAAGAATGCCAGCCGAAAATTTGTTTCTATTCTAGCTCAAAATTTCATAAAAATATGTAAAATATATGATTTGGCATACACTTGTTAAAATTTTTAATCCATGTAATACTACGTAAGAATTTTATTTTAGTACTGATTATTTCCTAAAAAAATATATAGTTATAAAGTTTTTCGTAAAGTTAGCCCTTTTTGTGAAATAAAAAAAATACGCCAAAGCTCATATTTCATGAACATTGGTCGATTTTTAATTTTTTCTAATTGAATGTTTGAATTGTACAAATACAATAGTTTTGTAAATAAATATTTCATTATACAGCTAATTATGTTCTAAAAAAACCACATGACATTGTAATAAAACCTCAAGTGAAATCTTCCTACTAAATTATGAAATGATAAATTATGTATAGTTATTATTTGCATTTATAAAATACGTGCAATATTAATATATAATATATAAAATTATTAATCATTAGTATTATTTAAAGGAAGATACTGTATTTTTTTCATTATTTTATGAAAAGAGTACCTAATGAAACCAAAATAAATTTAATAAATAATTTTTAACTAAGTTAAGCAATTTTTTTTTCTTATTTAACTTGTAACTTAAGCAAGTTGAAAAAAAGAGAAGTAACTTTTAACTTTAAACTTAACTAAATTTGTCTGTATTAACTCAACTTAAGGATTCAAAGAAATGAGTTAACTTGCCTAGCCTTAAATATAACTATTGACTTTATTTTTACTTATTAATGAAATGACAACACCAGTAGGTACTAATTGTATGTTATCTATTTGGCTTTCATTTGTCTATGATAATTATAAATTCTACACATTAACTATGATCCAACTAATGTTCTAAGTATTGACTATTAAAACTGTGTAATTCAATTATATTAAGAAATTTTCGGGGAAATTTTATAGAACAACGTATAAATGCTTGTGTGTGTGTGTGTGTGTGTGTGTGTGTGTGTGTGTGTGTGTGTGTGTGTGTGTGTGTGTGTGTGTGTGTGTGTGTGTGCGTGTGCGTTAATTATGAAGTAGAAATTAAGGACTAAGGTTGCCAACTTCAAACAAATAGATAGTAAGGAAAACAAAACAAAAAATAATTTGTTTATTCAAATTTCTATCATTAAGTCCCCAAAAATGTAGTCTTCTTATTAATCAAATAGTCAGATATACAGTTCTTATTGAATACATTAGTATAACAACAAATCATGAATAATTAAATTAAACTGTCATTTCTGAATATTAGCTTTAATTTCAATGGTTAAAAAAGTAAACATGAGAAATCAAAATATGTAATGTTTATTTTACTAAAAAAACACACACACATTTACTGTTTTAAATTTATATATAAAAAAATAAGAGCGTTTTAATTTATTTGGCCCAAACAATTAAATTCAGAAATAAGTCCTATAACTCTCACTTTTAAAATAAATCTTTAAAATTAATTTATATTTTATGGATGAGATAATATTTTTAAATGGGGTTAAAAACAATAATTTATAAATATCTTCCTATACATATTTACTTATAAAATAATATTTTTTTATTTTTTATCATTATCTATTAGATGTTTTATTAATTTTTTTGAGTATTAATTAATTAATGTTTGTTAATTTATCCTTTTTGGATTTTCTGGTCAATTGTTGATATATTTCCTTCCTTAATGTAACTAGAAACTTGAATTTTCACCGTATATTAACAGTGTACTGTTACATACTTTATGAAAGTTTCAAAAAATTTTTTAATATTTTGCAAAAAGTTTTAAAAATTAAATATGATCATACTTATACTCAATCAAATAACGTTGTTGAAAAAATGTAAAAAATCATTACTCAGGATTTAAGTAAATTAAAACACAATTTTTACAGAATTGAATCATTTCTTTATGTTTAATTCTAATAAAGTTTTTTAAATTTGACAAAAAGTTCTGAAATGTTAATATGATCATAATCACACATTTAGAATAAATAAGAATAATTTAGGATAAAAAAAATAGTGCACATTTTATATATAAATTCATAACTTATATCAAACTTGTTCAGTAGAACCTTTTATTTTTTTAAAGAGTTTAATAAAAATAATAAAAATAAATAAAGAACTTCTGAATACATTAACCATACTATCAAACAAAATATTAAATTTAAATTTAATATTTTGTTGAAATCATTATTATTTAGAGTTACATTTCATAGATTAAATGGTTTCTATACGTAACTATTTAAACTAAAATTAAAATTATTGATTTAATTTGTTTTATTTTATTTTATTAGGGAACTTGAAGTTCGAGACATGTTAACTGGTCGCCATAAGGTTCGTGAAGTTTTCTGTAAAAATTGTACTTTAAAATTAGGATGGATTTATGAATATGCTGTGGAAGAAAAAGAGCGTTATAAAGAAGGGAATATCGTATTAGAAAATACGTTCATTGTACAAGTAAAAGGGCTTGAAAATGAAATATAAATAATTTATTGTCTCAGATTTGTTTCTTTTGTTTATATTAATTTTGTGTACATACAAAAGTTATAAGCTTTAATTCCAAGAAATAATTACTGTCCTACTACATTATTTTTATACTTTTTCTTTTTCATATTTTAGAAACCCAATTATTGAACTCGACATTTTTTTTCATTTTCTTATTTTCATATTTTTGTATGTTATATTGTCTATATTTGAAACCATATATGTGTTTACAAACATTTTAATTAAATAAATAAAATGTAATTATATAATTTATAATGTAATGCAATATATAATACATACCTACATATAACAATATTTTTATATTATAAGATATGTTATTATAAGATTGTTCATTTCTTGTTAGAAGGTATATGTACAAAATAAAATGTATTTTAACTAATATAATAAATTTTGGCCTAATAAATAATTATAGTTTGATATTAGTTTTTATACTAAATTATAAGAAACATTGTTCTCAGTATTACTTTAAATAAGACGTATGATTTCATTTCACAGTAACTTATACATTTAAAATTACATTTAAAACAGTGAATCATGAGGTGAAAACAATTGAGATCGTGTATTTTTTAAATTTTAGATAAGTATTTTATATAGCATTTTATTAAAATTGTATGTGTGCATAATTCATGAAAGTATAATACTTTTTTAACTCATGTGTAGTATTATAGTTGTAACACTTTGTATTGTAATATGAAGACAGCACTTACTATGAGGCTCGTTATTGAGCAATGTGCTTGTGAAGATGTTGTTGTCGAGTTAAATTAATTTATTGTATATTGAATAAAGTGATAATTGAACTTTCAATATATATGTCCATACTTATGGAGTGTTTACAAAATGATATGGAGTACACAAAACATGAATTCAGTAAACATGAAATAAATACTTATATCCAGATATATGTTACAAATTTTCAATTTATTTCAATCAAAAATGAATTCTATAAAAATTGTTATACACTAACATGCTAAATTGTTATTTTGATTTATTTTGAGATGCAGTAACCTTGATCAGTCTATAGGTGCACTCAAAATTTATTTACTTGGTCTTGTTACCTACATGATTTCTACAACTTAGAAACCAAGTTTGTTAAGTAAAGCAGAATACTTTAAATTGATACTGTAACAGCAAATATTTTTTTCGAGTTTTTGTGCTATATGTGAAAAATCATAGTGAAAAAAATAGGACTTTTTTCAGTTTAATTTTATGAAGTAAAGACAATTACTTCATTAAATATTTTAGGATAAACATTGCCAAAACTGCTTATATCTATGTCATGGTACTAACTGATAATATGTATTGTTAACATTTTACTTGAAAGAATTGTGGCGACAATCAATAACGCGGGACGAATTGTCTATATATTTCGACAACAATCGAGACTAAATATATTAATCACTTATCATATCGAGATTGTTCAGGAATAATCAAGAAAGTTATCGCTTCTATATACGGCCGGGTTAAAGTCAGAGTTGTGTAAGTCATATTTTCTTTGTTTTCTAGAAATTAACATTTCGCATATGGCACTGTATGAAATTCGGGAACAAACATTTTTTATATTATCATTATAGAGGTATCATTTGGAGTCATATGTTGATATGTACCTACCTAACATTATTGCTTAAATTTAATCTAATATGTACATTAATAACAGTATTACAGTTGACTCAAATGACTTACACCACTATGTATTTACAAAGTTAATGACTTACACCAGTGTATTTGTAAACAAAATATATATAAGGGTTAAAATTGACGAGTTTAAAAAAGATTTTATTTTTATTAAAATAATTATTATTTCAAATTAATTTTTTTGAATTATTCATTTTTAATTTTTATAATAAATAACAAAAATTAAAGGACATTGCAGTCTTAAAACAATTTTTAATATATTTTCAAACAAATACCTAATTGTTAGTAAACAATTTATTCACTATTAATAAATTCTTCGGTTTCTGAATCCACAGTTTCCACAATTTCCAATGGACCATGATCGTCAGGTGGTGTCTCATTATTATCAATATGTGTACGAAGAAAAAGGAAAAAATCGTGTTTCACTGGTGGAATGTGTTTCAGAAGGTCCATCATAACCTTCTTTTTTGCTTCTGTTACAGGTCGTCCTCTTGGATAGAGAATATCTTGTTGAACGGTGGCTAAATGTGATGGTCTACCAGCTCTAGCCGGTCGTAGATTAAGCTCAGAAAATGGCATGTCTTCATTTAGTGTTTCTTTATAAAAAAGACCATAAGGACGATCTTTCAA
Organism: Therioaphis trifolii; assembly: GCA_027580255.1. NCBI lineage: Eukaryota > Metazoa > Arthropoda > Insecta > Hemiptera > Aphididae > Therioaphis > Therioaphis trifolii. Next base: position 64,041,963 of record CM050405.1, on the reverse strand, counting down.
AAGCCTAATCCATTGGATCTTTTACCAGTTGACGGGATTATTGTCCTTATTTTTCTTCTGCGTGTGATACAATGTTCTAAGTAAGCAGCTGATTTGAAGTCTTCACTAGTCATTTTCTAACACGATCATATATATTATATCGGGAGAGCTAGCCGTAAACAACAACATTCGTTTAGACTTTTAGTATCCGACGCCGCGGTCTCACACATACGTTATTGCCGTCGCTCGAAACGTTATCGCTATAAGTATTATAACCGCCGTCGACACGTCCACCATTTACAATTTTATTTTATTTTTTTTGTGAGCGTTGTAATTGTATACATTTTAAATTAAGAAATTATCATTCCAAATAATTGTGTGTACTATTACGAACAACCCACAGAATGAATAAATTATACATATATACACAAAATGGAAATCTTTGTCATGCATGTTCTCTGAAACTACTCATCAGATTATCTTGATTTTTTTTAATGAAAGAGTACACCGCTGAGCAGGTTTTCTCTAATTTCAATTCTATAATTTAATCGAGAGAGGGAAATAATTAATAAAATTATAATTGTTGTGCATCCCTATTTAAAAGGTCATGAATATCCTGTGGCGCAGTGGCACTTCAATATGAATTAGTATACAGTGTCTAGAGTTCACCACGGTTCTGGTTGCTACATTTTTTACATTGCCTATTTAAAAATTTATTTTTGTTCAATTTTTGGATTTCTTTTTTTTTTTAATGAAAGCTTACATTACGCACCAGGTTTTTAGGCTCAATTTTAATTCTATTAATTAATTAATTATTTCTTTATAAATGTTTATTTATCGATATACGGCACAGCGCAAAAAAAAACATAGACGTTGAGATGTGTGCTTTCCCAATGTTAGGTGTCTTCACTCCTAACCGGCTACCACCACCACCTCATAAATCCATAAACTTTAAATTATTTTATTTATCATACGAATATGTGCATTTACTAATAAGATCTTCATCGAACAATCATTTTTAAAAGGAACCTACATAAATAAAATAAATTTAGAACATACTTTCAGCTGTCTTGTAAAATGCAAGTAGCAATAATGAACAATTTTTAACCATTTTGATGAGAAATGATTAAGTAAAAAGTAAAAATCAAAACTTTTTTGCTCGAGCCCTGGTTATCAAATAAAACTAATTTTGTGAGCGACAATTTGTACTTGATTTAAAAGTATTGTGTAAACATTTTATCAGCCAATAACTTAAAAAATATCATTTTTGTCCAAGATATAAATTTACTCTTTATGACAATTATTTTTGTAGTAGGTACTCACTAAATGATTTTTATAACTTTTTTTTCATATCTATATATTTATTATGAGGAATAGAAAAATGTGTTGAAAAAAATTTACTCACAATAAATATGGCTTAAAATTTAAAAGTGGGATCTTATATAGGCACTAAGAACGTATAAAAATATTTTTAAAAAAATACACAGATCTGCTTAAGAGTTAAATAACTGTGAACTATAGGAATAGGTGATAAACTTAACCTGGCCCAGACCTAACTTGGTAATTTATTAGCGAATGGTATGAACGGAGAAAACATTTCTCCAGGGTTTATAGACTGGAGCACATAGCCTATTTTCATAAAGATAGATGGTCCTGATATAATATTTTTTAAACACGTTTAAAGTTCAAATTTTGGCTCAATTACACATTTAACGCAAAATGTTCTTTCTTTCCTTTGATTTTATTCCATAACATTGGCCATTTTCGTTTAGAAAACCTGGTATTTTTACAAAAAATGTATTATGTGTATTTAATATATGATTTTACTCAATTTATTTATAATTTTATTCATACCTAAATACATTGATATAGTTTGTAAAACAAACTATTTTCAAATTTTTACCCGAGGAAATGAAATTATTGTTGATTGTTTGAAATTCATTTAGAAACCATTAGAATGGAGAAAAGTACATAACACGAACCACTCACTAAACACAATATGTAGCAATTTTTTTCCGGAATCTTTAAATGAAGAATACGGACCCATCCTTAATAGCTGGCCAAGACTCAACGAGAGCTCATCTGGATATTTTTTAATACATTGTGAAACTTATACAGACCGACTTTAACGAAACTACCAAAAAGAGAGAGCTGAGTTTCTGCTTAGCAAGATTGATTTTTATTGCTTGATATTTAATACAGTTAATCTATATCGATAATGGTTAATTAAGAGTATACATCAAACAGAACACGGTTTGATTTAATACATGGTGTATAAACTATCGTGATGATGAAAATAATAATGATCATTGTAAAGAATCTTTTCCGAATAACATCGGAAGTCTTAACTACTATAAAATATAAGTGTTATATATTTCATTCCATACGATATTACTCCAATAAAACTCAAAATAATCTGGATACCATCACATTCACGTACCGTTAGGTACTCATAATTTTCTATAAACCCTGTTTTTATTATACAATATTGTGTCCAACACAGATAACAAAATGCTATTTATTTTTACCATTTCAAATTTTCATGAATGTGAAATGGTTAATTTTCCTTTATTTTGATTGATCTGTTATTTAATTGTTTTTTTTTTTTTATTCTACATGAAGATATATGGTATATACATAATGATCAACTAATACAGTTAAAAACAAAGTATAAAACAATCGTTTTCCATTCTATCGTAGATTTCTCACTTGTTTCTAAAAATGTCGAACAAAAATAGCATGTCTCAATATAACAAAAGACATAAGATAAGTATATCATAACCGATCCATTTTATTGATCATGAGAAATGTTACAATCGTATTATTTATTTTTCAAAGCTTGGCCAACAACTCTTTTCACATCCTCCAACTCACAATACAAGTTGTTTAGTTTTGTGCCTTCTACGACATTGTTATTAGCGTCTGTTATCACTGTGCATTTTTTGAGGGGCGGTTTGGGCAGAAAGCAACAAGGATCTTCCGGGCAACATTTCGGTTTCGTACACACCATCGGCAACACGCACATTTTTTTCTCCGGGCAACACGGATCTTCTGGACAACATTTCGGCTTCGTGCACACGACCGGCAACGCGCAAGGTTTCTTCTTCGGGCAACACGGATCTTTCGGGCAACACGGGTCTTTCGGACAGCACTTCGGTTTGGGGCACGCGGGGATCGGTGGCGGGCACGGCTTTTTGACCGTTTTCACTACGCAGCTCGGCTCTTTCGGGCAACAAGGATACTTGGAGCAGCACTTGGGCTTTGGGCACGATAACGGCAACAGGCACGGTTTTCCTATTCTCCTCGGCGGGCAGCACGCGGGGTCTTTCGGACAGCACGGGTCCTTCGGGCAACAGTCGGGCTTGGGGCACACGACCGGCAGCGGGCACGGCTTCTTCTCCGGGCAGCACGGGTCTTTTGGGCAACACGGGTCTTTTGGGCAGCACGGGTCTTTCGGGCAGCAAGGGTCTTTCGGGCAACACGGGTCTTTCGGGCAGCAGGGTTTCGGCTTGACGCATGGACTCGGCAGAACGCAACAGCAGGCGTCGTATTTCTGCTTGATTTTCATTATTTTGTCGGACAGCAATACCATTTGGGTCAGCTGACATTCCCGTTCGCACAGCGTGTTTTTCTGCGCGTTTATCTCCGTGCATTTGAGCTCGTTGTCCCGTTGCAACTCTTTGATCTTCTTTTTCAAGTTGCACACATCGTCGTTTTTGGTGCAGATTTCTCTTTGTAGCTCGAGAACTTTGTTTTTCATATCGTAGTGGTTTTGTCCGCTCATTTTATTCACTTCCGCTAGTGTCGAAAATAAATTGTTGTACTTGCATTTCAGAGCGTTAGCGTTGCATTTTTCTTTTTCGTACAATGACTGCATTTCGCATAGTTCTGTTTCCTTGAATTTCAATTTTTCTTCCAAATTTTCAATTTTTTGAGTTTGCTCGTCCAGTTTATACTAAATTACAATGATATGGGTTTGTATTTAAACTTGTATTGACTTTATAATGTACATTATTTTAGTGATATGACTACAGGTGGTTATCACGAGTTCGTTTCACTAAATCATTTATTCAAATAGTACACATTACACAATAGTTCCGCTAACATTTTTCTACGGAGACAATTATTTCCATTTTTAAATTTCATTATAATTTGAACAAATGAGTAACTTAATAAAAGTTTTTAAAAACATAAATAAGAACTTGAAAATTGAGGGTTGTTTAAATTCGATGAATATATTAAAATCTCTTTGACTTATATCAAACGAGATGTTTAGGTAGACAAGTGAACAATATTAATCGTATAATCATGTGATGAATAAACTAACTAGATAAAAGCAATACTAATTTCTATATATTTCAATGAGTTTAGCAGGAACTTACTAATGTACATATTTACAATTATTCTGAAGTAGATTGAAAGTTTCATAATATGAAATATGCGAAACAATGTAAATACAATGTTTTAACATACATTATTTAATATTATTTTAACATCGTAGGTAATGAAAACTTAAAAAAAAAATCAAATCGTTTATTTGACACCAGATAAACGCTGTATATTCGTGTACGAAATAGGTTCAATATACAATATAGATTTTATTTTTAAAAAAAAATGTTTTTTGACAATCAATTAAAATAACATCAACTTACGACCGAATATGAATCCATATTCATTGTCTGCTTAAATTTTGTTTAAATTTGGTTAAAATTTTTTTCTTGATGATAAAAGAGTGTAAATTAATTACACTGTTAATTTTAAGTTAAAAATTTAATTGATTTGTATTAAAATGTATGTAGTATAACTGTTTATTTGTATATAGATTATGTATGTGAATGTTGTTATATCAATGTAACAATTATTCTGGGCCAAATGTATATTATAAAATCAATAAAGTTATATATATTGTATAGTTACGATAACAAGAAAACAAAAATAATATACCTGTGTAATTTTTACACAGTTTTAAGATTTCTATGCATTATTAAGTCGTATTACTACCCAATGATAAATTAATTATCAATTCATTATAAATCATATCTAAATAGAACTTTCTTTATACAATGAACTTATTTGTTACAGATTGTCAACAAAAACTTTATTTTTTCAAATAAAATAATAAGACGTATAACCAATAGGTTACTTTGCTTAACTTTTTCCCTCTCCTTTTCGTCAGTCAAGATTGGAATAAGCATAGCCACAATACGAGTATACCTTTACCGGTTATTTCTCACACCCAGTTAATAATTATTGCCACTAATAAAATATAGTCTCGTATAATAATTGATTGAAAAATATACATTATATAACGTCATTTTAACATATTTTATATAACTTATAAATATAAGTGTTATTTAGTCATAACTCTAAAAGTAGTGTTGCTTGGTTTTTGAAATGTTCACCTTATTTCAATGATTTATTGTCACATACTTTAATAAAGTTAAAAAAATAACAACTTTTGGGCTAAAAATATAACTAATATACCTCGTTTTTTTAACATTTATCTTTAATAAAACTTAAAATATTTAACAAAATATTCTGGAAATTTAATTAAACTTTACTAAGATACTTATCAAACGATATAGAAAAAATTCGAAAATCTTTAGTCAAGATACATTTTTGCTATACAATTTTTATGGAATCCACTGTTTTACATCAATTTTTAACTTCAAATGTGGATACCACATTTTTGGACCCTCCTATCATTATTAACCTTTGGATACAGATAAAACAATATATTTTTAATCTATATGTGAAAAAAATTCTTTTCAACAATTTTCAAATGGTTTTGATAAATAAAACCACCGACAATAAGACTAAAAATGGTTAAATATATGAACGGTATACTTTACACTAGAATTCTGTTTTGAATCGTTGAACCCAAGAATTAATACAATTTTTCTTTAAAATATAACACATCCAATATCCATCTCCATTATATTGCTTGAGGAACGAAGAATAACCAATGGGGCAACGTACGAACTTTTTTCATATAAATATCAACTATTAATCTTAGGAATTGAATTGCAATAATTTTTTATCCTGAAAATAATAATTTAAACGTAGGTAATGAGCAATAGCGTTAAAAAAAAGGAAAAAATTATACTTTAGCCATCACTTAATATTAGGTATAAAATAAGAATATTTAAAGTCATACAAATACATAAATTACGATGTATTGGTATTACGTATTGGTATGAAGGAAATATATTTGATTAGGTTTAAAATACAATGGCCTCAGAGATGTAGAGTACTGTCAGAGCCGACGAATGACGTACCGCCGACACTTGTGCTATGGATTTTTCCTTTTTGGGGAAATAGTGTCCACCACATCATCCATTTCAATAATCGATTTAGCTATTGTTAATATACAAACAAAATAGATGCAACGTTAAAAACCAATCCAAAAATCGTTGAAACCCTTTAAAAAACGTATGAATTCACTGTGCAAAGAAGACGTAAAACGAATGCGCACGACGACTGAACAAATCGTATAACAAATCGTAACACAGCGCTGCAAGTATTGAATGCCAACAGGTGGTCGAGAAGGAAGGAGAAATGTCTGACCGAAATGGACGAAAACTCGTCGCCGCCGACTACCGCTCTTAAAGTGAACAGAGTATAGTAAAGTTGACGTGCCGCCGTCGTCATCCGTTGTGATACAAGTAAAACCGACGTGCTGCCCCTCGTGCACCTGTTGCGTTATAGCCTTTAAAACAGAATAAAGGGATGGATCGATAAGTGCTCGCGAGCATAACCGCTTTGTATACCAACGTCATTAATTCTGCACCTAGAACGAGAGGAGAGGAACATATAAATCGTGCTTTCAGTAGTACGATGTATAAACCAACAAAAATAGGTGTTGATTTACTCGTTTAAACATAAGTACCTAATATATTATCGTTTACAAATAAGAAGTATTAAAAGAACTATCGTAAAAAATACAATAATTTGACACGCGTGATTGTATGGGACTGGAGCTTTGAAGCGACCAAAAATCAAGTGGAAATCACGCTTTAAATTATTAAGTTTATGCTTTTTAAACTTTGGTTCAAATTATAACAATTAAAATACCAACATTTTCAAAACACAAACAACTCTCACTTCTTAGAATCCTAAATAGTAGCATTAAGAAACTATAATCTAATTAAATTTAGCATAAAACCTAATTTCTTAGTAAAATATAAGTTTTATTATATTTTAAAATGTACATAAAAGAAATAATAAGTTGTTCATAGTACAGTCAGGATTAAAAATGCTTCTAAAATCTTCTCTCTCCGTTGCTTCGTATAGTTGGAAACTATTATAATAATGTAAAAATGATCCGTTGCAAAAAGTATTCAATACAATGCAGCAATAACTGTATTATTGACTTTGATCCCAAGCAAAAATATATTTTCCCTTGGAATCTAATAAAATTTTAGTTATAATTATGTCTATTGAATCTACTAGTTTGACCTTGATGTTTATTTTGAGGATTGACTAACTGGATTAAGGGCTGAAACAGACGACCGGTTTTCGCCGGCCGGCGCGCGCCGGCCGGCGAAAAATAAATGTGAACACACGAGGACTCGCCGGCCGGCGAGTTTCGTATTTTAATCACCTGGTAGAGTAAATACAATGTTTACAGTATTTTTCAAAAGTTTTGATACACATATATATGTGAATATTACAACTTACCGCAATGATACATTTCTGAAATGTTCTATCTTGAACATTCTTTCTACCATGAATTACATTAAAAATAAACACCAATGAGAAATAAATACTCACAGAAGGTACAGTGAATGATATTTATTTTATGAGAACAAGTATCATCATTTTATTGTTTACATAAACTCAATCTTCGCTGTTAAACACAATATTATGGTTTTAAAATGTGTATAGGGGCATGGCCCCATATTTAGAATGAGTTTTCGGGAGGGGGCAATAGGGAGATAGGACAATAAATAAGTAACAAATTTGTAACAAATTTCGGGCCGCCGGCCGGCGAAACGGCCGGTCGTGTGTTCACTCCAATCATTTTATATGTAATTTGCTGGGAACCGGTGGTTTTTTCGCCGGCCGGTCGCCGGTACCCACCAAGCTTGGTAAATGCGCCGGCCGGCGAGTTCCGACGAGAACTAACCGGCCGGCGAAAAACGGTATCGTCTGTTTACTCTAATCTAACTCAATGTAAAAAGAAACCGGCCGGCGCGCGCCGGCCGGCGAAAACCGGTCGTCTGTTTCAGCCCTAATACATTTGATTTACTATTAAGGACCAAAGACCAAAGCATATTTTTATCTTGTTCGTTTTAGCTACACTTTAAACTTTATTTTGTTATTTTCACGTTTTGTATTTTTAATTGCTAGTCATTTTTTGTCAAACATTCACGGTATATTTCTTATAATTTTATTTAAATATTTATTTTTATTAATTATTATTTATTATATTAAAAATAGACTCCTATATACAAATGTTTGTGGGCCAATTTTTTTATTGATTTTTATGGTTCATTTGGTGTAAGATAAGAGACTGCTTGTTCACTGACCATTCTCCAACAACATATTCCATCATTTACTTTTATTATTTAATAATTTATAATTTATTCGTTAATACTAACGATCAATATATTTAAATTTTACTATGATTTTTATCATTTCGTCTTTCACAAAATAACATAAAAAAAATACATACACACACATATATATATATATATATATATATATATTTATTTATTTATTTATTTGTTCATTTATTTATTTCATGGAACATATAAATATGTTATTAATCTAATATGAAAAAACAGTTTTTAGTATTGAATGTTAAAAATAAATTTTACTGCGAATGTACACGGCATATCCAAGGCGTATCGTGCTGAGTGTTCGTGTTTACAGAACTCGGATAAAGGTAACGTTTTCAATAGCCTTTCATTACTCCTATTACTATCGCAATAATTTTAAATAAAGAAAGTAAAACTACCCCTGTACGAATCACCCAATAGTAAGTTACCTCCAACTGCGTACAACAAATATTCATCATTAAGACTTCAATTTGCTGTGCGCTATGTGTGCGATAAATCAGATACATGCAATCTATATAAAAATAGGTACATAATATTTGGTTTCTATGTATTGTAACGAGCTATGGGTATTTTGTTGCTTAATTAATAGAATTATAAGAGTCGTCAACTAATATCAAGTCACTTTCAATCACAATCAATTAATTTTCAATTTTCTGAACAATGTAGGCAAACATTTAGGAAATATTTGAAATCTATTGGCAGTGTAATAATTTACATTTCCACTCCCAAAAATTTAATAATGACACAAAAAAATCACTGAAGCTAACGATTTAAAACTATCAGTGAGATCCAAAGGTTGTACATTAGATAATATATATTATTTCAACAATCGCATTTCTAATACTAAGAATCGGGTAAAATCATTAGATATTCAACAACGTAGAGAGTCTAAAATACCCTAATTCTTAGAAGGGTCGTCGAAAAGCAAGTCCCAGTATATTTACAGCAGCACACGCCAGACGACATCACTAGTTTATTGCTCGAATACAAGCAAAATCGATCATACTTCTCTTTCAATTACAGTCCATAAATAGTACTTTATACATTGAAAACACTTGAGATTATGAAATAATTGTAATTATCTAGTATAAAAAACGTAGAGAAAAAAAATTTAATGATGAAACTTCCAAAAGTGGCAAATGTATTGAAATTACTGCATTTCAATATACAATATTTTATGGTCAAAATAATGAAGCTTTTTGGAAAATGTAATTAAATCTTTAAAACTTTATTCTTAAAAATTGTTGAAAATTTCGAATTCCTGGAAAATGTTCACATTATCTATATAACTAAATGACTAAAATCACTAAAAGTGGAAACCCTACCCCAGAAAATAACTGATTCTACGTAACTTTATTAATTTTTAATCGCAAATTGAAAAACTTGAATAAAAATTGTAAAATATGTAACCAACATATTTTTCATTCTGCTCAAAATGTATGATTGATTGAAATAATAAAACCATTATTTAATAATTTGTTGAACTTGATTTGAAAATATGACTGCATAAATAACACATTATATACTATACATTATAATATTTTAGGTATAATATACATTATCAAAATCAAACTCTACCACATATATGCATCTATTCAAGCTGCATAACAATTTTTCCAACACTTGAGTTTCCGTTAAGACAGTAAATAAATTAATATAAGTATATTACATTAAAAGAGTTTACTAAGAAATTGAATGAACATTTTTCATCCTATTTTTATCTATAACAACATATAGTAAAGAAGTAAAAACATAGATTTAGGATTCTCGAAGTTGCCTTTTTGTAATCAGTGAATATTTTAACCAACACACTGGGCGACAATGATGTCACCCAGTGAAAACTTTTTGTCGCCTAGTAGATGTTGTGTTTAATGACTGGGCGACGATGATTTTTACTGCAATGACGGTATATGAAATCGTATTGTTTTATTAAAAGGTAATTTTTTTAAAATTATTATTTATGTATGATTTCGTTGGATAATTTGAACTTGACAGTAAAAATAAGTTCATAAATACAAATTACAAATTGTGTATAGCATGAGTAATAATATTATAGATATTATCTACCGATTACAATTGAAAATTACCCGTGAAAATATTCCAGTACCACGTAATATATTCAGATTTTCACTGGAAAACTATACTATCATTTAAAAATAACTGCACCGAATACATTGTTTTCCAAACATAGTTGCGGACCTGAATGTACTGTATCTGCAGGCCATACAATTTCGAAATCAAACAAGCAGTTCAATTATTCCAGAGAAGCAATCAATAACCGTCTTTACGTCGCCTTCAATAGCAGTGTTACAGCACATTTTGATCCTGGGCCATCAGTTGCAAGATTTTTACAAAAAAAAAAAAACAACGTAGATACAACTCGCCCGACGAAGAAGCATATTATAAAGATAATTTCTGCATCAGAAAATTCTTCGAAGAAGTTTGAAAAATAATTTGTTTTTATAGTTATATCTAGATGAATTAAACATAATAAAAAATTGTTTATTATTATTAATGTTTTGCGAATTATGATGGTAATATTAATAGTGGATCAGGTTTGTATATTAAACTCTGAAATTTCTTCTTTTTTTTTTCCTCAGACTTATGTTAACTTTTATTATGCCGTGTAAAATGTATTTTCTGTCGCCCAGTGGAAATCCCTTAAAATATCCACTGTTTGTAATACAAATAAGATAAAAAGTAAAAAAATGATTTATAAAAAAAAATTGTAGGCGCGATTGTAAAATTAAATGATTAATTGGAAAAGATATTAATAATCACGAATACAACAAAAAATGTTGGTTTTATTCAGAAGGCACGTGCAATGTACTTCTATGCCTCCGGCTACGAAATTTTTTACTTTCATAAACGGTAGTTATAATAATAATTTAATTTAATACCAATATGTCATTCGGTGAACAAAATAATGGTATTATGTACTGTCATTTTAATGATATAAGAATTTTAATTCAAAATCATAATAATTGAATACTATCAGTTTTAATATGAATAAATATTTATATAGTGAGCTGAAAATGTATTGTTCCTAAGTATCTTTGAGAAATAGGTAGATAGGTACTAAAGTATTTACAACAAATTACGGTAACCGATTTTGAATACTTCTCAGGGTTACTCAAACGATTTTATTTAAATAACATTTACATAATAGCATTATTTAACACAGGTGTAGAAAAAAAGCAAAAAGATGTTGAATATAGTACAATAAGCGATCCTAACCTTTTTAGTAGAGCGGACCACTAATTTTGTAAAAAAAAAACATGGGTTGGAAACTGTTGTAGTAGACGATAGACCACAAAATATAGACTACTAAAATACAGGTTTTGTAGTTCTTGAATGATTATCTTTTATCATTAAACTTCTGGTTGCCAATTTCAACTACAAGTTTACAGTACAAATGAATGACATTTTTTTTCGATTTCGTTCTGATAGCACTTAATACAAGTTACAACCAACGAAATCATGTGTGCTGTCACGTGACATTTGCTGATATAACTTATACAATAAATACATACCTATTGAATTCGCATGCTTACAATGATGTTTATTTGATGAAAAATGTACTCTGATGATGGAGCACCTGACAAATCACAACTCGCGAGAGAAAAAACACGAAGAGTACTATTCGTTAGGTTAGTTGAACACCTCTGCTATTGTTCGTCACACACATTACGGACAGACCAAAACACCAGCGTCCAGTGGCATAGACAGTGGCGCCGAACTCAATTTTTATAGGTGGGGCAAAGTACAAAAATTAATACCTACCCCACCCATACACCTAACAATTCCCTTTCACAACTTAAAAAAAATGGTCATCAAATTTTTCTTTGTTTCTCCGTCACCACCCCCGCCCCATCTATATATATATATATATATATATATATTCTTCTATATGTATACGTTTTTCTATATCTGCCCAAAATGGAAAAATCATACTGCCTCACCGTGCCACCATTTTGACAAGGATTGACAATAACAGTGTATACAGTATACTAAATGGTTCAAATATATGTTATTATAACAGACAAACATTGAAATGTCGTGTTTACTTTAATGACGAAAATATACATTGGGAACCGGAAGTATTGTTTAAATATTTCAGCTAAATTACTATTTCTTATATAATAGTGCAGATGAATAAAATATACAAGCAGTTATTATTTAATTTGTATTATTTATTTAATTGATACGTATTTATTAATCAGTTTTTGAAATTAAACACTTTCAAGTTTCAACAATTTAACTTTAATAACCCTAACTACCTAGCACCTACTACCCTAACCACCTAGCACCTATCACCCACCCACCCACTTTCAAAGGTGGGGCGACCGCCGTGTGTTATTAACACACATTTAGTTAATTGTGAAATATGTGTAAACTGAATAATAAATACTTTAGAATGAACAAAATGTATTATAATATACTCTAAGATTAAATATATTACATTTCTACATAGGTACATTGTTTTCATAATTTCCCATCACTACTTAAAAATTATAAACAAAACAATAGAAAAAGTGGGAGAACAATGATAGACGAGTTTCAATGTTATTTAAGTAAACTGTACATGTTTATAAACCCTCTGCTGTATTTTATTATTTATTCTTCAATATGAATTTCAGATTTCCACGCCTAACAGCCATGATGCAAAATGTAAGAGAAACACTTCGTACATATGTAGATGATTTTCATTTTCACTGTTAATTGTCTAGTGTTTTTGTGGTAGGTATTCGATTGATAAATTCTAGAAAGGTGTGGCCGGAGAATTCGCCCGAAAGCGATAGAATTAGAGAGCAACTCTATTACGTTCCAAAGGGTTACCAGTACGGTTTGACACCGCTCAAACGAATTTTAGTCCATACCGGCGTTGGATCAGATTGGGAACAGTTTAAGCCCAACCAAAGCGAGTTCATTGACTGTCCTGTCAGTCAATGTTGGTTGACCGTAGATAAATCGCTGGGTTCGGAAGTCGATGCAGTACTCTTTAGGCGTAAATACAATGAACCTAAATACATAAGACCACCTAATCAAGTAAGCTTACAGCTGATGAATTTTTTAATACGACATTATATTGTTGTTGATGTTTTTTTCGAAATTATCATCTATTACTGGTGGTTTATATTTTTATCTTTTGAATTAATACGTATTACTCGGAGAAAATTGTAAAATCTAAACAATAATGAAATACATACGAGTATTAATGAAACAGATTAAAGGGCATAAAATATATAATATTCGGTATTTCCGAGCTTTTTAAAAATAGACTAACATGTTTAATATTGTATACCTACAGCTTTAATATTATTTATAAATTAATTACGAAACAAAAATGCTGTAATTTTTCTTATGAACTCACATAAATATCAATAATAATTTTTTCTCGATATAAACGATATTTATGAAAACTACTAAATAAATCATTATGTAAGGAAAATACAGTAGAACCTCGATTATCCAAGCTTCCGTTATACGAACCCTCTATTATCCGAACTACAATATTAAAGTATCCGAACGTTAAAACTCGTTGAAGCACTTGTATCCGCGGCCGTTTTATCGAATTTATCATAACATTTGCTATTGATTTATCACTAGTACATACATATATTTTGAATGTACGGGTGATTAGTAGATGATCAAACGTAACGGTCTTATAAATTAATTCGTCTTAACCGTATGCGAGACTCGGCTGCAAAAAAGCGCGTTGAAGCTCGTCGTCAAATGAAAATCGATAATTTTGACAAAAAAATATAATAAACATAATATGTTCCTATGTATGTAATGTATTTTTAATAATGTAATATTATGAAGTACTGATAAAATATTAGTAATAATAATAATAATACAGATGAAGTATTTAACTGATTGAAAAAATGCTTTTTTTTTTCCAATATCCGAACTTTTGCGTATCCGAACTAGGCGTGGTCCCAATTAGTTCGGATAATCGAGGTTCTAATGTAGTACCAAAACTTTAAAAATAGCACTAAAAATCTAAAATGCATCAAATATGCAAAAAATAGCAAAATAAAATGTCATGTTTAGAGTCCCTGGTGTATAAAACAAATTTATAGCCCACCCTGCTATTTTTATCTGTATTCTATAATAATTAGCAAATGCTATAAAATCCGGACCCTGGTTATGACAAATAATTCAATTAAATTATGTTTAATCCCAAAATGTTTATCAAAATATTGAATTAAAATAGGAAAAATTTTCACAGCACCATGGTTAGACCCATCTGTACAAACTCCAATAAATGAAATATTGTTATCATTAATGATTTTTAAAACGTCTTTTAATGAATGTGGGGCTAAGACATTATTAACAATAGCTTCAGTTTTAGTTCTAGCTGAAGAAATTTTAGATGCTACCTCTGAATCGCAAAACATAAGACGATATAATTTAGTGGAACAATCACAAGATTTATAGCTATGGTGATGTCTTACCGTATGAAAGGCAAGTGTGGCTTCAACTGCTAATATTTTTATTACATTGCATTAATTGCTTAGATTACTGGTATCATCCTCGAATTTTTGAAAACTATCTTTTAGTTGAAGAATAATCTCTTGTATCTCAAATAATCCTACGTTTTCCGTGTTGACCGGATTTTCTTGTCGAAGAGATACTCTTTTGGTGGTAGAACATTTATTACACCTCCAAATAGTATCAACTTATTTTAAATAGTCCTTCTTTAGAGGGTTTTGGACATGTAGCGTGCTATGTTAATTCACAATCATTGTATGTGATAGAAAGTGCTTTTGTAATATTAATAGAGCACCTATTACCAGGCCCCCATATATCATATTTTTGGCCCGGGTAAAGAACTAAATCCGGCCCCTCTATCATATAGATTAATTATTTTTCGAGATGAATTGAAGGGCTTGCTGCAACAACCAGGTAAATCCATTTTTTGAAATTTTTCAAGACAATGTAAATTTAGTTTAAAAATTATTATTTATGCTTAAATCCTATCAACCAAATATATTTGAATTCTATGCTCATTTATACATACATATTTGAAGTTAAAATTGAAAAAAAAATGTTTGGTATTGAAATATTGTTAGTCAATGTTGTAGAGAACATGGACTTATCTGGTTGTTGCACCAAAAAGCACATTAATTTTTATTAATTCTTAAATAAAGTTAATTTTGCTCTTGAATCTTGTAGCATATTTAATGCTATTATTATATGTAAATATCAAATGACAGCTTATGTCTCTAAAAAAGTAATCACAGGAACCCTATGTCATCACTGAAGCAAATTATAAAACACGATAAATCCATTTCTTTAAATAACTCCATCACTATTGATGGGATTTAACTGGTTGTTGTGTCTGATTTTCAAAAAAAATTTTCTTCGTGCATTTCCGCAAAAAAAATGAGTTTTGGGAAAAAGTGGATTTATCTGGTTGTCGCAGCAAGCCCTTCAATTACTTCAAGACCTTAAATATTAGTTTTATGTATAAATTATGGGTGTAGTTATAATTAAAAAATAAAATATCAATAAATTGATAGGTATCCTTTATAAATTGAAAACATGTGTAATATTATATAAATAGTACAAACTAAAAATGTATGTTAAAAAATAAAATAATGTGATTATTATAACTTATACTGTATCATATTGAATGTATGTATGTATAGTTCTGGTATTCTTATAAATCATAATAGGTACTTAATACACATTATCATTTAAATTATGATTTCAACTTTATACTAAGTAAATTTTGCTTTTCTTGCTTTTTTCTGAGCAAAGCCATGTATAATATCATCAAAATGTATTTGAAACCTTTTTCTATTATACATTGAAGTAATTATTTACATGAACGCCGGGCCCCTCGAATGTCCGGGCCCCAGTACCATGGGTCCACCTGACCCCCCCCCCCTTTGCGGGGACCCTGCCTATTACATAGCGGCATCTCAACCCTTTGGTTGTTACACAGGTAACTAATATTACAAAATAGCATACTTTATTGGAGGTTATGGTATTTAAAATTGTATTATTTAACCAATCATTCAATACCAAACTTTTAGTATAGTAAATTTATGCGGTGTGCTCCTCGAATTTTACCCGATGTAACTACTCTAAACTTAAAATATTTGTATTTACTAAACTTTTGGTATAATAATAAAAATAAAAATGTCTACATTTAAAAAAAAATTATATATATATATTATAGTCTCTGAAACTCGTAGGTAACTTTATTTTATAAATATTGGTTATCATTTAAGAAAATTAAAAAGCTTAACTAGGTAATTATGATGAAAAAAATTACTCAAAAATTTATTTTTAAATGAAAGAAAAAGTCAATAAAAACATTGAATAACACAATAGGAATAACATTTTTCAAAATCAATTTTTATATCTGTTACAGTACGTAAAATACACAAATAAATAATAATTGAAGAGCTTAGAACCAAATCAGCTTTACCCATAAATAATTTAAGTTTCATGTGATAAAACGTTTTAGAATGACATGCTATTTTAAAACTAATAAAGCACAATCACAAAAAAAAAATAATAACCCAAGTGCGACTCAATTTGATACTTAATTAATGTTTTGAATTTAATGGTGATAAAATGAATTTGCTCTATAGAGTGTACCTCGAAAAAGCATATTGATTAGTAACCAAATTATTTATTTTTTTTTTTTTATAAAATTATAGAATTATGGATCCATTGTCAATTATTTCAATATTTTCTTTTCGTTTGAATATATATTTGATGTTTTATTTCGTAATATGTACTTGTGTATATTTATTTTTTTCTCATTTATTTTTATTTTTCAATGCCATCATATTTATAAAATGTAATCAAGTGCTTCGTTTGATTTCATACTTTTTTCATTGTCTTCAATGAATGTATTATTATTTTTATTATTATTATTTTACTGACCGGTTTATTTGTTTAAGTATATTAGGTAGTAAAGTTTGAATTATTGTATACCATTGATTTTTTTTTTTTTTTTAATACTTCTGAAAATTAATATTTCTATAATGACTTGATGGAGAGAGTACAATTATTTAGTAAATTATACTTTGAACGCAATCGGATCATATCAAGATTATAAGTGATGAAATTGTGGGCTCAATAGGCCGTTAAAAAGGTATAATTTTAATTATCGGATGCACTTTCCATTCAGGCGACGCACACAGTTTAAGTAATTAATAAAAATATTGATAAATATTTTATTTCATGTACCAAACTCTTATAATGATTGTGTACTTGAACTTTCATCGAATATATCGATTAAATGTTGCGTCTTTATAATCAATAATGATTAACCGTACCATATTATTATATAGTTGTTTTAATCGAATCTCGCAGGTTATTGAAACGAATCTAATCATAAAATATTACTTTTTATTAAATTATTTTTAGACACTTACGCAGTACAAATGTTCAGATTCACGCATAGGTTTATTGTAGTGCCTAAATGAAAAATTCTATTGATTAGGCACAATTTTTATTTTATTCGATACGTTTCTAACACGGAAAAATTATGGAATAAAACTATTCGTATATAATGTTTCCCCCCCCCCCCCCATTTTGAACCGAGGACCGTGCGGAAACTGCGTTGGCATTACTTCCACAAATTCGTATGTAATGTAAGCCGTAATCGTAGAAAAAGATAGAATCACAATCATGAACATGGTTCTGAATAAACACGAATATAACAAAATACAATAGTTACCTGAATATGAATGACATTGCCTTAGAAAGCTGCATATCCGAAATCTGATTCGATCCAAATTCTATTCGTAATACACACAATCTAAATACAAAACTTTATGTTTCATATTTTACTAAATTTATGTGATTTTGCATTACGGAAGAATTTAAGCATATTATCATAAATAATGCTTCAAGATCAAAGATTAAAGAAGGCGAAAATTCGTAATTAAAATAATACCTAAACTTTTTTTAAAATAATTATACACGTATGCAATTTCTTTTAGATTCTGATTGAAGCAAATGATCTTATGGTTTTAACAATAATGTTTTTTTTTCTGGAAATACTTTTTTTGCTCAACTTAACTTTGTCCAAAAGTTTCATCCAGCAACTCTATAGATCGGAAATGTTATGTAGACGGTACTTTGAAGGTTTATTAAAATCCAGTATGATAGTTTTTTCCAGGTGAGATGAAAAACAGCTTAAAATTGACCAGGAAAGGCGGAATTCGCCGTATACGACACTTTCGTTTAATCGAATTTATTTATTTCGTCATTACTCCAAAAATGATTTTTCTAGAAACTTGAAATTTTGATCATATAATATTATTGACGTATCGTTACATTAAAGAAAGTTTGAACAAAGTTTGACAACCTTTGGGTTAAAAATAGAACTATTATAATACTTTATTTTATAAAAGTTTATCCATAACAAAGTTTCAAATATCATTATTTAACTTCATACACTTCTCTAAAGATTCTCAACAAATTTCGAAAATCATGACAAACGATTTTTTTTTATTAGCTTTTAAGTAAATTATTATACGATGTTGACGTAATAAACTGTTTTTACGTCAATTTTTAAATTTGATATTTATTTGAAGAAATTGGACAATCCAAACGGTATATTTTAATTCTGAAGCTTTGCTCAGAACCGTTTAACTAAAGAAATGACCTATCATTTCATTGAAATTCTATACACCCACACCAACATTAACTTGTCCAAAGAGCGATGAATACACGCGGGGCGTAGTGTGTATTTTTTTAAATTAAGATTTCCAAAAATTAACTTTTGTTTATTTTCAAGAGTTTAATTTTTCTTAATGACATTTAAGGAGGCTAAATTAAAAAGTGATAAGTCCACAAAAAGCAAACTTCACGACAAAGTCGAATCTGTTTTCAGGACCATTATCGCATAACAAGTTCGATCGGTATGTTGGAATGAAAATACTTCTATGTTGTGTGAGAATGATATAGAGAGAAACACAAAATTACCGCTTCAAATTCCTTTAACTTAAGTATTTAATATTACAAATAGTTTTTTTGAGCGCATGACTGGTTTATTTCGGTATTCATCATTTTCGTTTTGATACCGTATTTTGAATGGTTATCATTTTAAAATCTGTAAAAATAATTAATTTCAAGCGATTTAATTCAACAGTTATATGTTATTATTTTATATTATGAAGATACTTATTTTTATCTCACTTATATTTTATGTTTTCAGTATTATGCAATAAAATATCATTTATAAATAATTTAAAATTTAAAATGCTTTAATCTTGTCAAAAAAAAAAAAAAAAACATTCTAGTATCAAGCAGACGTTTTTGTAATTTAAAGGTTTTTAATCATATTTAATTTAATTGTCACAGCTCCACAATTTAATATTTATTAATTTTTTTGTAAAACTCATTCTTCCTGCACGCTGTTTATAAAATTTATTTTTCTGATTTTGATAATTAATAATAATGATTAAAATATAAATTTTGCTGTAACTCCAAATGTAATATTACCGTAAGTTATTATATTTCTATTAATATTATATTTACGTCTAATGAAGAAAAAGTGTAATTTTGATTGTCGGCATAAATCTAATTCGTACGAGGTGAATGTTATTACTTATTAATGACGCACAAATACATTACACTCAAACCTCAACTACGCGAATATTTTTCTTGCCTCTTAGAAATTTCTGAACTCCCGACGCAATATCTATCAGCGCTACTGAGTCGGAGGTAAAGATATTTTACCATAGACCACTCAAAGTCAGTAACGACATTCGTACATCATTAGATATTAATATTATCATTATAGGAGTGTTTTACAATCATACAAATGTGTACGTATGAAATGTATATTGTTCTGTAAAATAATTTAACAGTTGCCGCGCATCTTTATTCTATAGGCTATACGTTGTGTACAGTATTAGCGTTTATAAATTTCATATTTTAATCAAATCGTAGTTAATGAATAAATAATTTCTTCACACTTAAAAAAAAAAAAAATTGAGTAATAAAACTCTGGAAATACCTCCGGCGAATTAAATTGCATACTGTTTATGATTCGAGCCATCGAGACTCGACTATGGTAGTTGTTTCATTAAACCAGAAACCGAAACCTACATGAACTACGACACGTATCACCGAGATATATTATTATATGATTGGATTCACCTGGTCCTGGCGCTATGAACATTTCGTTTTTCTTAGTTTCCACTCGGAACATTACTAACTCGTCTGTCGGATCTATATCCCTGACGCACCGCTTTGCGTTTTCCGCCAAATCTTTTGTCAACTTAGCGTAATGCTTCGCGGAAGTCTTATCCATCGTGCACTCCATTAAATGACCTGCGGAGTTTTTCCACTGTCCATCATCCAATGCATATTTTTATCGAGTTTTCAATTATTAATGACCGTTGGAAAATACAAACCGTCATCGCCTACCACAAGAGTTCCAACGACTCCACGGAGACTTGTTATGCGTTTCAATGTTGCTTCCAATTCATCTTGTATCTTTAAAGTTGAATCTTCCTCCAGCGTTTCTGGAGGATCTTCAGCCATCGATAACAATCAATTTCGACGTACCTATAACGTACTAAGTGTGATTGCTCATTAAGATCAAATTAACAAATACATTCAATAGGGACTAGACGTTTCCATGTAAACGTAGGTCACTAAAGTAGTAATGATAATATGTTCGGTGACTACCAGAAAATAAAAATATCAAATATTTGTATAAAATAGTTTCAACTCAATAGACATATATTGATAAACATTAGTAGTATCTATAAATATTATGAGGCCACAGCATTTAAAATGAGAGTTTTTTTTTCCTTTAACACTCAAATACTGATATAATTTGTTATAGTTTTAGTTGTTTAAATGTTATTAATAGTGGTCCAAAAGCGGTAATTTTAAATGGCATGTATTTCATCTCGTTAATTATTCGGAGCAGCTATCTCATTTTCAGTTTTTCCAAGGACGAGGGAAAACTGTATAATAAGCACTTTTAGCACCCCTACGGTTTGCGCCTACTGTTTTATCACTGGGAAATATGTTACGGTTGTCAACAGTGGCGCCGAACTCAATTTTTATAGGTGGGGCAAAGTACAAAAATTAATACCTACCCCACCCATACACCTAACAATTCCCTTTCACAACTTAAAAAAAATGGTCATCAAATTTTTCTTTGTTTCTCCGTCACCACCCCCGCCCCATCTATATATATATATATATATATATATATATATATATATATATATATATATATATATATATATATATATATATATATATATATATATATTCTTCTATATGTATAAGTTTTTCTATATCTGCCCAAAATGGAAAAATCATACTGCCTCACCGTGCCACCATTTTGACAAGGATTGACAATAACAGTGTATACAGTATACTAAATGGTTCAAATATATGTTATTATAACAGACAAACATTGAAATGTCGTGTTTACTTTAATGACGAAAATATACATTGGGAACCGGAAGTATTGTTTAAATATTTCAGCTAAATTACTATTTCTTATATAATAGTGCAGATGAATAAAATATACAAGCAGTTATTATTTAATTTGTATTATTTATTTAATTGATACGTATTTATTAATCAGTTTTTGAAATTAAACACTTTCAAGTTTCAACAATTTAACTTTAATAACCCTAACTACCTAGCACCTACTACCCTAACCACCTAGCACCTATCACCCACCCACCCACTTTCAAAGGTGGGACGACCGCCCCACCTGTATATAGGGTTCGGCGCCACTGGGCATAGATACAATTTTTTTCATTTATGATTTAATTTATAACCAATAAATAATTAAAATGCATAGTTTTGTTTTTAAATTAACTGGTTTTATTATTAATATTCATTATTCAATTTAAAAAGAGCAAAACAATGAAATGTTTCTCCTAAAAAGTATCGTTGAAAAATTACATATGTCCTATTAACTAATTCCCATTAATATAATAAATTTAAATGTTTGTATCAATAAATTATATTTTTTTTAAATTTAAGAATTTTCTTTAAAAATGAAATATCAAATAATCGCACGCTAGATATGATATTTAATAATTAATATTCAATAAACGTGTATAAAAAATTAGTACAACAATATAAACTATAATCAATGGTAAACGTTTTTCAATTAATATAATATCTATTTATTTTTATTGGATGAATATATATATATATATAATATATATATATATATATATATTATATATATATATAAATATATATATATATATATATATATATATGAGACAGCACGGGTCGATAATGTTTGAGTAGAATCAACGTGCCTTTCTCGTATAATGCACACGAGACTATACAGCTAATACTATACTAAAATAGTTATGCCAATAATATATTTTAAAATTGCAATCACCCGAAAGAATTGTCCATTTTCACTGCAGTGAAAATCAAGACAATAAATAATCGATATAGCCAACAGAGCAACACTTACAGACTGGGAAGCTATTATTTTACTTTTTACTGTCAAGAATGAGAGGTATAGAATATCCAAAATAGCTATAATTATTTTATTTATAGACTTATAGTTTATCGATAAGTTCCATTAAAATTCAATATGAAGGATAACGTCAAAAATATTAATAACAGCATATAAATTGAAGAGGTGGGTGCAACAACCAGACAACTCCATATTATGAAAATGTCCAGGAGAGACAAAATAGTGTTTTAAAAAATAACTGAAAATTTTAAAAATTTGTAAAAAATATAATTGAAATCTAATTTTGGGCTTATAATTGATGCCAACAACCAAATTGTCAAAACAAATTTTTTGTATTATTCTAACTGAATTTTCGAAAATGTCATATTGTTTTGCTCTCGGAATTTTTATTCGTATAAAATATGTTAATCGTGATATTTTTTTCTGGGGGGTTAACCTCCCTCCCACCGTATCTACGCCACTGCCAACGTTAACTATTGTATTGTTACAATTATCAATTATTATTATATTATGAGTTTACGAATTCCCGACTATTAACAAGCCTATTATCGAATTTATAATAGCTCAGGCCACATGGTGTAATAAGTAGAAAACGGGCGTGAAAATAATAATGTAAACAGCCGGAACCGGGAAAAAACCATCTGATTTTTAGAATGCATATTTTTTTAATTTTCTTTTACGCTTGTAAGTATTTTTAACAAATGGATAATAACATAATAGAAGATGTTTCAATGTTTCTAATGTAATTTGATAAAATTATGGTTATTCCAGTTAAATTATACTTTTTCCAAAATGTGTTCAACATATTCATAACGAATTGTACGAATCACAATGAAAATATGTATATTCATTTTAATATTGAATTTAGAATGAACTGTAAATTACTTACGAGTTATACACTAAATATAGAGCTATACACACAGTTTTTCAAATCTGGGCCATCCATTTTTTTTATTTCATAGAAATAAAAATGTAATCTATACTAAATGATGCAATAAGAAATAATTGGTGACAAAAATAAAAGGGCTCAGATGCAGTAATCCCTAAAAACTATAATATACTGAAATAGTTATTTCATAAATAGTTGACCATTCGTATGGATTATTTTAGAAATGAAAAAGATTTCTTCGCTCTATAATCTCTTTAAAAAAAAAAAAAAGATTCTTCCGAAAACGTGATGAGGAATACTTATATTTTTATCAAGAGATTTCAAATTATCATGGAGGTGGTTAGATTATTTGTAATCTTTCTGCGTCAAACTGTAATGAAATTATTCGACAGAGAAGATAAAATGGAATATTGTGTACACAAATTATGTAAAATTTGAAATACGACGTAATAGCTGGCCTTGGATAAAATAAATTACAGTTTCAAAAAAGTAGACGAATTAATGCCAAGCAAGACTCAATGCTGTAATCACACCCACGTTACACGAGATAACTTGGTTATAATTTGTTAATTTCATAGACACAAATTGATTTTAATTTGCTATTTTCCATCTAATAATTCTAATCTACCCCCAACATCCCTTCCCGGTATACACCCTTGATGTGAGGCCACTTTGGGTATTTATGAATATTAAATAGATAATCTTATTAATTTATTAATAGATTTCATAATGTTGATACGCATCTCTAATAAATATTTATGAAGATTTATAATAATTTTAAACTAGATGCATGTTGATATAAATAAAATCAGTAAAAACGTGACATCTCAAAAAATATTGAAATTTAAATGATTTAATTTATAAAATTATAATAACGTAAAATTTGCGCACCAAATAACGTGTTTATTAGATTTCTATTTTAATATCTATTAAGAGTATAAGACGTTTAATTTACTATTGATACTCAGACAGGTAATTTTTCAAAATATTCAAAAGTTATTACAAGGATTAGAAAATAGTAAATACTACCGAAAATTCATGTAAAATTGATAAAATATGTAAATATAAATGAATTAATGTTATGGAAAACCAATTTTCTTACGTAGAGATGTAACAAGTAAGAACCACTGTTTTGAAACGATGTTACCTATCTAGTTAAGATAAATGCAATATAAATAATATAATTGAAACTTTTTAAGACAAAATAACCCAGCTCAAAATTCAACAGGAAAATAGTCTTTTAAATTTTTCATGGGAAATTACACAAATATGTACCAACAAATATAACACCCATCATACTAATTTAATTTAATTAAATAGAAGTACAAAAATAAATAGTACTGACATTTTCGCAGTTATTCAACTTAATTAGTTACCTAGTAGTTAAAATGATTTAACAACGACACTCAGTATAAACTATAATAAACACGTATTGTGTAATACTTTTAAAAGAATTTTATTTTTTTATTTATACAACCTAGGTCTTTTTAGTTAACATTTAAATCAAACAGGATTAACTTTAAAACAATCAAGTCAAAAATATTAATTGTGTAATAGATTTTTGATAAGGAAAACGGTTGTGTTTTATTTCCCTCTAAAGTTATCCAATACTATTTCAGAACTTCCATTAGTTGGCCCGTTTTACGGCAGTAATATTCGTAATATGTAAGATCATACCTTTGGTGTCGAATATTGTCAATGTTGACATAATACTTCGTAGTGAGTACATTACTTTCGAGAATAATATATATAATAATATATCTGACTACTAACTCATCTAATATAATTATAAAACAACTAAAACGGCCGTGTGTTACTCGGTATATACAGCAATATTATATAACACTCAAATAATTTCTCTGGGCTTATTTCATTTGTTATTAAATTGTAGGACACAATATTCGAGTGGAACGATCTAGCAGATTCTGTATCCCTATTTCAAATCAATAGAGAATACTTAAAGAATTTTTGATTTCTATGTATATAGTCGTATTAAGCAATATATTAATAATTTTAGTTTTAGACTATGATGCAACACAAAAAAAAAGCAGAACACACATTAATTTTGTATAATCTTTCGCAATAGAAAACTAAAAGTAAGAGTATAAAAATATCAATAATGTCTACACAAAATATTAAATAATACAAACTAGCGTGTAAGCAATAAATATGTGTAAGTAAGTTAAGATATGATAATAATATATAAGAAAAAAAAAGAGGAAATAAAGAGAGCTTGAGTAGTGACCGTGTGACTCGACTACTGCAATACTGCAGGCGGCTTATATACATTTTAAGTGTGACTTTTAAATTATCTGCGTTTTGTGTTGTATACTTTCTATTCGATCAGAGTATATGACAATATTGTTTAGATACCTACCAACGTTATACAATTTTTTACTAGACATGCTTTATCATCTTTATGACCACGCCACCAGTCGGTGTTAGATGTCAGCACAATGCAATGTAGGTGCATCGTCCGGTCTTCGTTATCGTGATAATTTGCCTAACTATTATGAAAAACTGGATTCAACCACTCATTGTGTGTCAAAGGTCAAAGAATAGAAATACCCTTTATTATGAGCCACAATTTGAATACCTATATTTACGGCTGTACCTTAATGTATTTTAAACAAAAATGTATTGCAATGTCAAATTAAATTTATACAAGATTATGATGAACTTTTAGGTTCATTAATTATATTAAGTATCTACAAATAAAGTTATATTAATACCAAATAAAACATCAAAATTATATAAAAATAAAGCATAAAGCATAAAATTAAACTTGATGGATTTTTGAATTTAAGTATAGCATCTACCAATTTATTAATGCCAAAAAAAAAATAAAATGCATCGCACGTTGAATGACATTTCTACATATGTATATATAGGTATATTAATTTTAATGGATTTTTTATTCAAAAATACCAGTTTCAGACGTTTCAGTCATTGAGTTGTAGTAAGTAGAAAAGTGAGTAGGTGCCCAAAACCTGGCATCTTTATTGAATTTATCCCAATATGAATAGTATACAATCATCAGCTATCGCGTTTAGTAGGTTAACCTATATTTCGTTTACCTTAAAACTCGATAATGAAGTGTTTTTTCAGTACTTACTCAAGATTTATTTTGTTACTAATATACAATTAAATAATTCGAAAGCGACACCTATTATATATTTTAAATCAAAATATAAATTCGCAATCATTCGTGAGTTATGAATTTAATATTAGTTTAAAATTCTCCCAGGAAAAAATTGGATCTACTTCCTTGGTATTATACTCGTATAAAAAATTAACAAAAATCATAATATTTAGACTGATAGGTACTTACAAAAATTGAAGAAAATAGTGAATCAAATATAAATTACGATTAAAGTAGAAATTCATCGAGTTATTTATGAAAAAAACCAACGAATCAATTAAGAATAAAAAAAAGAACTGATTATCAATAAACAAATATATATATTTATATATATATTTTTTTGTACGTCAGTTAATAATTTAACGCGATATAAACATATTTTGAATTTTGATACGTTAAAAATGTTTCTTCCAACACCATAAAATATCCGCTGCAACTCGTTTGCGTACATTCAAAATTTTTTACCTGAAAATCGACGACTCGTTTGCGCACGACGAAATCAGTCATTTACCTGAAAATAGATCACTCGTTTGCGCACAACTACAACACATTCACACACATGTACTGCAGTACAAATTATCAAATATTTTATAGCAATATTATCTTATAAGTGTAGGTTACATCATTGTGATTATGTAGTTTATATCATTTTGGATTTTCTAAACTACTTTTAGGATAGTTTTAGTACAGTTGTGGCTAGTGTGTTAGACGACGTAAACTAATATGGACGTAGAAATTTCTAATATTTTTGAAACTCGGCGAGGAAAACGATGTTTAAATATTGACAATTATAAATTTAGAGAGTATCGTGTTTTAATGAATCTATGTAACACATATCACACACACACACACACATGCACATACATTTTTAATCACGCCTGTTTAAAAGTTTGAAACAGACAGTCCTAAGCCTGTTAAAGTGAGAAGGAAAATGTGTGCGCAAACGAGTTCTGACAATAGTGATTTTTGTCACAGGTAGCCAAAATATATGTGCGCAATCGAGTTGTGTATTTTTGCGCAAACGAGTTGTAAAAAAGGTAAATGTGCGCAAGCGAGTTGTAGCCTAAAATATCATATCTGCAGCATATCAAGTCGAATATGAAATCGTTAAGTGTGAGGGGCGACGAGTCGTGACGACGACAGGCGTGGAGGCGTCGTACACGCTCGCATCGTAAACCTCGTTCGGTCTCCACGCGAACCGCTGCCGACCACGCGCGACGATGACATCACACAACGTGGACGGCGACTCGGGATCCGAAGTAGGAGGTGGACGGCGGGGGTGACCGAGGTCCGGCTAAGGCGCGACGGGCGCACGGCGTGGTGTCGCGCCCGGGGGATGCGTGTTACGGCGGGAAACAAAAAATAACAACGACCCCCGCGAGTCCGAATCGCGGTCGCGCGGTGTCGTCGCATCAGTAGCAGTAGCACCAGCAGCAGTACCTATAGCAGCGACGGCAGTGCGCGAACGTCGCACGACCACGACGGACCCCAGCACTCTGCTCGGTGTCTTCTCCTCACGACGGCTCGCGACTCTGCCGGAAAAGTCACGTCGTCGTCGTTTCGCAATTAGCGCGCTCGCCGCGTCCGTATTTCTCGCGTCTCCGTGCCGCAGACGATGCGATTCACACTGGCCGTTCTCCCGACGTGGCACGCCGTTGTCGTCGCCGCGGCACTGTCACGAGCCGCCAGCGCCCACGCGGACGAGACGTCCCCCGCCTCCGTGAACAACCACTCGGCCGCAGCCGGAACCGTCGGCTATGCGTGTTGCGACTCGGACGACCGGAATTACTACGACGACGACGGGATCGAAGACGTTGGTGAAGCGGACTGCCGCAGGTGTCGGCGGTACTGTTCCGGGTTCGCGGCCGGCAGCGCCGACGGAGACGCGGCCGCGGAACGGCCTTTTTCCCGGCGTTGCGCGTGCGACCTGCGCCTTGAGCCGCCGTGCCGCAGTCGAATCGGTTACGCGGTCGAGTCGCACCGGACGGGACGTGACGGCGACGCGAAGGAACATTACGAGGACGAGAGGGAACGTGACGAGGACGTGATGGGACTTGAAGTGCACGTGAAGGGGCGTGACGAAGACGTGAGTGGACGTGACGAGGACGTGACGCCGACGGCTCGGCGGTGGACAGGGGCGTCATTTCACATTTTAAACTGAGGTGGCAAGACGTATCGGGTGGTAAGGAATACTCCCTGGTGAAAGGGGGTCCGAGGGATATTCCCGCCCCCTTCCCGATTTTTTTTTTCAAAAACTGGCTTTAAATTTCTTATTTTTTGAAACTCATTCAGACTATTTCTGTAAAAATTTAATTGCTAACAATTTATCCTAAAAAAAATAATTTATAATGACTTGAATTATTAATTGAACCACATGTAAAATAATTATCGGTCACACACACATAAAAATGTACCTAATTTTAATTTATGTGTGCCTGGCCCATTTGTTTATAAAAAAAAAGGATAAATCAAGTATAAATGATAAAAAAAATTTTTTTTTTAATTTATAGCATACTTTAATTATTTTTACACAAAATTAAGTCTTCTCTTCTGGCTTAAATTAAAGTCGTCGATCACTTTAGAAATGTTTACTTCAATACTTCTTTCAATAGCCAAAAGTGCTAACGAGGACAACCTCTCCTGGCCAATCTTGTTTCTGGTGTATGTTTTTAACCGTCGCAAGCACGAAAAAGACCTCTCACAAGATGCCGAGTTCATTGGAATCGTAAAAAACAGACGAAAAAGTTTAAAAAGCATAGGGAACACATTTTTTAAAGATTTTTGTACAAAAACGTCAGCTCTTTCTTGAATAGTTGTTTTTCTTGATTCTTCCATTTTATAGAAACATCTCAATTCAGACAAAAGATGTTCATTGTCTAAATTGTAATATTTACACACATACTTAACACTGGTTGTATCTTCATCAGTTCCACCTAGAACTTTGCTTAGATTGTTAATTACATCAAGGTTGTTTTCTTGAAGTCTGGCCTCTATCTCCTCGCTTAGGATATCAATAACTGGCCAGACAATTGAAACTTTGTAGTACTGCTCTACAGATTCAAATGGGGCTTTACTCCCTCCCCCAATTTTCGAGGGGATTTTTCCCTGTCTTGGTAGCTGAGCAGCTCTAAATCCGCACTTGTCAGCGATTTCTGTAGAGTGATTGAACATCTTTGAGAAAAACTCATCTGTTCTGAAGGATTTCAATACTTCAAGTGTGTTGTTTCTTACAGATTTCACAATTTCGTAGGTAACACTGCTTGACTGAAGAGTTTTTGATAGTATGTCACATTGTATATCATTCGAAGTAGAAACTAAAAATAACCGATAACTTCCCAGGAAACTAGTACCGTAGCGCGACGTGTGGTATCGTTGTCGCGATGCTAATAATGACTATAATTTTTGTATACATTTTGTATATAATATGAACATGTATATTTTGTCATGATAGATACCTACAATTATTCTAAAAATATATTTAATTATTATTTTTACTATCGATGAGAATTATACTATATTTCATTTACAGGGTATTTTTCAATTAGGTACATTATGTATTTGTAATTTATTGAGACTTTTACTTCAAAATTCTGGGGTGACAAAATACTGGGTTTGAGAATTCTGGGGTGGCAACTGCCACCCCTTGCCACCCCCGAATTACGCCTATGGCGGTGGACCGACGGCGCGTGGTATGCAAACGCGCGCACGTTCGCCTCTGGCTGCTCGATCACGGCCGTCGTGTTCGCCGTGATCGTCTACGCGGTCGTTCTTGAGCCACGCGACTACAGCAACTTCGCGAAACACTACGCGTTCTGGCTGTTGGCCACGGCCACGCTGACACTGACGGACGACCTGATGGCGACCCGGGATCTCGACAGCGAGTTCGGTACCTACCGTATTGCGCGTCGGTTTTTATTATTTCAAACGCGGCCGTATTAGAAACACACACAAGGGGTAACGTGAGGGAACGTGTGGATAGTATGATCCATGGATTTTTTTTTTTTTAAAGACATTTTTAAAATAATTTTCTGTAAAAAGCTCCAAAATACAATCGCTGTTCATATTATGTCGTTATTTTTATTTTTATCTTGACACATATTGCACATACCTATATAATATTACAATACATAACGACAATGTACGAATTGATTTTTTTCAACTTTACTCAAGTAATCTATAGACTATACCAGTGACGTATTTACAGGGGGATCCCGGGTCTCAACCCCACCCCTAGAAAAATTTAATTTACGACTGAATTGAAATGTGTTATTATTATACATTATAAAGTCTTTTTAATACAATTATTATTTTATAACTTTAGATATTAATTATAATATTAAAAACTTACTCATTTTTAGGATTAAAATACATTATTATAAATAGATCCTTCGCATTAATCAGAGTATATCTTTGAACCCTCTAGAAAAAATTTGAAAATACGCCACTGGACTATAATTTGTACACAAGAATCAAAATGTAGACAATATATGCAATATTTGTTACCGTGCAATTATTAATTCTTTTAAACTATGTTGGTTGGTAGTTATTTTATTAACTCGACAATTCTTAGAATTATATGAATATAATATAGTTATGAACTTATACGCAACTACACAAACAAAAATAATTAACAACAATTAACAAACAAAAATAATTTTGAGTGCTTACCCAATGATTTTTATAAAATATGAGCAATTAATACTCAATAAAAATACATTTTATAGAATATAAATTTAAAATTATAAATACGTAATAAAAATTCAGTAAACATTCAAATATACAAGGTGTTTTTTATGTATGCTCGACCTCTTTTTTGTCCATAAAAATTATAAAATTTCTATTTTTTTTTTTTTTTTGTTGTAATATTTTTAAGTTACCATAAAAACTAGGTTTTTCCTAACTTTTTTCATGTACTATCTTGTCCTGTAGTGACACAAATTTTTTTTCAATTAACACCCTCTTTTACTGCACATTTCTATTCGGGTCATTTTCCTATGAATTTTGATGTTATGAAATCAAAATTTGAACCAATAATTTTTGAATAATTCTAATTTAATTATGAATAAAACTTATGTATGTATATGGGTTTATATGTATAATGTATATATTGAGTATGTAGGAAATTATAAATCTTGATACTTTTTTTCGTTTATTTAATTTTTTTCAGTGAAATTACAGCATGGTGATTATTTTGTTGCCTACATAATTATTATTATCAATTTATCTTTACAAGAGCATTTAAATTAAAAATCCGACGGAGTGGATTAATAAGAGAAGATCCTGAAGACTTAAATTATAATAATTAAAAACTGCTTGTTCCAATTATGATTCCAAAATATCAAATACCACAAAAAAATGATCTGAAAAAAATTTCAAAGTAAAAAAATAGGATTTCCGTCTACAAAAAAATTTGTATCGCCACAAAATATTCTTGAGAAGTCGAGAAAAAAAATTGTGGAAAAAAAATATGTATGAAATTTGAATACCTACTATGAATTACATATTATTTTTAATATAAATCTCTATTATCATCGTAATTATTAAATTTATAGTTAGCATCGAATATTAGATTCAAACATAATATAATTGCCAATTGGAAAATATCTATTTCAAGAAAATTATTCATTTTATACGTATTATATTTATTTCTCGCTAATCATTACTAATTATCTCTTATTTCAGATTATTTCAAATTATTTGCAATATGTATTGCAAACAATCTGCAAATTATGATGAGTTATGAAGTTTATTGCTTTCTCAAGTATGTTGTTAATTTGTTTAAATACTAATGTTTACCCACTTTTTATTTTTAGATACCAATTATAATAATGTATGTAGAATTAGTATTCCTATATACAATACATTTAGTAGAAAATCGATATTGTATCTTTATTAGTTTAATCGTATTTGATTTCAAAAATTCAAATCAATGCAAAAATATAATTGTTCTTATCTTTTTATATATTTAAACCATTCGTTATATAATATCTAATAATATTTCATGATAGGTTATTATAACACTTGTTACTTGTCATTATATTAATACTATTTTAATATAGTAACTATAATACTTATTATTTTAATTTAGGAATATTCAAGAAATAAATTCTTATTACACACAAATGTTCAAAGATAATTTATATTATCATACGATGTGTTACGGAGGAGCTATAGCCGTCACAGGAACTTGTTTTTTTATCGAAGTAAATGGCCAACATTCTTCAAATGCATACTTCGATTTTAACAGTATGTATATGATGACAATATAATATAACATACGTAGTTATATATAATTTAATTTATATGTGTTATAATATAATATAGTAAGTATTACATATTGAGTTTAACTGTATATAGTATATACGTAAGCAGGAATTTTCAACCCACATCCTGCCTTGTTTTTGGGTGTAATACTTATTACCATGAAATAACCATACACGGTGCTCATAAAATTTTTGAACAATATTAAGTGGCTTGCCGCTTAAACAGATTTCGAGCCCAGTTGTATAGCCAAGGTTTAGGCCCGTGAGGCCCGGGTCCAGGGGGGGGGGCAACATTTTAAGAGCGACAAAGTTGTTCTGGACATAGAAATGTATTTTATTTTATCTTAACTCTTGTATATCAGTAGATCACGCAGTGGCATTACGAACATTTTTTTTGGGGGCAGTTGCCCCAAAATATTTTCGGAGGGTGGTAATATTTTGTCTGGCTGTTAAATTATTTTATGAATAAACATGTACATATTACCTTTTTGGATTATTTTGACACAATTTTTATTGTAAATTGTATCAATATTTATGTTCTAGTGAAAATTAATAGGTTAAGGCATGATTTAAAATTGTATGTATGTGTGGGTGGGTGGGTAGCTTAGATATTTGACCCTATAGGTAAAATGTTCGTGACGCCACTGAGATCACGTATTAAAATATTGTTCAGGTGTATAATTTTTCCGTAATATTTGTTTGTAAAATATCGGCATCATTATATGTGAATAATATTATGGATTACAATACAATCGAGCATTTAATTGATGAGTTTGCTTCGAGAAAAATGCGCAGTAAAATTGTATAAGCTATTTTATTTCATAAAATGTATTTATTTTTTTTCGTAATATTTTTATAAATTGAAATTTGTTCAATAGTTATTAATTATTATTAACCGGAATGTTCACATTAATTTATTTGAAATATGTTAAAGAAAAAATTCTCAATATTTTGCCTTTTTTTTATGTTATTATGTAATTCAATAATGTAATTGAACCATTCGTATTTCCATATTTCATTGTGATATTATTTTAAAATGTGTAATAGGTAATATTTTAAATAATCGTGTATTTATATATTTGTCTAGAAATGAAAATGCTCAACATGTTTTATTTACTTCCGGGATTAATTAACATATGTTTTAACTTGGTCGTATTTTACTGTACTTCCAATTTGAAAACACGATTTGTATCCAATTATCATCGGGATATAACCAAAATGTATAACGAAAAGTAAGCCATCAAATGTATTTTTACGTATATCATGAAGTTTATTGTTTTTATAATATAAACAACCCATAATTCACTGTTTCTGTTCAAATTAATACATACCTACGTGCATCGAAAAATAATCGTATTTGTTTCGTACAGACACTTGGAAATGAACAGAATAACAGCATGCAACAAATGTGAAAATTCGATTTATAATCAACTTTATAAAATATTTTTTTTAATCTGAAATTATTTTACTGCCCTCTCACACTTCAAAAACTTTAAAAACGAATCTTTTACAAAAGTCGAATAATTGAAATTAATTTATTATTTTAGAAAATAATTGTCTGATGTTCTATTATTTTATTTTATTCAAACTTATTCATCCTTAATGTAACTACATTAATTAAAAAATGATAAACATAAATATTCAGAAGAACGGTTAAATTAGTATTAATAGGTAGGTACCTGCTTATTTAATTCGCAGCAAACGAATTGCGTCCCAAGATCCCTTTTTCATACGAATTGCGTCCCGATAATATTTAACAGCTACACTAATTGCGTCCCGATAATATTTAACAACTATACTAATTGCGTCCAATATAAATACATTATTTTCCTTCCCATTTAATACAGACTTAGGACTGTCAATAGCAACATAAAATATTATATTGCTAAAGGTAGGTTAAAAATATTGTTTTTTATCGTTTCGTAATTATTATGTACATCAAAAATATTGTTTTCGTCGTTAAATATAAAATTTTCAAAAAATATAAGTTAGGTTATAAGGTTATAGTTATCATATGTTATTGTAATATTATTTATGACTCGGTAAAAATTTGAACGATACAGTTTTAACATAATCAAAACGTGTAATTTCGTTAAAGTCGTATTTCGTCATTTGATTTCTTAAAAATTCTTGTTTTTCACATATTTCACGTCTTATTTTCTTCCTTTGACTACTGCTACGAATTTTTATGTAAGTGTCATTTTGTACGTTTTTAAGTACATCACGACACAATTAGAATAGTCGTATCGAAAACCCGGGACGCAATTCGTATAGTCGTATCGAAAACCCGGGACGCAATTAATATGTCACAAATCGCAATTTTTATATCGGGGACGCAATTCGTATGCAGCCATTTAATTTACCGAAATATTATGTCGAATCGAAGGAGTATATTAGGTAGGTAGTTTTTACATTTACGAAATCTCTAAATGAATCCTTAGGTATAACTACATCAAAGATACGACTTATGAACCCGGTTATTAAACAAACGTTTTTTGAAATACAATATTATCATGTATACAATAACAAATCATGATTGTTGACTGTTAAAACTTAAAACTAATTAAAAATTACTTAAATTAATTAAGCTCTTGTTATCTGTTAGATTGTTAATTAGAAAACAGTTGTTTGGGCTGGTCGCCTTGTTATGGTTAATCGACGTAATATGTGTCGTCGTTCAACTGTTCGGAATAGATTATTCCGTTTTACAAGATCTCAAAACCCTGCAGGGCGTGGTAACTTTCGTCATACTCGTGTTCAAACGCAGTATAATGGACCAAATAAAAAAATGGATTTTAGCACACATGTGCGGTGTAAGACCAAACGCATTATAATCACCTCAAATGTTCCACAGCTGATTCTTTATGTCATCGAACAACAATACCTACCTCCATCTATTCTGCTGACGACCATACATACATCACACTGCCTATTTTTTACACCTGAATCACGTACAAATCTCGTATTCATGAACGTTGCAAGAAGTGACCGGGAGATTAGAATTTCGGTGAATCTTCGCGTGATTTTATGAAATATAATCATTCATTATTACTCACATTAATAATATATTCATAATTTTTTTCGCTTTTTAATGTTGTAGTTAATTAACTATTTTTAATCTACATTATTTAGTGGTAATGCTAATTGATAATACTAGTCAATAGTTTTTAGTTATTTACACGCACTTAATTGTCGATATTGTTTTCATCACTTTCGATAATCTACAATCGAACTTTAATTTAGTATACGTATTATCTAGATATGTATCTGTTATATGTATATCATTATTCAAAATCAATCACTGCCGTGAAATTGTAAAATTACCATAATTTACTATAATTATCTACCTCGTTCTTTTTGGCTTACACGCCAATAATATGATAATTAATTAGAAAGTGAAAACCTAATAGGGGCGATTACTGCACTTTCAAATACGTTTAAAATCGGAGATTTTTATTAAATGACTGTCAAGCACGTGATTTAAAATATAATAATTATATTATAGTTGTATTAATGTGAAGTGATTGATGTGAGTATAATAATATGATCACATAAAGAATTATTTTACTCCTTGTTTGTTTGCTATGAAAAATGTTCATAAATAATTTAAAATAAACCAGTAAGACGTAAAATTCGCAATAAAAAGAAATTGATATTTATTTAATATAAAAAAAAAAAAAAAGATTTTTATTTTTATTCAAATATGTTTAGAACTACTTAATCAAAACTTGACAACTTGTTTATAATCTATTTTATTAAATTTGCAAACTTTTTTCCTCAAATACTCAAATAAAGTCTCTGATAATTTAGATAATTTAGGAATTTATATGTTATTCAAAAGGTCTTTGTTTTTTATGCAAGTACCTATCGATAGAAAACATACGACTTTAAATATCATTCAGGCCCATTGTACCTAAATAAATATTAAGCAATTCAAAGTGATGAAATAAAAACGATGAAAATAAATTTGACTACTCGTGTGATAGAGAATTCAACAGATTTAAGCACGTTTTCATTAATTATTTTTTTTAGTTGATCTGGTGTGAAAATGGGAATGTTTTCTAAATTATAAAATTTGATTTTTACAACACTGTGGAAAAGAAACTAAATAATAGGTAGATATTTTTAGAATGATGATTTTCGATTTATAATATTGTATAACTTAAGTGTTTAAGTCATTATTAGGAAACAATATGTTACATTACTGTAGAATTAGGTAATTAGCTAGTTCGTAGTTATTTAATGATTAACATGATTTCTTGTGGTATGTGTTTATTTATTTCAGAAATACTTATTGTATTAAAAACTTCTGTTTAAAATGGTTGATAACAATTCAATACATATATTAAATAAATATTATTATATAAGTTAGAAATGATTTTTTTCAACAAAAATTGTACGTAATATAAGTACATAATATACCTGAATAAAATATTGACCTCTGTGGCTCTGTGTGTGTATGATGGCTGAATAAATAATACAAATATGTAGTATACCATGGCGTACGCAGACCTTGATGACAAGGGGCTGCTAAAATTTTGATTTATCATTCTTTCAGACCAATGTCCCACCTCACCGTCCTTTCCTTCGAGAACCTAAGCCTAAAATCATTACTTTATTTAGGACATACATCGACTTCGCCTAAAGATCAGTTTTCGTTTTATGCATAAGCATAATTCACATTTAAATTCTATAAAAATTTGTACAAACTTTGAATTAATATATTTTTATGAAGAAATATTAATTCAATATATAATCTACACATATGGCGTTGAAAAACTTGAATTATAAAGACAAAATCATAAGTACTTTTTTATGATATTATAAAAAAATCTAAATACTAAATACAAATCCAGGAAGGGGTGATCGCCCCCTATCGCTACCTCTAAAATACGACCCTGAGACAATTAACTTAAAAATAAACTTTTATTTTTAAAACGAATCAAACATTTTTTTTAAATTCTCAAAGGTTTTTGAAATACAATATTCAAATGATACTAATATAATTATACATATTTTTACATTCTTAGTTTTTAATCAAGTAAGTATGGTTTAGGTAGGTAATTTAAATGAGAAAAAATTATAAATAATACTTGTTAAGAGTTGGTAGATACATGCAATTTAAACGGCTTTTGTATGTTTATTGGTAATTGTGAATAATAATTTATTTTGGAATTACTGTTAATGTTAGTTACAAGTGTTCTCAAGATCCAGAGTCATGGCGCATTAGAAGGAGGGGCAAAAGGGGCATTCACCCCGAGAGGAAATACCGATGGGATGGTAAATTTTTTACAGATGAAAATAATAAAAAAACGCAGAACAGTTTTTTTAGAAGGCGCAAAACTTCAGTATAAAATACAAAAATCTGTACCTAAAGAAATGTGGAAAAAAATTTTCGTATGAAAATCCAATCAAAATTATACAGAAAAAATAATCATCATTATAATATTTATAAAATCATTTAACCATATACAATTTTTCGATCCACTTTGTCTAAAAAAAGTTAACTAATATTAATATAAGAAAACACAGAATTGAGATAACTATGTAATATTCACGACTATTCTGTACTGTAGAGTAGTATATATTGTGTTAGTCATAGAATTTGATGAGGGAGAGAAATTGTATAAAAAATATTCTGTTTTTTATTAAATGAATATTCCGAAAGTATTTAAAAAAGCCGGACTTACTTCGCACCATGAAAATGTTTCACTCCTCGAAAAAATAATGGTGAAGGGTGTATTGAATTTTAAAGAAACGATAAATAATTTCTTTAGTTAAACAATTCTGAGCAAAGAATCCTGCATCAGCGTAAACAAATTACGTTAAAATTGTATATAATTTTCAGAACTTTTTATCAAATATATTTACTAATTTAATTAGAGATAAACTTTAAAAAAACAAGGTTTCTTGAAAGTTATATTTTTTTCCCAAAATTTGTCAATTTTTCTTGAAACTTCCGCAAAGTATGTAAAAATATGCCGTTAATATATAGTGGAAATAACAAGATTCTAACAATATTTCTTTTCGAGTGACTTATGATTAAATAACTGAAATTGATTAGGTGAAAATTTTATCGTTTTTACTCAGTTTTTCTATACGCCTGAAAACGATTGGAGGGAAAGCTTAATGAACCCTAAAAGTACCATCTACAAGCGATTTTCGATCTATATTGTTGCTGGATGACACTTTTGGACCACTATATCTACCCGAAAAAGGGTTTACAGAAAAAAAAAATTTTAAACAAAGAATACAATTTTTAAACTGTTGAAAAAATACTTTAAATATTTTAGTGACAATAATTTATAAATAAATAGGATTCATTTTTCTCCAGTTTTTAGGCATTTTAATTTAATTTTTGCTTGTCTCGTGAAAAAACAAATATTACGTAATAAATGATACATACAGTGTATTGTGATGATCACAATATCACACCATTTTACCCAGTGGCGTAGTTATGGGGATAGATCCCTAGAAAATTTGTTTTCACGTTATATATATGTCAAGGAAAAATATCATAGGTACTATTGAGAATAGATATTACTCAATGATTAAATCTTTAATTCATTACAACCTTACCTATCTTGGTTTACATTGTTTTAAAATAGTCAAATTGTATCTATATGATATGTCACAGAAAAAATTAAGTAAACCTAATTAAACATTGGTCAAGTCCTTTGTCTCATCAGTCCTTGGACTTGATAATGGTGCATTGAATTTTAAAATAATGATAAATAATTATTTATTTAGTAAAATGATTCTGAACAAAGCTCCACTGTAATTATCTTGTTTTAATATTTTCAATATTTTGCTGTTTTCAGTCTTATCATCGGTGAGTTTTTTTTTTTTTGTCAAAACCTTCTAAAATATTTTGTTGATAAAAGAATATTTTTTACCAAAACATGTTTTTCCATCTACATCCTAAGTTTGAAATTTAAACATATCAGAGTAAATTTTCTAAAATTGATGTTTATTTAAATGTCTATTTCAACCCTAAAGTTGTCAAATTATTATAAATATAAACACAAATATTATAAATAACTTATACATAAAAATTATTACCATATACCAAAAAAACATACCCAACTGTCTCCTATAAGCTAAGAAATTAATACTAAACATGCAGCTAATAACTTCTCCCTAGACTG
The DNA here is from genome assembly GCA_027580255.1 of Therioaphis trifolii. Lineage (NCBI taxonomy): Eukaryota > Metazoa > Arthropoda > Insecta > Hemiptera > Aphididae > Therioaphis > Therioaphis trifolii. The sequence continues at coordinate 64,001,520 of CM050405.1, read as the reverse complement.
ACCAAAAAAAAAAAAAAACCAGCTGCAGTAACGTTTAATATTTTTTGGGAACTCAGATACATTATACCCATTCACAAGTTTTCTCAATGAGGCCCAATAAATCATCTGTTATTAAAATAAATAAAAAAAATTTAAATAATGATAAATATTAAAGTCACTTTAAAAAAAGTGAAGTTTATCACAAAAGTGTCAGTTATTTTCAACATTAAACAGCTAAAAAATATAAGTAGTTTAAAGGTTAGGAAAGGATAATTAAAAATAAACTTTTTATTTTATGTTTTTATATATTTAAAAAAACCAATGTGCATATTTTCAAAAAAAACAATTGCCATTTAAATTTAATTATTTTTATAGAAAAATTTCAAAGAACAAAGAATGATACCAAGTTTATATTATAATACAAGTACAATTCTGTATTTACTGTGGACGTTTTGAAATAATAATGTCATATTTGTATTGAAATCATCGCTGAAACAGAAATAAACTTGATTAAGTCCACTGCTTAGAATGTTTATTCACATATTTAATAAAATAAAATCAGCACTATTTTTAAATTTTTATTATCAACACGAAAAAAGATGAATAATACAAATCAATACATTAAAATATGTACATAAGGTTGTTATAATTTAATGAACTCTTAAATAAACATCACATTGGTGGTAGCATTGAATAAAATAAATTGATTATATACAATTTATTAAAACCAATGACAGAAGTCTGTAATTTTATTACAATATATAAAATCTATTAGATGTTAAATTCCGATTTAAACTTGCCAGTGAATTCATTTAACCAGTGTACATAATTATTTGAACTATTAAAATATTGTTTCAGAAAAATTAATATGTTTCCAAAGTTTTTGAAAAATATTAATTTTCCTACAGACATTACAATGACATATATGTATTCATCTTTGTAGATGATTTATAGAATTTGAATAAGGTTAATTGGTGGTCAATACACCTAGTTTTAGAAATACTACCCTCATAAATATAACTAAACAAAACACAAATGTTGAATTTTAAAACAAAGTAAGTCACAAATGTAAAAATTAATTGAAAACAGTATACATTTTAATGTCTTCTTTAACTTGCTCTGTAATTAGTAATTGAGTTTTATAATGGTTAAACATCTTTATGAATTCCATTAAAATTATCATTGCCTATGAATAATAAGAAATAATAAATTCGAATAAATTGTATTTAGTAGTTAGCACAATTATATTTAGACTAATAACATTTAAATAGATATATTTCAACACTAGGAAGAATTTAAAATATCTTCATTGATAATTTGTTTTTGAGCTAAATCGTGATATTTCCTTTATTTAAGAAAGAAAATATATATATTACTAGCTGACCCGGCAAACGTTGTTTTGCCATATAAATAATTTCCTAGTAATTTCTAGTGTAGACAAAAAATAGCTTACTTATTGTAAGTATGTATGTTAGAATGTGTATATTGTATGTATGTAAGAATGTGGTATATGCGTGAAATAAGCATGGAGCGCTGTGAATGATGAGGGAATATAAAAATAACAAAAGGCAAACATTATTTTTAAGTTATTATAATTTATTCCTAAAAATTATATATCATTAATTAAACAATTACGACAGTAACACTATTAAACAATATCAATCTCTTAATGCTAAAGCGTGAACAATATTTTTTGTTAGTCCATATTTAGCTAACACAAACAAACTGGATGGTTTACCCACTCGAGAGCATGCCACGTATAATAATATTGTCCGTGTGAAAAACATGGTGTTCTCAAATCTAATCCACAAACAGACATCGTTTGACCTTGAGATTTGTTGATAGTCATTGCAAATGCCAATCTAATCGGAAACTGAATACGTTTGAATTGAATTGGCACATCTGTAGGTATAATAGGAATCCGTGGTATGAGCATATTTTCACCTCTGAACTTGCCATTTAAAATCCTGGCTTCGATCACGTTTTTCATTAATTTTTGAATGACTAATCGCGTACGGTTGCACAGCCGGGTTCAAATTACGAAGCAAGATAATTGGAGATCCAACCTTTAATTGTAATTTTATGCGGTGGCATGCCTGGCAAATCCAATGAGTTCAAAAACTCTGTGTGAAAATTTACTGCTTCGCTGTCGTCGCAAACTGTATCAATAGATTTATATGATACCAAGTTCCCTGGCAACAACATTTGTATCTTCAGATTTAAATTGTCAACGTCTACATTTTTTGCCGCTAAAATCGCTCTTTCTGCAAGCCACTCATGATTTATGTACTGTGCGTGTACATCGGGAAATATTTGTTCAATGAGAGTATCTTGCGAATCAGCGATTGTGCAGAAATCGGTCGGTAATTTTACGTATCCAGTTTCATCTATAGTAACTTTTCCATCACCGATATCTAAGAGTTGTTTTGAAAATGTTTCAGTGGATGGATCTTGAAGCATTTGAACGCGCATATTTATTTTTAGCTGTAATTTTTCAACATTACGCCACAATGGAGATGATTTTAAGCAAGCGTTGATCTCATCAGCGTATGTTGAACGTGGAATGACTGGAAGTGTTTGTCTGAAATCACCTGAAAGGACCAACAGAGTTCCGCCAAATAGTTTATCACTGTTTTTAATATCTTTCAATGTCCTGTTCAACGCCTCAAGTGAATGTTTGTGCGCCATAGTACATTCATCCCAAATAATAATTTTACACCGTTTCAGCACAGTGGCCATGGACGATTGTTTTTTAATGTTGCATACTGCGTCAGGGTTATTCTGAATATTTAGTGGCAGCTTAAATACTGAATGAGCTGTTCTACCTCCATCCAATAAAGTTGCTGCAATGCCCGATGATGCAACGGCCAATGCGATGCCATTATTTGATCGTATTTCAGCAAGAATTAGCGAAATAACGAATGTTTTGCCAGTTCCACCCGGTGCATCCAAAAAGAAGAACAATAATAATTGTCAACGTTACTACTACACTTGATGCATAAACAATAATGATGGCCGACAACTGTGTAGGGAGTGAGAAAGAAAGGAGACCGGCTTCGTTCTCATCCCTACTCCGTGCTGTTTACTGGGTCAGAATTCAGAAGTGACACCTGTAGACATCTGGCGGGGATAACTAATTAAATGACGATTGATCAGTTTTCGACCGGAGAGGAAAAATGATTAAATTACTAAAATGGCTATAAAAAAATAAGGGTTGATCGTAGAAGGGTGAAAATTGAGGATTGTATGTATTTTTGTATGTTTTTGTAAATTTTGTCTAAAAAAAAAATTAGGGGTGGACTACCCCTAACATTTAGGGGGATGAAAAATAGATGTTGGCCGATTCTCATAGATACCGGATAAGCACAACAAATTTCATCAAAATCGGTCAAGCCGTTTCGGAGGAGTATGGTAACGAAAACTGTGACACGAGAATTTTATATATTAGATGTGAAAACAAATACTCATACTTTTAATTTTAGACATAACATACATCACAGTTTATTTACATACATCAAATATGATCAAAGAATTAAATCCAATAAGAAATATTTAGTGCTTATTAGTTAAATTATCATTATATATATATATATATATATATATATATATATATATATATATATATATATATATATATATACACTCAGTGAAAACTCTTTATAATGAAAAACTCTAAAAAACTCTATATAACGTAAACATTGAATAATAATGGTTGCTTTGCTTTATAACTCATTAGTCAATTCATTCTCTATAACATATTAGTCACTCTCAATAATGAAACAACTTACAAAGTTGCAAAGTAACTTACACACTTACAAAATCCCTTACGAATGGCGTAAAGCTAAGGTTACTGCTATCCTTAAGCCTAATAAAGCGGGAGATAACCCGAAGAATTACAGGCCCATATCTCTGCTATCAGTGGTCTATAAAGTTTTCGAGAGGCTAGTCTTAAGAGGACGTGATACCCAAAGTGAAACGTATACAACGGCTAAGAGAATGCGCTGTTAAGTGTTTTCGCGATCCGCATGCACGCGGCGTTTAAGCCACGCCTACTACTCGTAGTTGTCGGCCGGCCGACGAGTCTCGTTCGGGAGCGCTGTTTATTATAGCATGAACGTTCGTCTAAGAACTATCGCGTCATTATAAAATCCATTGACGTAGATACTGCCGTAATATTTTAAATCTCCGCGCGTACCCATAAACTAAAGATTATAATTTAAGCTACTGCTTATCTAAATATATGTACCAATATATAGAACGTTCAAACTATATTGTAACATAACTTGATTTGGATTTATTGCATTATTACTTATTGAAATATAATATCAACCGTACCGAACGTTTTTTTTTTTAGATGGCAATGTATGATGTATTTGTATTCTGTTTGTTGCCGATATTATTTTATGATCGTTCGTCCCATAACGTATCGCGTCAAAATATACAGTTTAATATTTATATACAGGGTGTCCCAGGTCTATTTGACTAATGCAATAACTTTTTTTCTATTCAATATTTTTAAGTTTTTTTTTTTTTTTTTGTAATGATTTGTAGAGCTCTGCGCTATAATTTGTATATCTTATATTTTATTTTATTTTTTTACAACTTTATGCATAGCTATAATGTATATGCCTACTATACATTTATTATAATATGTATATTGTATAATATATATGTATTGTAAAATATAGTTTAATAATACTTAAATAAATACAGCGTAATTAGAAATAATTGTATTTATTTAAAATATTTTATTGTTTTATTATTTATTTATTTATTTTTTGAACACTTTGATAAAGCAAACTTATTCATATTTTCTTTTATATGTACGGGATCTACTATATCACTTTTAAGCAACCTTTTACTGTATTGAGGATCAATTATTTCTCTGAGTAAACATTCTTCATAAAATCTAAAATATTTCAAAATCACACATAATTATTGATATAATTATAATATATAACTTATAATTTCAATATAACATGATAGATATACTTACAAAATTAATTTCCGCTCCATTTTAGCTTCCCAAAATAATTCACTGAACTCAATAATTTCCAAAAATGTCCACTTAGGAGTGTATACCAAAAAGTAACATTTTTTTCTATTGGTAATTCGCATCTGTCCTGGGATTTGGAAGTAATAATTACTTTCTTTTTTCAAACTATGTATACCGTTTGTCATGGTTAAGTATGGAATCTAAATATTTAATAGTAAATACATTTTAGATTATGAGTGAAGCCAATAATCATTTTACAATAATATTTATTTTTTTTCCTATTTTGTAAACTCTTTTTCGGTTAAAAATATTAGATAAACAGTTTAAAAACATATATCTAACACTAACCTTTTTTGCTTCAATAGACTCTTCTAAAGAATCATAGTCTTTTACTGAATACGGACATTTAATTTCGACAATGAAGTCGTCATCCACTAATCCATCTGTTTTTAAATTATATATTTAATCAAAATTTATACCAATTAATTAACTATATATTGTAATAAAAATATGCTTTACCAGGAGTAGCTGCTAAATACGGAATAGAATTGTCAATAAACAATCCACATCGTTGTATTTCTTTTCCAATTTCTTTCTTCAGATATTTCATAGCAAATTCTTCAGTATTATTTCCGTACTCCGTGGCTTTAGTGGCTATATTACCATAAATAATATCATGGACAGTTGATTTGCAAGACGTTTGAGGACGCATCTTGCATACTCTTCCAAAGTTGGATGCTGTTAAACGGTTTCTTCTCTCAGCAAACCACTTTTGACTATTCGATTGATCTCTGGTTTCTCGTTCTAATATTACTTTTTGAGATTTAGATAGTGTAATTTGTTGAATAAATGTTGTAATTTTTCCAATTTTAAAGAAATACGTGACCAATTATTGTATAAAATAAACTATGAATTGAAATTTAAAATTGTAATTATAAATCCAAACATTTATGTCATTCACGTACTTTTTCCTACAATACCTTTTCCTAACAATATATATATTACGGGCAATATGTATAATTTGGGCATTATATACAATGCCCGGGCATTATAGAAAATGCCCGGGCACTATAGAAAATGCCCGTCGTATATTGGGCAATATAGACAATGACACTTTATTTCTAAAAAAGTTGAAATATAATGAATTAATTTCGCACATAATTCAATTGAAGAATATTTTAAAAAAAAAGGAACCTAAAGATTACAAATTTAAAAAAAAAATACGACGTTTTAAAGGTTACCGATGTTAACAAGTTAATTGTACCAGTATCTGAAAATAATGAAATAAAATATTATGTACACAACGCGAAGATTTTTTTGATATTATACATGATGTTCATTTATCGACTGAACACGGTTGTCGGAATAGAATGGAACACGAGGTAAATAAAAAAATACAAAAATATCACTAGAGATATGATTATGATATACTTAAATAATTGTGAATCGTACCAAAAAAAAAGGGAGCACAGCCAAGAAAGGGTTGGTTGTGAAACCAATTATATCTTCTGAAATGAATTCTCGCTGTCAGGTAGACCTCATAGATATGCAAGCACAATCGGATGGTGAGTATAAGTTTATAATGGTTTACCAGGATCACCTTACAAAATATGTACTACTTCGCCCATTAAAATACAAACGTGCCGAAGAAGTTGCTCACGTATTATTAGATATTTTCAAATCTATTATAATAATTATCTAATAATAAAATCTTATAAGTATCTAATTAGTACCTACTCTAATTATTTATGAATTAATTAAATTACTGAATAATAAAATAATAAAATCTAATAAAGCATTATATTATAATATATCATTGTCCAATATACGACGGGCATTTTCTATAGTGCCCGGGCATTTTCTATAATGCCCGGACATTGTATATAATGCCCAAATTATACATATTGCCCGTAACATATATATATATATATATATATATATATATAATTTTTATGTTTTTAATTATTAAAAAAATTATTAAAAATTACATTTGGCCCATTCTACAATCCTAGTGAGGACCGCTGGACTATAGGAACGACTATAGGGACTATAGGAACGTATATCGTACGTTTGCGTAGTGAACTTGAACAATGCTTGTTATTAGACGTCAAGACTGTTGTATGAATTATATAATGTTGTTCAATATGACAATAATAATAATAATTACCTAGTATTTATCAATACTATAAATTTATAAATTACACGTATTTCACCAGAAACACGGCACACTATCGCTGTCACGGCTGCGGTGATGCTATTTTTATAATTCAGTCTATATAGTCGGAATAGTTGCGTTGTAGAGTGGGGGGCGCTGCCGCCGGCACAACCTACGTCGGCAGACAGACCGCTAAGAGCAGCACTTGTCGGGAAGAATGAACATTTTACAGCGTATAAACATGCTCACTTAGATTTAAAATTTTTCACTCCAGAATGATTTTAGGACAAAAACACTTACTAACAAAATTAAAGATAACAATATTTTCGAGGGCCCCACGTAGGTTTTTTTCTTTGTTCCAAATATTAAGCTCAGTATATCGTTTAGAAATAATGATTTTTTCAACATACTAAAATGACGGTAACTTTTCAAAAAATTAATTTTTTGAAAAAAGGCTACGTGGGGCCCTCGAGAATATTATTATCTTTAATTTTGTTAATAGGTGTTTGTGTCCTAAAACCACTCTGGAGCGAAAAATTTGGAATCTAAGCGAGCATGTTTTTGGTATTGAAAACGACGGTACTACGTCCTCTTAAACAGAATCATAAACAAACTTGACAGTATATTGCCGAAAGAACAAGCCGGCTTTCTGAGAAGAAGAAGCTGTAGTGAGCAAGTACTAGCAATTACCACTCATGTGGAAAACGGATTCCAACAAAAATTGAAGTCAGGAGCGGTCTTCCTGGACTTATCCTCAGCTTACGACTCCGTTTGGAAAAATGGACTACTTTTTAAGTTAGCAAAAGTTATAAAATGCAAGACACTACTTAAACTTTTTGAGAGACTACTCTCGGACAAAAGCTTCAAAATTCACCTTAACGGCGAAATAAGTAAAAAGAAAGTTCTTCAAAATGGTTTGCCATAAGGCTCAATTCTATCTCCCATTCTTTTCAACGTGTATACGGCGGACATTACAAGAGCAAATTCTAGAAAATTCATTTATGCAGATGACATCGATATTGTAAAACAGGGAAAAACATTTGAAGAAATTGAGTATAATCTTGGTAAAGATCTCGCAAAAATTCAAAAATATTTATATACATATATGCATATGACACTTTCGGCTTATCAATAATTCAAGTAGTAGCGTTAATTGCTGCATCGTCTCAACGCTTACGAATGAAAAAAGTACAAAAATGTACAAAACAAAATTTATCGTAAGTACTTATATGTTTTGATTTACGTTAATTTACTTTATACTGTCATTGAGATTAAATAGTTGGTACTTCAGAAAGTTAAACTTTAAAAAAATGTTATGCTATTTCTGCAGTAAAGTAACCTGTAAATCTGCAAAAGAAAACGAATGATCGGAGTTCGTAATGGGGTTTTTAAAAATGTACAGTAAATACTACTAATTATTATAATATTTTGTTGTAAGACTTTATATTTGTTTATCAAATAAACACTAATAAATGAAATCGTGTTCGTATTAAAAAAAATTTCAACATCAATATTTACTAGTAAAATAAATTTAAGCATTTTTTCAATGAAAGAAATATTTTTTTTAATAGGTGATGGAGATAGTAGCGTAACTAAAAGATTAATTGAAAGTAAACCATATGGCTGTAATTTTTCAATAAGAAAAATAGAGTGTAAAAATCACCTATTGAGGAATTACGCTTCTAAACTGACAACATTGGCTAAAAATACCAGTTACCCTCTTCGTGTTCGCAAATTCATATTATCGAACATTATGAGATTTAGAAGTGATATTTAAATGGCAGCTTTACACTGGCGAAAAGAAACCAATATTAGTACATCTCAAAAAATTAAAAGTAAATTTGGAGGCAGAATTTGTACTTCTATCTATAAAAAGTTTTGTCCAAGATTGTAAAAACATGGTAAAAAATAATGATTATGAAGCTATAAAATTATATTTACAAAGTAAATTGTATATACCTAATAATATAATAGAGCAAATTGCTAAGGAAACCATTGGGCAGAGTGAGAACCCATTATGGTTTGAATATAGAAAAAACCGAATAACTGCAAGTAAATTTGGTGCAGTTCTAGGAGCTTGTAAAAGGGGTAAATTTTTGAAATCCTTGTTTAAATTCATTAGAAAATATTGCTAACATAGAAGGTATACATGCTGTACAGTGGGGTATTACAAATTAAATTGAAGGTATTAAAGTTTTAGAAGAAAATGAAAATGTTAAAGTTCTTTCTACGGGTTTATGGTTGAGTAATAACGGTTTTCTGGGAGCTTCACCTGATGGAATGGTAAATTCTGATTATATTGTTGAAGTGAAATGCCCTTGGAAGTATAGAAATAAAAATCTTGAAATTGAAATTGAAAAAGACCATAATTACATTATATATAAAGAAAATAATATAATGTTAATTAACAAAAATCATGTATATTGGGATCAAATCCAAGGGCAATTATATTTTACCAAGTGCAAATTTTGTTACTGGTAGTATGGACACCAGGTCAGGCAATTATAATAGAGATTGAAAAAGATGCAGAATGGGAAGTAAACTTGGACATTTTAGAGAGATTTTTTATCACTAAATACATGCCATCTCTTATCCAGATGTAGCATTTTACTTTTTAAACAATGTTTTTATTTAATTTGTTATAAGATGTCATTAATAACTATTATTAAGTGTTATTTAATTGAATAGCTTTTTACCAAAGAAATGGCCAAAGGAACCTTATATTATAATTTGTATTTTATTATTAAATTCTATACTTTTTTATTCTAATATTAGATTTAATTTTTGTTATTATGATTATTATTTTTTACATAAATTAGATCAGATTAATTCATATTATATAAACCATATATTAATTATAGGTACATAATATTATCAAGTTCCTGAAAAGATTTCAAAGTTCCTTTTAATACTTCAAGTGCAGTATCAATTGTTAAGTTTTAATTACATTAGGAAAATAATATAATATAATGTGTAAATCAATTTAAAAGTTAATATACATAGTATATCAAAAACAAACTGCAAAATTGTATAAATTATAAATTTTAATTTATTTTATTAATCATAAGTCATAACAATTTTATGAATTTGTTTACATATTTGTTTTTTTTAAATATTCACATGTTATCTTTAATTTCTTGTAAAAGAGGTGGCTGTAAGTTTGTTAAAGCTGCGATTACTTGAAATATAGAATTAGCTTGTTTTAATAATGAGAAAGGAATGAAGTTTAATATATCATAACATTTGATACGTTGTATTGCCCTTTCAATGTGTATACGAGCTTTAGCAATCGATTCTGTTTGAATAATTTGTCCATGTGTAAATTGTGAAGTATCTAAGAATGGGGGTATATTTAATAATACACCTGGAGGCAAGATATCTTGAATTAAAAATCCTTTGTCTACCATCACTAGATCACCATGTACTAACTGCTCAAGTAAGCCACTCTTTAGAGTTATAACCTTGTCTGATGTCAACCCAGGAAATAGATCACTTACAAAAGTAACAACTCCATTTGGGGCAATTCCAACAAGTACTTTCCAAGTAGTACGGTGTTTATAGCTACTATAAGTATCCCTTTGAGCATTCATGGACAAACGTGATACACTTGTAAAAACCTCAGTACAGTCAATGACCACAGGACAATTTGAACATTTTTTAAATGCATTAGGAAGGCAAGTTTTATTTTTATGTCTGGATGGTATTTTATTCATAAATTTACTAAAAAGTATGTTGTGTAAAATATTTATCCAAGTTATTGTAATATTACTTATAGTAGCTACACTACATCCGAACCTAACAGATAAATCTATATGAGGAAAATTATGTCTTAGCTTCATTAATGTTATTAGTAATTGGTCAGGTTTACTTAAGCTATTTACTTTCCAATTCAAATAATAATGGATCTCACAATTTTTTAGTAAATTAAATAAGGCCAAAAATATTTCATTGGAAGGTAATCCTGTGTAAAAGTTAATAAGTTCTTCTTTTTGACACAAGTTTTCATATGAAAATACAACACTTAAACTGTTAATTTTTAGTTGTAATATTTTGTTTTTTTCTATGAGAGAATAGTTTTCAAGCTCCATATTTGATGGTTTAAAACTGTAAAAAAAAATACATGGTTTTTAATATCTATATAAACAAACATTAATAATACATAATAATATAACATACTTATCAATTTCTTGAGGGCGAAGAGACAAATCAATAGGCCATTCTTGAAATATTTCAACATTTTCAACCTCAGGCAATGGGTTGTCATCAGATGTGAATTCATTTACAATTACTGGCTTTTTAACAATTCAAATTTTTTTTTCTCAGGAGACAAATGGTGTTGAAGAAACTGTTTTTTTCTATGGGATAAAAGTGTAGGATAATTTGCTTTCATACCATCTCTAAAATGACAACTGCAGACACGAGATGATGAACTTGGATAATCTGTTCTCCTAAATAAAATATATATACGTTTTAAAAAATTAAGTACTTGATTCAGGTATATAAAAACCTTTACACTTTATATTAAAATCTAAAATGACAAAAGATATAAAATAAATACTTAGGTACCTCAGAAGCTTTATCCATTTTTGTTTATCATTCGACTTTGTAGGGAATCTAAAAAACTTACATTTGCATCTGTTGCTGTTGTGAGAACAGCCAAATGCCCAGCAACAAACCATCACTATGTAAAATGTAAATTCGATACACAATATAAAAGATTGAAATTGTTTTAATTCGAAAACTAGCTGCCCGGTGGGATACAGGTGAATCGTAGATTATTTCAACTGTAAAGTATTTAAATGCAAGATTCGTTCTAAAAAAGACCCAAGTGACTATGGAGACTTAAAAAAAAAATGTATACAATAATTTAAGAAAATCACTTGGTTTATGAGATACTGGTGGTGGCAGACTGAGATTGTAATCAATTTTATATTGATGATACAGTATCGGATTCGTGGGAGATGCCGCCTATGGCGGCAAATGGCGTTCGCTGTCTAGTAGACACTCATCACTCTAAGAATTTATCTGTTTGAAATTTGTGTTTGTTAGAAAATGTAATATTTTATGTAGATGGTAATAATAAGTTCTTTTAAATATGACTCATCACCTAGGCTAATAAAAAATTTATTTACCAAAACATGCATTTGATTTTTATAAGATACACACAAAAAATAATAATTGAAATCAGTGATTTTAAACGATACAATAAAAATCAACGAATTATTTATTTATTCATTTATTAAAGCTCATCGCCTGGGCTAAGATTTGTATGCAATAAAAAATTGTAATATAATATGCAAAAACGTGTATTTTAATTTTCATGAAGTGTTAAACGCTGGTTTTTTAGTTCAATTATGACTTGAGATAAAAACAAATATTACTTTTGAAATACGCTAGATTAAAAATGAAAATGCTACAACAAACCACAATAATTTTTTTACTAAAATTACACTGGAGATGCACGGGAGACAATAAAAGAAAGAGAAAAAAGAAAAAAAACAGTAAATTAGTAACTGCCGCCCGGTATCGAATCCGGTGAGTAGCGTACTAGCGTAATGCTTTCCCACCTAACGCCTAAACCTACCTAGCCACCTACTCGAATTGGGAATCTCGCTGAAAACTCGAGCTGTTAAACGGTTCGTGATACGACGACGCGTACTATTATCAATACGAGCAAACAAATCGAGAGAGCGGTCGGCGGGAAAGATAAGAGATAAGCCGATCGGTAGGCGAGGGAAGAAAAAAGGCGGAGGGAATTTGGACGAACGCGATTGGAGCCACTATTCTTTAACCTAAAAAAATTTTCATGAGGTCGAATCGGGAAAACGGAACGGAGAAAAATCGAGAAAATAGCCGAATTGATTATAAAACGGTCCAGAGTACGGGGGAAAAATACGAAATGAGCGTAAAAAGAAAAGGGGAATAAAAACGAAAAAACGCTTACCCCCCGTAATATCCTACTCTTCAAGAATTTTTTTAATATATTAGAAGATGTAATTTTTCAGACAGGACGCCATTCCTGATAACGGTTATTCTTATCACACTAAAAGCACGTATTGTTTGTTGAATTGAATTTCGACTATGTACTGATTTACTAATGTTTAATTTGTTGAATATCATCAATTTAAAATCTTTGTATTTATTACATACTAATTGGTCACTATGTACTTTAAGAAAATTTGAATCTAATGATTGTTTACTGAACGTGTACTCGTCTCACAGAGCAGGATAAACTGGTTTGTTTATCATGGCGCTCTTGAATAATTCTAATTTACGTGTAAGTTAAATTCATTTATTTACTATAATGTACTAAACTAACTATAACACTTCATGGTGTGTGATTGATCAATGAGTAATGGTTTTATACTGTTAAAAATTTCCTTGCCCATAAATATGAAAACGTTATAATTGTTTAATAGGTAAAATGTTCATATTTATTTAATTTTACAGAGAATCATTTCAGTGGACAGTTGTAGGAAATAAAAATGTATTTATATTTAATGGAATGAAATATATTTAAATATAAATTATAATATTCATTAAGTTTTTGAAGGAAAAAATACGTAGTCTGAAAAAAATTGCTATGTTGCGTATGTGCAGAATATATGAGTTAAAAAAATTGTGAATCAAAGGTATTCAAGATCCAATACTCTAATTTAATGTCCCGCAGACAGAATTGAAAAATACATACATATACATACATACATACATACATATAATATATATTAATATATGTATATATTTTATCTAAAAAGGCTAAATGTTTTTAAAATAGGGTTACTATTATTGTTAAGTATTAGTAAATACAATATGTCGTGTATATTGCTCTGAAATATTTGTATATTTATTGAAGTAACACAATACCAAAATCTTAAATCCAAACATTCTTAATATACATGTGTCTATTTTATTTAAAGTTTTGGCTGGTATAATAACTGAAAAATCATACTTTATAACAACGGTGGCAAAAAGTGTGGCTTGCAAGTCATGCTCGCGTCATTGAATCATTTATATCGTGACTTGTTCTTATGACAAAAGACATTATTTTTACAGGTATAAGTTGAAAATAAAAAATGCTATTAAGAAAATTTGTATTTTAAAATATTACTATGATTAAATCATAATTAAACATTTTAGTTAAAAAATTAATTAAAATATGATATTTTTTTTATTTATAACTACACCTACATTAATTTAATACTTAAATAATCGTTTTAATGTGAACTAATTTTTGAATTTTCGATTTTTTTTTAAGTTTTTGAAGTTCAGAGTTTATGTAGAAAGTTTAATTCTAAGCAATCCCATGAGATGAGTATACTTACGTCATCACTTTTATGTTTTGTTGACAAGTTAATGTTAAATCTTGTTTGATAAGTTATATGTTTTATTAAATTTGATATCTAATCTTTATAACTCATCTTCATAATATGATCTAACAATAGAGGCTATTTTAGGCATGAACTAGGCAAAATTGAATTTTCGATATCAAGAACCTTTTCTTTGTCGTGGCTCTTCTATATTTTTCATTTTTTTATGGGCTCAGATGTATCTTCTTTTCTAGATTTGTTATATTTAATTTATTGTTAAACCAAATTTTGTGCGAGTTTGAGATTTCTTATGATTATTGTAAATTTATCCTTAACAGTAATTATTATCTGCTTATTTGTTGTCTTCATAACATTGTTGTTCTCTTTCATATGTTTATTACTCGGCCACTTTTACAATTATACTACAACTTAACTAAACATGCATTAAATATTTTGCTGTACTAATTTCATATTTTTTTCTAATTTTACAGTTCTAGCTGTATTTAATTCAAATATGTGTATCATGGATTTTTTTGAATGTGGATAATCTTATTCACAAAGATTTCTTGTCAATAATACATTTTCATTCATAGTTATTTGTATGTATTAAATACATCTTCTATACTCTTTATTGCATAAAGAAGTGTTTGTTTTATATGTGACGGACTCCTAAGATTATGTTTAAAATTATTTATCATTAAAAAATACTTATTATAGTAATACTTAATACTTTAAAAAATATGCATCTTTCAAATTTAGAGCCCGGAGGCAAATACCCCCTCTGTTCCATCCATTTAATCCTACTCTGTAGGTATCCTATCATTATGCAAGGAAAAACATTTAATAAGCAATGCAGATTCACAATAATAACTGTTTAATAGCTGTAAGTATCCCTGCTACCATCAAATGTGTTATTAGGCAATGTATAACTCATTACATATAGATTTAATAAGTACTTAATATAAGAATATGATTTTTATTCTTGATCATTTGCTAAACAATTTTAGAGAATAGTTTTTGCACAAGTATTTATATAGTAAAATATAATTTATAAATTTATTGTAATGTTTGCAGTTTTTAAAACTGGGTATTCAATGTTAAAGCAATGGGATTTACATGAAAGCCATGTGGTTTATTCAAAATGATGATATTAACTATGTCTTTATAGATGTATTTAGGTAGCTTATTTGAGTGGTGTAGTCATTGAATAGGAGGGCAAGTCACTTTGGTTAAAACATTTTGCACTACAATTTTAGACTGAATGTATGCTTATAATATCTAACAGTACATACTGACTGATAATAATTAATTAATTTCTTAACACTTGTGATAAGGTACACAATTAAAAAAAAAATTTAAAAACATAACATTCTTAATATTTAATAGGTATTAGAATTAATATACTTACAATCTCATTTATATATTTTTTAACTTAAACTTCAAACTTTGAAATTTAAAAATATGTTTTTAATACTTTAAACACTGTAACGTATTTATACATTTTAAATAAACATAGCTTTTGTTCAAAAATACCATGTGAATGCATTGATAATTATTGACTAAGCACGATTATAAAGAACTCTTTATAATCGTGTGATTAAGTATTTGTTTTTATCTAATCATGTGGATTTTCAATTTTTTTTTTCAGTATGACATCAACCCGGACATCAAATATATTCATCAGTGAAAATATATTCATATGATTTAAAATTGAATGAACTGAAATTTATTTTAAAATCTGATAAACAAAATACATCTGGTAGCAAACAATCATTACGCAAGCGTATTTTAAATCTGTTATCACTTATCAGCTTCTGATTCTAACACTAAAATTTTAAAACGAAAAATTGTATCAGTATATACGACTAGATCAATATTTCGTGAACCTCAACAACGGTCTATAAATTTAGTTACACAGATGCCATCAACCTACTGTCCTTTTAATGATAATCATGTACCACCTGCTGAAACACCACCAAACCCACCTATTGAATTTGAACACTTACCATTCTTTAAAACAATGCAAACTTTACTTGGACCCATGCACTGCCATACTGAAAATAATAAAGTCTTTAAACTCAATAAAGTCAATATAACTGTTGACTTTTATTTGATGGATAATGTTAGACATTCAATTGCCAAATCATGGAATATTGACAGACAAGAATATAAAATTCAAATAATCTTAAGATTAGTTCAAGTTGGGCTTAAAAAAAATGTGACTGAACGTTTACCTTATTATATTCATGTTTCTGTAAATGATCATCCATGCAAACTTCCTGAAATAAATACCTCAAAGCTAGCTGGTGTCGTCCCATGGCAATGTAATGTTCCTATTGATATTACTCAACAAATTGATTTGAGAAATTGTTTACAAAATAAATTACAAATTACTTGGTATAATGAACCACATCAATACATGGCTGGTGTTTTTGTGGCTCAGAAATTAACATGGGATGAACTTCTCGAACAGCTTAATAAAAGACCAGTACGGCCGGCTGAAAAAACTAAAGAGTTGATAAAAAAGTCTATGGAAAGTGATGTTGATATGGGTGTGGACTCAATGTTAATTACTATTAAGGACCCATTAAGTAAAATGAAAATGGAACTGCCTGCTCGAGGTACAGATTGTATACATTTGCCATGTTTTGATGCCATACAATTCTTACAGATGAATGAACAAAAACAAACATGGATATGCCCATTATGCAAGAAAAAAGTGAAATTCGAAAATATTGAAGTTGATCAATTTTTTTTAAACATACTTAAAAGTCCTAATTTAAGTAAAGACTGTGAGCATGTGATTTTACTTCAAGATGGTTCTTGGACCGAGAAACAAACTAAAGAATATTCAAGTTCGTCTTCATTAAATGATAAACAGTCGGCAAACAGTATTGAAGTAATTACATTATCAGATTCTGATGATGAAGATGATATGCCTATAACGAAACGCTTGAAAAAAGACTTACCAACAGTTGAAGAACCTATCATAAAATCTGAACATATTGCATTTACAGTAGATCTAACAAAAACAAGTGATTCTAATCTTTTAGAAAATGATCTTGAATTAGATCTGAGTTTAAAGAATAGTCCATCAACCAGTTCAGAGTATCAACCTATTACATTAAATGATAATACTGATCATACATACAAACCTTGTAGTTCTAGAAGCAGTAGAAATAATAACCTCTTAGAAAAAGATAAATCTCGACCTATTTTATATGTTATTACGTTAGATTAACTCTATAGTTTATCAAATTAAGTTAAATTGATTTTTTTTACTTTGTAAGTAATTTTAAATTTAAATTAATGTATTGTAAAAGTGGAGAAATTATATCTATTGATTTATTCAAAGTAAACAAAATTATTGATTCTCATAATATTTAATATGTTAATGTAATATAAATAAGTGTATTAATATCATGATTTGGTCATTCTATGTCAATTTAGTCATTTAATATGAATTCAGTAAAATTGAAATCATCTAAAGTAAATTAATTTTTTTTTTTTTTTAATGTTTTAATTAAAACCTACTCTGTACTTTTATTTTAATCATTTTATTTGTGTTCAGATCTTCTGAAATATTTTGAACATAAAACTGTATTTTAATGTGTTAATGTATAATTAATGTTTATATTCATCTTAATAAAGATAATTGAATTTACTTAAATTTGATACTTTGTTATTGCAATATATTAATTTTTCACTCTTAAAAATAAAATGTATGTTCATGAATGGATCTAATAACGTATAAATTTTAATTAAAACCCATTAATTTTTATCTAAATTGAAAAAATGTTTTATCTGGAATAGTAGGTACTCAAATAATATCTTTAATTCTATCAATATATTTGGTTATAAAAATAATTGGTATTCTTGATATTAATCAAGATAAATTTTGTAGTTAAAAAGTAGTAATGGATAAAATTAATTTTAAAGAAACAAAAAATAAATCTTTAGTAAAATGATTCTGAACAAAGTTAGGTAATATATGTATTATTAGTAGTCATATTATCAAGGAGATAGAAAAGTTGAATAATAAAATGGGAATAAAGACAGATAGTGATCCTATTAAAGGTTTAGAAAAACATAGGAATAAAGAACAAGCCAAAATAGCTGCTAGGAGCTAGGTTAAAAACACCTGAGAAGTTTAAAATTGGAGATTTAGTATTAGTTAGATGGGATTCTCCGTATACCGGAAATAGTAGGAAATTAGAGCCCAAGTATAATTATATTTCTATAAAATATAAATTTAATCTTTATTAGGTCCGCGACCCCCCCCCCCTAAAAAAGTATGCCGTAAATAAATATGATTTTTACTATAACCCATTTTATCATTGAGTTTTTTATAAAATACAATACAAATACAATATACTGAATAATAATAACTTACTTAATTAATAAATAAAATACGAATACAATATACTGAATAATAATAACTCAATTAATAAATAAATAAAATACAAGAAATTAGTATAATAGAAAATTTAGTGTGAATTTTGATTTTGGACACTGTTGCATAAAATTTTCCACTGCAGTACAATTTCAGATAAACTGATGCGCATGTCATGTGTGACATCTAATCTGTTTCTTTGTTTTGTTTTAATATTGGCCATGGTAGAAAATCCTTTTTCGCACAAATAAGTGGTAGGAAAAAGTAATAGTTTTTTTATTGCATTAATTGATAGTTCTGGATATTCATTATATACTGCACACCAAAAATCTACAAGAGTTTCATTTTTTAATTTATGTTCATAAGCAGGGCTTGAAACCGATTGAAATAATTTCGGTTTCGGTTTCGATTTTGAATACCGGTTTTGAAAATATTCGGTTTCGGTTTCGATTTTGAATACCGGTTTTGAAAATATTCGATTTCGGTTTCAATTTTCAATACCGGTATTAAGAAATTTCGGGTTCGGTTTCGATTTTGAATACCGGTTTTGAAAATTTTCGATTTCGATTTTGTATAGGTACCGGTATTGAGAAATTTCGGTTTCGGTTTTTTTTAATTTAAATTTTGAGTCAATTTTCAATCAGTTTTAATTTATTAAAATTTTGATATTGATTTCGGTATTGAAATCAATTTCATACCCTTCTTTTTCACTAAAATTTGTTAAACAATTAAAGCTTCTTGACTAAGTACTATAGTCATTACTAATAATAATATTAAGTATGTACTTAATAATGACTTCTATAATGAGTAATATAGTAGAGTTAGGTTAGGTTACTATGCCATCTATGGACTAGGGTATCTAAATATTAGTACAGAATATTATCTTAATTCTTAATCTTTAATTATTAATGGTTGCATCAATACAGCTAAATAATAGTTTTTTATTAAATTCAGTATTAAAATTTTTTAGGAAATACCTATGTAAGTTTTAACAAATTATTATAATTATACACTATTGTCTATTATCATATAATTATATCAGTATCTACCTATTAAGTTTATTTTATGAGTTTTTAGTGAAAATTTAAATAATAATAATTAGTTAAAATGTTACTTAATACTACTTGTATCGTTATCGGCGTGCCTCTATCATGACGACGAATAACTAGTAATATATTATTAATATTCAGTCCATATTTTAGTCAGTCACCACTCACCCGCCTAGTTCGACGAGTGCCTACGGCGAATTGTTATAAATATATTTTACGATTTTAAAATATTTTAATCTGTTTTTTTTTTTTAATATTTTAAGATTTCGATATTATAATAACTGGTATTAATTTTTTCGATTTTGTTTTCAATTTTGAATACCGGTATTGTATTTTTGAGGTTTCGATTTCGATATTAATAACCGGTATTGATTTTTTTCGATTTTGTTTTCAATTTTGAATACCGGTATTGTATTTTTGAGGTTTCGATTTCGATTTTGATTTCGATATCGTTCTTTTAACGGTTTTAACCGGTATTCAAAACCGATTTCAAAACCGATTTCAAGCCCTGTTCATAAGTTTTATCACAAGAAAGATCGATAATCTGAGTTTCAAGAAGCGTATTGAAGTTCAACTCTTCAATAGAAACAGTAAAATGGATTTTCAATCCATTGAAAATCGTCACGAATATCTTTTGGGAAATAACTATTCAATGCAATTGATATTTGATTTAAATGCAATGAAATAATTGTTTTGATATCATTGACATTCACTGAGTCGTCTTCTTCTAGAAACTCGCTAAGTACAAAAAACATATCAATATTTCCTATTTCTACTTTTTTTTTTTGTAAATAATAATTTTTTTTTTGAACGAAGCAATTTTTTTTGATTGATCAAAAATGTCAAAATTTTTACCTTGCATCGACAAATTTAAATTATTAGCATGGTAAAAATATCTACTAAATATGCCAACTTTATCAGCCATTTACTGTCACAAAAATAGTTTTTCAAATCGGAATTTTTGTTGTTGAGAAATTATAAGACTTCGTGACAAAGTTGAAAAAGTCTGAATAGGCATTTTCCTCGAGAAAGTCAACGTACTTCTGAATGAAGTAAAAGTGATTTAACGTTTTGTTCATTTTCTTCACAGAGTTTGTAAAACAGTCTACTATTTAATGCTCCAGATTTTATAAAATTAATAATTTTAACAGATTCATTAAGAACTTTATTGAAGTCAGTTGACATTTTTTTTTGACATAAGTGCCTCTCTGAAGCATACAATGAGTCCATTCGGCATCTGGGGCTACTTCTTTTATACGCCGAACCACACCAATATGTTTACCCGTCATCGATGCCGCACCATCAGTAGTTACACCTACACAGTTAGTCCACTGAATATTGTTTACTATAAAAAATTGTCTAAAGAGCTATAAATATCTTCACCGGTTGTCGTTGTGCTCAAGCTATTGCAGTACAAAAAATCTTCGTGAATATTCTCGTCATAATAATGCCTTAGGCCAGAGGCTAAAATATATATTTTTTTGTATTACACACTGTATATTAAACTTGGAGTTACTGTGGGGGGCTACGCCCCCACACCCCCCAAAAGAGTTTTTTTAATCTATACACATAAGCATAAGGTAGGTAGTAAATTTTTATTTATTTTTTTTTTTTTACCTACAAAATACCGACTACATTACAATAAAATGTTATAAAACTTGAAAACACTACCTATGATTCATTAATTATAATACATAAATTATGGATAATGTTTAATTTACAAACTGTGAATAATATAGTATGTAAGTACCTGATCTAACAGTCAGTCTTTTTTTTATTATCGTTTGTATATATTTAATAAAGTTATACAATATCAATATATTATATTTAGAAATTTATTTTTTTTAGACAAGAAATTTGTTGTTTTATGTTTTCGCTTATATCAACAATGCGTCTCTGAACAGTCTTATTTGAAGCTGGTATTATTTTTTATTTATGGCGCGTTTACACGGTTCACTCTTGGTGATCATGTTGGATTAATCATCCAAAGTGAAACATTAAAAATTAAAATAATCTGTTTACATGGTTCACTATAGATGTCAGATGATCACACTTTTCATTGTTCAATGAGTGATAGGTAATTATAGTAATTAGTAATTAATAATCATTAATACGTAATGGAAATTGCGAGGTAACTATTTACTACGATTTTCTTATCAGAGCAAGTTATCAAAAATAAAAACACGTGTTTGAACATTCACTGATATTGAAGATGAAAGTAGTGTTTACACTTATCACTTTTGAGATTCATCGCATAGAAAAGTGATAAAATAGAAGGGGCACTTTCAACAATCATTTTGATGTAGCGTCAGCGCTCCCGGTGTTTGTCTACCATAACTAATAACATTATCTATACCTCGGCTATTGATATACTATATAATACTCAATAATTATTTTGCCGCTTTTTTTTAAATGTGGTATGCTAAAATATCTTCGTTTTTATGTAATAATACAAATATACAAGTCAAATTAATTCTATAAACATTTTTTATTAATAATATTTTTACAATCACAATTTATCAACATTGAATTTTAAAACAAAATGACTATAATAATAATTAATATTTAATAATTATAATAATTAAACTAATAACAATAACAATAATAATAATGTTATTACAGTAAAATATTCTAACAATAAATTGCATTAATTGTTCTCCTAAATATTAAATAATAAATAGTATAAATTGTTTCAATAAAAAAAATATAAGGATATTACGTTGGAAATTGAAGGAAATATATTTTGAATTTTTACCTACAGACCTGCAGTATCTTACTAATAATAATAGGGTACACCCAACAAAAAATACAGAATTTTATCGCCCTTAAATCATAAAAAAAAAAATGAAGACAATTAATGTTTATGCGATTACAATTTATTACAATTTTTAAGAATTTTTTGATTCTTCAATTTATGTTGTTTATAATATTTTTCGGCAAGGGCAAGCGTTTGATAACCTTCAGAGCATAGCAATTTCAACTTTTCCCCTTTAAGAAGTCTATTGATATTGGCTATAAATGCAAATATTAAGACTCTAAAAGAACTATTTAAAAATAAAGCATTTGTATTATGAGTTGGGCATAAATTGTTTAGTTTAATTTTAGGTTTAATTAAATTTATAAAAAGTTGTTTAATATTTGCTTTCCAAAATATTTGATCAATATTATAATTAAATTCATTTAATACCAAATTGTAAATATTGGTTGATGTTATTGACGGAGTTTGTAAATTAGATTTAATATATTGCCTAGCTTTAATAATTTGATCATTTCTTACACTGTTAGAACTTAAAATGGCCATACAAAATTTACAATTTGAAGTTTTTTTTTTAACTTGGTTAACAATTGCACCAGTAACATATGCCTGACATGCCAAGGCCAATCTTGATTTTTGAGGGAATGTTTTATTTTTTGTCGAATTAAGATTATCTATTGCTATAGGATTTGATTTATTTGGTACATCTAAAGATAATAATTGTTTTAAATTTGTTAAATTTTGACAGTCGTCTGCTTGGCAGTTTGCTCCTACAGAATGTGACGATATTAGGTTAGTGATAATTAGTGATTTAAAAGAAGTTTGGAAATGGTAGCATGTTGGGTTAATATTTCTCAAACCATGGCTACGAATTTGACAAAAAAAATTCTCTAATGGATCTTGATTGAATGATCGTAATGTAATAAACCTAAAACCTTGATTTAATAACTTTATACATAAATATTGAAAACCTTTTATTGTTGCAATCCAGTTTTTGATGGTTGGTGGAACTTTAGTTTTAAAATTCATGGATTCTAAAACTGTCAATGATTCTTTCCAAAATGTCCAATGGGGTGAAGTAGATGTTACAGCGCTTCGCAATTCTTTACCAGGCTGCATAGTAGTCGAACTGCCATTGACACTGTCAAATAATTTGTCAACAAAAAGTAGTAATTTTGCAGTATATTTGGAGTTTTCAAGCTTATCTCCTTTGTCAGCTGTACAACATAAATATTATTTAATTAACATAACATGAAAATAATAATAAAATATGTAATATAGTACATTACTAATTAGTAAAATATACTAAATAGTATCACACTATATTATAAAATACTTTACAAGTACAACTAACCTGACCATTCTGATAGCATGAGCATTATACTTCCCACTCGTTGACTAAAAACTTGACTAGCTATGGAAACCTTCATTTTTCGTATCTTGTCCGGGTATATGTGCGCATCAGTCAATTTTGGAGCCATCCTTTCACCAACATCTAGTCGACATTTGTCGATTTCATAAAAATCTATCACGTCTTTCCACCTTGCAGTTTTTTCTTCACTTTCACTGACGTATGTTAAATCTGTTTTCATTAGGTTGTTTCGAATTCCTTTCAGTAAGTGAGGTGAATCATACAATGGGACTATTTCTTTACCGTTGATTTCAAACCCAAATGACCTTTTTTCTGAATGGTTTTTTAGATGATTTTCAAAAGTCTCACGCATGAGGACATTAATAGCAGCAACATTGGTGGCAGCTTGGTCACACACAGTAGCAACAATGTT
Organism: Therioaphis trifolii; assembly: GCA_027580255.1. Classification (NCBI taxonomy): domain Eukaryota; kingdom Metazoa; phylum Arthropoda; class Insecta; order Hemiptera; family Aphididae; genus Therioaphis; species Therioaphis trifolii. The sequence continues at coordinate 63,977,102 of CM050405.1, read as the reverse complement.
CAAACCAGTTGATTGTACTGCACAAATAACTTCTTTGAGTGCAACCACAAGGTCAGGTGTTTTTGATCCACTTTGATTAAAGTAATATGCTATGGGTTGTTTGTATTTACGTTTAACACCTCTAATCATAAACGTAAGCGCCTTGTCACCAAATTTTTGTCTACGATTATTATTTCCAAGGTCTTCAACACCAATAACCTTATCTTCGCACTCAGAATACTGAACTCCAGCAGCCAAAGAAATTTCATCGAATAATAAAATACATGTTTTATCTAAATTGTTTTTAAAACTGTTAACTATTAATTTTAGGTGTTCTACTATTTGATTATTTATTCCAGGTTCTAATGGAATTTTTTGTAATAAGTCGGTTAAAGTTTTTCTCGAGGGTAATGCAAACATTTTAGACATAACCCTATATGCTTTAGCACTACTTTTATATAAAGAAAGTGCAAATAGTTTATCATCTAAGGTAAATCTTCTTCCTCTAGGACTTACACTCTGCGACTTTAATTGATTTTTAAAAAACTTTTGTGTTATATCATTCAAGTTGCTCATCATTAAATTGTGTTTATTAATAAATGTATCGGCTTTTTTCAATCTTTGTTTTATATTCAAGTGCCTCTTCTTTACTACTGACAATGTGTTTTTTAAATCAACAATAGCTTGATGTAAATATTGTTTTCTGGGTGTCATATGTTTACTTCTCGTTACTTGTATATGTTTAAGATATACCTTGGCTCTTGATTTCTTTTTATTAATCGTGAAATTCTCTTTGCTGTTTGTATTAAGTGACACATTTCCAATTGGATTTATTCCATCAAGATCAGAAACAACTAAAAATGTAATTAAAGTTAATATGCATGCACCTATCTATTTAAAAATCAATTTTTATTTTACCATACTTACAACTACTATCAAAAGAACCGTTTATTTTAACCATTCTATCAACATAAGGTGGAATTGATTCGTTCAATGCTATAGAAGTGATGTCATCACAGTCAGCAGAATTTGAACCAGACCCTAAAATATATAGATTTATATTTGTTGGTTGTAATGTAAAAAAAAATAATAATAATAATAATTAATAACCTTTAGTGCTTAATACTCACAATTACAGTTGGAAGAACCTCTTGTTTGAACTATGGTATCAACATTAGATGAAATTGTTTCATGAAATGCCACAGTAGTGTTGACATCAGGTACAGTGCAAATTGAACCAGTTACTTAAAAATATTTATTATTTATTATTGGTTATAAATTTATAATTTAAAAAAGATAAATATTGTATATAAGTATACATATATAACTAACATAAACAAATTATAAAACAATATACAAAACTAAGAACTGCACAACATCAACGGATTTGAATGTTATTATAAATTAAAACAATGTACATTTAGTAATAAATGTATAAATAGGTACTCACAATCACTAGAATAGATTTTAATGTCAATAGGACACAGGTTAATGAACAATTAAATACAGCTTTCATCTCATTTGTCAGCTTGTTTATCATAGCTAAACATTTATACAAACTATAATATATTCAAAAATAAAATACAATAAAACATTACAAAACATTTAAATTACAAACCATGCTTAAACCAAAACTAATAAATTAAATAATTAGTGGATTTATTTTAGTACATTTATGGTTAAACTATAAACTAAAGTACTATACTGTCAGTAGGTGTTCACTAAATTCATGTTAATCATTTACACAATTCTAAAACTAAACATTTAGACAAGAAATAGTTAGGTAGGCATATAGGTAGACACCTACCTAGGTTATTAGGTTTAAAACAAACAGCACAATAAAATAATATACACAAAAGTTATTACAATATATATATAGGTATATGCATAATAGGGTATGTATTAATTTATTATTGTTTTCACACTATTAATTACTCACAAACTGGTAATGGTAAGGACAATGTAGGAATTGAATTACGGTTCAATAATTTTGTACCGTAACTATGACATTCTTCTTTAAAATGAAGATCACACACAAGGTACGTTTTGTAAATTTGATCATACGACATTTTAAGCAACTTTGGATTACCACATTTTTCGATCCATAAAATAAAACGTGGTATATCATTTTTTGGAAACCGGTGTTTTGAAATGCCGGATCGACTTTTACAACCATAAACGACACAATTAGGAGAAGGCATAACTAATTAAAACTGGTATAGGTAATGACAACTACAAATTTAAATTAGAAAATATTACATTAATTGTAAATTGTAATCTTATAACAAAGTTTTATTATTTTTCAGACTCAGTAGTTTCCATAGAAAAGTAATCAAATTATTATTATTGGTTTATCCATAGAGTCATGGTATATCATTATATACATTTTTAAAATTAACCCTAGTAGGTACCAACGTATTTAGCACCTAACGTTCGTATGTTGGCACTACTTTTGTCTACCTTGACAACAACAGTTCGTATATTCGAGTTAACAGCCTATGATTCATCGTTAGTGATTCACTCAGAGTGAAGAAAAGTTAGACACGACCGGACGACCCAACTTTGTTCATCGTTCAATGATGATGATCATTTTTGATGATTCAATGTTTACATTGTTCATTATTTATTCTCTTTTGGATGATTCATCCAAAATGATCACCAAGAGTGAACTGTGTAAACGCGCCTTTATTTGCCGCTTCTTTTCCTAATATTTCAGTACACATATCTATTGCAGCGGGCAGAATAAGATTTTCACCAATAGTATGTGGTTTATTATTTTTAGCAATTCTGTATGCTAATAAATATGAAGCCTTCACAGCAGAAACTGTAGCGTGACAATAGGTCTTCATTGAATTTGTACTACTTTTAAACTGGTCATTTAAGCGTTCAAAATATTCGGTAGGTTTGTTTTTTACATTTGGGTGTTTGGTATCAAGATGCCTTTTTAATTTGGAGGGTTTTAAACTTTCAGTGGCTAAAATTTTTCCACATACAACGCATTGTGGTTGAACCATTTTATTATTTCCATAACGTCGAAATCCAAATTTAATAAAATCTGTACTAAAACTACGGTTATCAGATGTTTTCTTGTTTCGTACTGAACTGCCTGGTGGAACTGGTTGGCTAGTACCACTGGCTGTAGTATTACAAATTATAAATTAATCCATTTGGTAAAATAGTTAAAAATGTGTGTTTAATCGTAAACTTAAACTTTTCGAAAAAAAGTTTTTAAAAATTACATTTATTAGTGATTTATAATTTTAATGAGTTAAAAAAAAAAAAAAATAATACAAATTTAAACCTTTAAATGTTTCTAAAAAATATTTATGGAATATTGTTCGACTATTATAATGTTCATATTTATATTAATCTTAATTTATGTAGAACCTTATATATTTTTTAGCTGACTCCGCAAAAAGTAAATGGAAGAATTTAAGAGATTGTTATATGAGGTACAAGAAATGCGTACAAGGAGAAACAGGACAAGCTAAAAAGTATCATAAATGGCCATGGAGTAGTCATTTAGAGTTTTTGGATGACAGTATCAAATACCGTCCACAGAGTAGCAATATAACAGAAAGTGAAAACATCATATCACCTCCAAAAGAAAAAACTCCACCAATAATTCAAAATTTACAAAAAGCAATTTATCTAGCGACGAATCTCCATCTTCTTCACGAATGCAACCACAGAAAAAACTTAAGATCCGTCCTGCAATTTCTGCGGCAGAATCATCTGAAGTGGATAGAGTGATTGAATATTTGGAAAAAAAAAAAAAAAAAAAAAAATTCATGATGGCGTAGATCATTTATTTTTGAGCTATGCGGATAGTTTCAAAAAGTTTCACCCAAGAACTCAAGCTGAATTGAAAATAAAGTTAGCTACATTATTTGCACAAACTGAAATGAAAGAAATGCAGTATTATGAACAAAATATTTCACCTATGTACTCCGACAACTCTACTACCAATTCTCAATATTTTGTTGGACCACAAAACTCTTCCAACTCGGTACACACTTATAAATTATAATGTACCAAGCAGTGAGACATACAAATCGAGTGACACTTCATTAACTTCGGCGCGGGAATTTTATGAAAGTGCGAGTAATTATTCAATAACTGATTTATTAGGATTACCACCTACCTCAAACTGAATGAATTTTTTTTCTTTGATACATAGACCATAAGGTATAAGGACATACCAAACATATTTTTTCATTTAAAAAATATGTTATAAATTTTGATTAAAAGGTTTATCTAATGTTATTATTTTATTTTATAAACAATTGAAAACTGAATTGTTTTGTTTGAATAATCTAAGTTGTAAAAGTAAAATTATTGTATTAAATTAATTTATTTTATTTTTAAATCCATAAATACCTATTATATAGGTCCTATAATATAATAATACATTATATAGGTATTATATAATAGGCATAAATGCAGTTTAGCTCCCAAGCGATTTTTGTGAATTTTTTTTTATCTAATCTTTTTTAACTTTTTTGCCCATAACTTCCAAAAGAAGTTTGACCGACTTTTTTTGAAAGCACCACCAAATTAAGTATGTAAAAATAAACATTTTGAAAAAAAAATTCACAAAAATCGCTTGGGAGCTAAACTGCATTCGTTCCCATTTCTCAATATATGGTTTAATTAAATTATGCAGTTCTTCAAAACACTCACGTGACATACGAAAATATTTGAAAAAACGATCTTCGTGTGACACAGTCGATGGTATTCACCAAACTGTTCCCTGGTAGTATTAATTTCATGTACCCATTTTCGTTTTTCCTTTTATTTTTAAGGGCAAGTAATAAAAGAAGTTGTTCCTTGTCAGAACTTGAAATTATTGTAAAACGGCGATTATTAAATCAAAGTGGAACGATATAAGCAACTGTGTACTAGATCACTAGATTACTAGATAGTAGATTATGACTGTTGTAGCAGACCGCTCACAAATTATCGCTGCCTGTGTGCCGTCATCAGATCGCTGACCGCCGCGAAGATCGTGTGATCGCTGACCGCCGCGACAGACCGCGTTCTGTGTCCCCGAGCCTTTAAAGTTCAGTCGCGCCACAACAGTCGCGCGTAGGAAACCATTTAATAGGAATTACATAATTACAGTCAGACGGCTACTGTCGCGTCTAGGAAACCGTACCTTTAAGGCATGAGGTACAACACATGTTTAATGTTTTTTCTAAAATTAAAAATAGATTGTTTTCAGTTAACCATTGTTTTATCAATTTTAAATCGAGTTTTATCATATTAAATAGGTATTTCAAAATATTTGAATATACGAATATACTTAAAACCGATCGGGAAACAAATGATCAAGCAGTAAGATATTGCATTTCACCGCTTGATAAACTTTATTATAAAAATAATTACCAATATAGAAAAATTAGGCAAAGTAGTATGGGTAGGGTCGGGTTAGTAAATTGGTTAAGCTGAGTTATAATATAAAACCACATAAAAAAATAGAATCATTGCTATTATAAAATGTAATAATATATTTAAATATAATAATATGTATGTGGTTCGTTGTCAAAGCGCGCGTTTCATTCTTAACGATCTGTATTGTAACAACAGCATTTAAATTCGCGGTATCACGCGCAGAAATAGAATCTTGCGTCGTTATCGCGATCGACACGCTATCACGTGAACGATGTATGGGAAACCCGTAAGTCTAAATACGCGTGACTGACTAACTGACGTGTACGCGCATCCATGTGAACCTAGCCTTTACTCTTCATCGGTGAGAATAGTGTGGATCGAATTCATTTCAATTAACCTTGTTCGCTTTTTAATCATGAAACTGTTTTTACAATATTTAAATGCTGCTGACCAATCTTCTATTCACCAAAAAAAATATGATAGTTCTGATGCAAGTACTTCATCAATTAAACATAAAATAAATTCTTGAAAATTGAAATATTTATTTGAAGAATATTATAAAATAATATCCTCTGAAGGAAACTAAGTATCTGCTCCATGTCAAAATTGTTCGAAAATTGTAAATGGAAGTATTAAATCAATGTCCTTAGTTTATTACAAGGTACGTATAATTTTAGTACCTATCATACATTTATTTATTAATTCTAATAATTACAAACACACAATATTTTATTAATCTACAATATTAACATTTAAAATGAGAATTATTTTTTAAGAAAGGAAATTTAAAAAAAAAAAACATTTTTTTGTGTTTTCTGTGTTATCCTCGGTGTTATCCATCCATACTCCACATTAAATTAATATTAGAATACTGTTAAATTAATAATCATTTGGTTTTGTACTTTTGTAATTGAGGTCATGTATGGTCATGTATAGAATATTATAAACAATATCTAATCTACAAAAAGCATTTCTATTATTATTGGGTAGGTATATAAATAAATGAATTTTATTTATTTTTATTTTATTTAAATTTAAATCTATGAGATTACTGGGCCTCACTGAGACATACTCTGATGGAGGCCCAGGGTTTATCTACTATACATTACACATTTACATACAAATTATAATTAACAGACATCTATAATATTTGTGTTTGAAATTAATATCCTAATTGTATACAATTATTCTGTATTTTAATATAATTCAGATCAATTTATTTTATAGAATTAGGTAAGTATATAGTTTATCAATTCAAGTTTCAAATATTACCCTTGTAAGAATTTAAGATTATCAAAATTAGTTTTTATAGTTTAAATATAACCAGTTTTAAAATTGACGTAATAGGTAGGTATGTATTTTTAAACTTATAGGTACTTAAATTTTTGGATGTTGCTAAAGCTTTTGACACTGTTTGACACGAAGGTGTTCTTTTTAAACTCAAAAATATTTTTCCAGCTCTTTATACCTAATACGTAAATCCTATCTTGAAAACCGTTCATTTAACATTCGTCACAACCTGAAACACAATATCTTATCTGTGCTGGTCTCCCTCGAGGAAGTGATATCGCTACATTTTTATATACTATATATAAGTCCGATCTGCCTACCTCTGAATATACCTCAGTCGGAACATATACTGACGATACCGCTTTACTATCAGCTTCTTCCGATAAGACGATCGTGTCTCAACAACTACAAACTCACCTAAATACTCTTTCTCAATGGTTCATCAATTGGAAAATTAAAATCAATGAATCGAAGTCATTCTTTGTTACTTTCTCGCTCAGACCCCCTAACTGCCCAGCTGTATCTATCAATAACATCATCATTCCTCACTCGAATGAAATAAAATACCTTGGTCTTACTTTTGACAGGTGTTAACCTGGTTTTTTCATTTTAAAGAAAAGTGTAAGAAACTTAATTCCAGACTCCATCTATTAAGGCCTCTCCTTCATTCCAATCCTACTATACCCATCAAAATCATTTTTTATAAAACTCTACTTTAACCAATTTGGACATATGGTATCATCTACCTAGACCTCAAATAAAATAACTATACAAGCATTTCAAAACATCTGTCAACAATTAATCACTGGTGCACCCTGGTTTGTTTCAAATGCGTCCTTAAAGTTTGACCTCACATTACCTTCCATCAATGGAATTGCTACTACCTACTACAAACAATTCCACGCCAAACTTCAATATATTCCCAACCAACTAATCAACGAGTTAGCTTCACTAACACTTCCTGGTAACCCAAACAGACGTCTCAAAAGGAACTGATGCCTTGACTTGATGACTTAAGAACAAACAAATTAACAAATTATTAATAATATTATTATTAAATAATTATGAGGTATCACAAATGTGTGTTTCTTCTTCATGAAAATAAATGTTAACTGTCTGTAAATTATTATTTCTTTTACTTATTGTACTTACTGTATAGGTTGTAATTCTTCAAATTAAATCAAATTAAAAAAAAAAAAAAAAAAGGTACTTAAATGCCTTATCTGATTAACAATTTTTGATAAATTAAACAACTTATAATTTTGATATTCATTAATTTAATATATGTTTTTGTTCTGTGTATTACTGTTTATAAACATGCTTTAATAACAGATGAAACTGGACAATCCAGAAAAAATATGAATAAGAATAAAATTAAAATAAGAATAAAAAAAGATAAGAAGGCCTACATTAACACCAAGAAAACTAAATTATATTATCAACAGTTACAAAACTAAAAATAAATATCAAATTATAATAAAGGTAAACAAATTAGTAGTACAATAGTTAATATTATTATGTAGGTAGACAATTAAGTTAATTTATTTTTCTAACTTTGTAATTATATGCTTTTTTACAAAACAATTATGTTAATAATCTATTGGTTTAATAAATTGTTTATAATTTGGTCTTTTAAATAACCTTTAACAATTATTCAAATAGTTTTTGAAAGTTAATTGGGTAATGTAAATATTTTTTTATAATTACCTACATTACATAGGAATTAGAAAAAAAAATGTACCTACCTATCTAAGTAATACCATTAATTATAGAATATCTATTCTATAATCAATGGTAATACTATAATGCACTAATAAATGTTATGTTGTATTTTAAAGCATAACCATTTTAAATATTTTAAATTAATTAATTAGTACTTGAAAAGTTTTTGATAGGTATTTTAAAATTTACTTTTGGTATATATATATATATATAATACATATAAATAACAACTCAGTAGATAATTTGGAAATATAGCTGAAAACTTTAATGTTTTTTTTCCTTTAGTAAAATACAATTTTTTTTCTATATTTCAATTTATTAAAAAATTATATTTTGTCTTTAGAATTACTATTACCTATTTTATCAATTTTGTTACTTATGAATTATGATTATGTTTGTTTAATATTTGTATACATCTCTATGCATTATTTTTTACTTTCATTGTCTATTAGACTTGTTTTCAATGATTTTACAATTAAAACTAAAGTACCTTTTTATTGTTTACTAGGTATAGTTTAAATGTATGATCATGTTATACTACACATCTACATCTATTTAACATTTGTATAAGTCTACTTAACATTTTATTTACTCTACATACTCTATATTTTGTATTAATTAGTACAGTACAATCGCTAACTATCTAAATCTCTCTGAATCAACTTTTAAAACATTTTGAAGTTTTTGGTATTTAATCAGCAGATGCATTGCAAATTTTAGAGATATGGTCCAGGTGGCTTATGCTATTATAAATACTAAATAAATAAATAAATATATATATTTATTTATTTATTATTTGAAAATTTTGATTATGAATTATTTAAGTATACCAATTTTTACGAATTTTAATGTGATTATAATTTTCACTTGGGGTCGTATTTAGCCATTTGTCAAGGTGAGGGACTCAATTTTGTTTCTCTACCACTACCCTAGAAATAATCTCAATTGTAGTTGTTTTCAAATATTTGAATTATTTTGAACTATTATTATGACAAATAATTAAATTATACTTTTATGTCATCAGATAATATAAAATTATTTAACAGTATAACCATGACATAAGTACTATTACACAGTGTATTTTATATTAGTGGTGTTTTTCTTTCAAATTTAATAAATTAACATAGTAACTTTTTACATTAATTAGTAGCATATTATATAAAACTATTAATATTGTTCATACATTTGATTTAATAGATTTTTACAAGACCAATTAAACTAACTACCAAACCACCAATACTATCTCATGTGATGATTAATATGATATTATTATGATCTTAAGTGTAATAATACCAATTAAAACCATAAATAAGAAAGAGTATAATATATTTAATATATTTCACTCAAACTTAACAACAAAATCAATGTCTCTCTTGGATTTTGAAAAATGATTATTTACTTAATCAACAGCAATAGTTATATCGCTATGAATACTCATAAGTGCTCAACTGGTTTGTCTTTGTTACAATGAAACATGATGCATGTGTCACATTTAAGTTTCATACATATATCTATGTTTATAAACTTAAGGTTAATATATTTCATGGAGGTATTTCCTACATAAATAAATAACAACATTGTTGAATATATAATTTTAAGAGTTTTATTTTATTACATCTTACATCAACTCTAAACATTAAATACAAATACAGGGGTGGTGATTTTCTCTATCTCACCCATCTAAAATATACCCCTGTTTTCATTATACATTTGTTTTAAATGTTGTGCAGTTTGTAATTGCTTAAAATTTGATTTGTTTGATTTACTTGGTAGGTATAAAATATTCAACTATATTTAAATTAGTATACATAAACTTGTACAAAATATTTTTTTCTATTTTTATGATTATTTTTTGTAAATTGTTTCATATAAAATTGTTAAACTTTAAATTTTTGGTGATTTTCTTCTTGATACAATTAAAAAATAGTTTTAAGTTTACAAGTATTGTTAAAAATTATAACTATGAAAAACGTAATAAAACAATTGATTATTGTGATATTAACATTACTGTAAAAACGAATAGAAATTGACAATTTTAGTGAAAAAAGTTTTTGTGATTTGAAATTTTCTCAGCATCTAGAATAATAAGTTTGAACTAGCCTAAAGATTCAATAATATTTTTATAACATTTGACTTAAAACTAATAAAATTAAAACTAAGTTAAACTAACATGAAGACTGTTCCGTCATCCAAATTGTTTTTATATTACTTTTTTTTTCCGGTTTGAACCAGATGTTGCGCGGTACATACCGGAGTATTACTGCCACCCGAAATTTTACCTAGTTTTAAATAAACTTATTTTATAAAATAATCAATATGATATGATATTCATATCAACGTATAAAACAAAAAGATAATTTTAATAAACCATTGGTCAAAGTTGCTCAAAATAAGTAAAGGGATGTCTATATTTTTATTTTTACTAAACATATTTAATAAATTAAACATGTGGGATAAAGGAGAGAAGAATTAAACCCTTGTATCTTTTTTCATTATATAATTTTACATATAAGATATCTAATCGATATATATATATATATATATATATATATTACAGAGTAATATTTCAAGTGTTTATTGAAATAGTCAAATTCTGTCTTTTTTGTTTTAGATTCATTTGGTAAAAAACATTATTTCACATTAGTTTAATAAGTGTAGAGTTGTACTATTAAAAAAAAAAAAAAAAACTATTGTCTTTTGGTATAATATTAAATAATACAAAAAAGTTTGATAATTAAGAAAAAAAACATACTGGTGGTAAGACAACTCCGGAAAAATAAGTGAAAACAAAATAAACCTAGTAACTTATTATCAAAATTAATACTGAAAATAAGTATTTAATAAATTATTATTTATTGGTACGGCATAATACATTAAAATTATTTGTAATTGTATTTAAATGCATATTAATATTAATGAAAAATAGTGTAAACTTTAAAAATAAAAAATATGTTTTATCTATCGAAAAAACATGCCATGGTCATGGTTTTTTCATTTGTTCCCAAAGGCTTTAATATATAGTGTTGAAAGAAACTGCTTTATTTGAACGCTTTGGGTATAGTCTGCACTTCTTCCTTTGTAAATCTAACATGTATATATTATGTTATCTACTAAACTTACAAAAAGGTGGAGTTATACATATAATCCATTAAAGATCAGATACAAGAAAGACTTCTAATGAATTTTGAGCTTCATTGTGAATTATACTCATTACACTAAAAAGTTTCTTATATTCAGCTGTAGAAACTATCCAAGTATTAACAGTTGAAATAAGAAGTTTCAAATTTGTACCTACTAACGAAAACCCTAGACAGACTCTTTTTCAGTTATTTTAAAAATTTTGCCATACGGATAATATTACAATTTTCAAAGGCCATTTCTGAGGATTTATAACTTTTAGAAGTTTAATAAATGCATAATAATTGTTAAATATATTGGATGATAAAACTGCATGGGATGAAGTAAAGTATAACATTCTAGATTTAAAATTGTTTGCCAAACTTTGATAAAATTGGTTCAAAATTATTTTGTTTTACCTAGTTAATACTCTCATGAAGTTTTGATGAAACAAGATGAAATATTTTTTCTAATGAAAAAATGTAGATAGTTGTAATCCTCTCAGGTATTTTATGTAAACATTGAACATCATAGAAAACTATTAAATGAAAAAATACAACTTTTACAAAAATAAATTAAAAGGGGCATCATTAATGTGAGTAAAGTAAGTTGTGGGATGAAAAATGTAAACTTTAAAAAGCTCACACCCCACTTCGACCATTGTTTACAATAATATAGATTGATAACATTCACAGTGTAACACGGGTTTTGATTGAGCGCCTTATAATTATTTTACTTTGTTTATTTACTAACTCAGCTCACAATCATATTATGAAAGCAAAAAATTACAATAATATCAAAAAAATATTTAATTTACATGTATATTATATATTTACATACTGCAGACTGCACTCTGCAGTGACGGAACAGCCTATGTTTAAGTATTATCATAATACCTGTGAACAGCCAAATAGATGTCCGGCAAACAATGATGATTTTAACGGGATTGACGGCCGTCTGGCGAGGTGTCCTCCAGTTCTTTGTTAGACACCTCCACGCCCGGTGGATGAGAAGACCAAACAGGAAATGATCCCGTGTAGTCTTCGGCCTAAATGTTTAATGTGTAAATCATTTATTTGAACATTCAACCAGAAGCCCAATAATATACAGTAAATCCATACACACACACACACACACACACACACACACACACAGTTCATAATTACCCGAAAGCGTGTCCACGGCAGAAAACCGACATCGAGATCGGAAGTCGTCGGTGGGGGGGGGGTTATTACCCGGGTCCGCGTTGGGGACTCTCGTTGTGTTCCGCCCGCACCTCCTCGAGCAGGTATCTCCAGTTTTCGCGCGGAATGCCCAGGCCGCGCTCGAACCATTGGAGCGAGTAATCGATGCACTGGTCGTTGCCGCTCTCGGCCGCGGCCATGCACACCTGCAGGTCCATCGGACTGCCGTTCTCGGCCGCGTACATCAAGCACTCGACGTGGCCGCTGAGCGCGGCTGCCACGCATGTGCTGGGATGCCACGGGCACCCGTTGCTGTGCGCGTACTCCAAGCACGCCAGGCTGCCGGCCGCAGCCGCGTTGCACGTGACCATATCGTCCCACTCGCAGCCGTTTTCGTGCGCGTAACGCAAGCACGCCGGGTCCGCGTGCCGCGCCGCCGCTTCGATCGTCCGGAAGTCCCATCGGCACCCGTTCTCGTGCGCGTACCTAAGGCAATCCAGGACGCCGCTGTGGGCGGCCGCCGCGGTCGTGTCCTCGTCCCACGGGAACCCGGACTCGTGCAGCCAGCGCAGCGTGTTGATGTTCCCGAACATCGCCGCCTCCGGGCACAGCGACGGGTCGTCCGCGGGCAGCCCGTTGCGCACCAGGCCGATGAAGTGCGCGCAGTCCGGGTGCCCGTGCCGCACGGCCCTCAGGCGCCACAGGCCCCGTTGGGTGCGCGTCATGTCCTCCAGCCGCTCGTAGTGTTGTCGGTCGTGCGCCAGCATCGTGTTCATCACCAGCTCGCAGCACCGCCGCAGGTGGCTCGTGTCGTGGCGCATTGTCTCGGGAACGTGCGTTTCGTACCACTCCCGATGTTCCTCGGGGCACGCGTGGTACGCCAGCAACGACAGCGGTAACACCATGTCGTGTCGGATGTCTCGTTGTACGACGCGATGTATAACGTGTTGTACGCCCGTGGACGCGACTCGGGCGAATAGCGTTACCTACAACACATGCATGATAATATTGACAGTAATAGGTAATAATATACTAGGGAAAACGGATTTTTACAATTTTTTCAAAAAATTAACACGACCGGTTCTGATATTGACCCATTAGTCTCCGTATTTATTGAGACTAAACAGTTTTTAATCGTGAGTGTGCTTTGACGGGTATCGTAGTCATCGTTCTCGACCGCTATCGATGTAGTAATATACAAATAAAATGTATAAATATATTATATTATGATTTAAACATTGTAATTATTTTAGATTCTGAGTGAAACGAATACAACGAAGTGTTTCATTTAATTTTTTATATATGTTTTCACTTTTTTCGAGTAGAAATAATTATCCAAAAGTTTCATTCGGAAATTCGATTGAGAACAAATTTCATCTGGTACTTTAGACCGGTTATTTTTTTCGCATCTAAAGTTCATTTAGTCCATCCCCACCCCCATATTTTATCCAAGAAACGAAAAAAAACGCGAAGTATATGTCCGATTTTTTTTAATTACTTATTATTATTTACCTGCTACACTTGCTGTTATTATTACGATCTTTGTATTATGCTGATAAAAGTTTACAAAATATTTTTTAAGCCTAGGTGCGTGAACGTATTATATTTATTGCGTGTCGTTTTCGGTTTTCGCGAAGTCATGAAAACCTGGACATTTGGAATTCGATGGTCCAGTTGCGGAAAAATGAATAGTCAATAAAAAAACTGAATTGACCATCTGATTATATGCGTACATATTATACAAATACTTGATATTCATTTTATTATAATTTATTCTATTAATTTATTAGAAAATGTATTATTAAATTGTATGTCTGTTAATTACTACTTAAGAATTCATAAAACATTTTTTCGCTATCACATAATAGTTAATGTAACTTTCTAACTCCAACACAAGCAATGCTGATAAGACGTAGATATTTATTGTGACAAAGAGGTTATGTGTGCTGTTTGTAGTTCACTTATATTAAGTTATCGTAACACAATTTAATAGCGAAAATAAATGAAAAGTACACACTCAGGCCGTTGCTCTGTCGGCGAATGATGACGACGAGCGCGAGACACCCCCGAGCTTTGCTTGTACGCTACGTATACGTAGGTGATAGCGTTCACGGAAGCATTTTAAGAAGCGTGGTCCATGTCCGACGATACTGCGCGCGTAATACTCGACTCTAGAAGCGTGTTATAAGAACGATTTAGGAGCAAGCACTCTTACAAAATGTACGATGGTTGGGTGAATTAATAGACGCTGCATTTCATTCGACGTCGTATGAACGTACACAGTCATATAATATTACTATTTTTTATAAATTATAATAGATGATACATATTATTCATTAAAACATTAAGTTTTGATTATAATTGGTATTTATGAAGCCGTTGATACGGAGGTATTTTATACAAATCGTTATACTTATCGTTAGAAATTAGTGAAATACTGCAACACACATGCACACACTCACACGCCAATGTTCATTATTACAATCAATTTAAATCATAACCGATCTACCATGTACCTACATGATATTACATCTTTTTGTAAATGTACATTCGTTATACTCACGTATTATAATTCATAAGTTATTCAGAATTTGTTAGTTGTACAGAGCTGATTTTTGTTTACGGATTAACACACTTCCTTAGACGAGGGTTGAAAAACACTGACCTTCCTATGGCGTGGCAGAGGCGCCCAGGGGCAGCGGCAGTCGGTGGCTACCGATCGAAGGCCAAAGGAATGTGTTCAAAACCGGTTTGATTGGGACACGTCGATGCGCAGGATAGCAATGCATATATATCCTGGGTATTGTTCGGGTGTTTTGTGGGTGAGTCATAATAGTATGACCATGTTGCAGATGCCATTAAAATACATTTTCCAGTTTTATACACAAAAAGAAGGTCCAACTCACCAAATAGTTGGTGTTGGCACCAGTGATAGTAAATCAGAGACGGACACTATTCTATACATCGCTGTTCACCAAGTTATTCTTTTCACGGTGGTATTCAATATAAAAATATTAGTATAAAATATATACGGATAATTCAAAAAGATGGTACCAGTGAAACATACCTAAAAAGTTGTTATAAACTTAATAGTTAATTTTTATCTAGGTCAAAATTATAGACTGTATTGTAACTATTCCATATTTCCATTTTTGTTTATAATATTATTGATTAAATCGTTTTAAAAATGGTTATATTTTTTTCGTCTTCATCAGAAGAAGAATACAGAAGTTAAACTGCTTTAATATACCTATCATGAAAAATTGGTTTAGGATGTTTATATGCACTAGAAAATAACTAAATGCATGAAAAAAATAGAAAAATATGCATTTAAAATGTTTTATATTTTAATTATTGAACAATTTTAGGGGTTTAAACATATATGTATAATTATAATTATAAGTACGTATAGACTTTTTGGCGAAAGAGTTCCATTGAACAACAATAGTTTCTTTTAAATGTTTGAATATGTATCTGGATACGTTTTTTGCTAGTAAGTTGTTGAATGAATAAGAATTACAATTTATGTAGGTAGTGAAAGTGTATTTGGAAGGTGTATGAATAAAATAACAAATAATAGTTTTTATATCTCGCGCTAATTTCTTTATAATCGATGTAAAATACTGTCAAATATACTTAGGTTTAGTTTTAATTGATTGCGATTTTTTTTTCTATATAGATAGATAATAACCTATTGTATCGAAAACAATAATTTAAATTTTTTAAACCAGAAAAAACCAAAATATGTAAAATTAATATGCTACGCTAAAAATCGGAAAATATTGGTCTTAAACTTAAGAAATAATCCAAAAAATGTTTATTAATATATGAGGCACATATAGAATCAAAACAATTTAACCCACAAAAGTTTACTTAATTATGCGGGACAAGAAATTAAATATTTTTCAAAATTTTATTTTTTTATTAAATCCGCTCTAAGAAAAATAATAAACACTCTTTAGTATGTATAAATCCATAATTTTTAAACCATCTATAAAACATTCAACAACTTAAAGGCTATTTTTAAATTGAAAATAATTACCTACCTAAGTATAAATAACTATAGTATTGATTCAACTTTAAAGGCCCTGTCAAACAGAAATCGGACTGTTGGCCAAGCTAGTGGGCCGGTCTGCTGCGGACTGGGGTAGTCAAACAGAATGTGGACGAGTTTGAGCGAATCGGGGTGAATAATTACAACAGAGAATGTAAAAAACGTGTGTTTTTCATTTATTAACTTTTTAACTCACATTTTCTGTTTTCTCCATCTTTTTTAAAACTTACACCAGTTTTTCTGACGAAGAAGAAGTACTCCTGTTTACCTTGAGTCAAGCAAGACAAAAAAAAAGTGGGTACATGAAATAAACGAAAAAAGAAATGAATTCGGTAATTTCACCGACTGTGTAGTGAATTTAGATTTAGTTCCTTTGAAGATCGATTTTTTACATATTTTTAAATGTCTCGAAAACATATATATATAAATGTATAAATATGAGTGTTTACTTATTAGATTCTGAGTGAAGTGAAAGATCTCATGGTTTTACAATGATATTTAATTTTATCTGGAGACATTTTTTGCTTAACTTAACTTTCTCCAAAAGTTTCATCAAGCAACTCTATAGACAGGGGCGCAATTTCACTGAAATAACTGGGGGTGCTGAAGCCCCTCTATTTTATAATGTTATTTCGTGGCTATCGATACTTGCAGTTGATAATGCAGCCTTCAATTATAATCATTTTGTCATATTACACCATTTAGAAATGGCTACCTGTGCTTTGAATAGAATATACTTATTTAATTGCACATTTATTAATAAACGTAACATTACATTCTGAACGATTAAATTATTTGTTTTTAAAATAAAATATAATTTTATAACATCATTCTTCTTTTACTTTTACCAAAAATATATTGATAACTTCATTTATATCAATATCATTGGTTAAATCCTTTTCAATATATTATAATATTGACAGATCTGTCAATCTCTCTTGACCCATCGATACCACAAACCAAGTTTTGATTTTACTTAGAGCTGAAAATGATCTTTCGCATGTAGCTGAACTTATTGGAAGTGTAAAAGCAACCTGGAATTCAAAAAAAATTTAATATTTCATATTGTTAGAAAAAATTATATTTATATAAAAAATATAAATTAAATAATAAATTTCATAAGAATTAATTATTACTTGTAATAATATGTAAAGATTTGGATGTACATGTTTTTCAACTGTTTTCTTCAAATCTTGAATATCGTATTTTTCATTTACCATTTACCATTTTCACGATCATTATTTGAAGCATTATATTTAATTATTTATAAATATAAATAAAACAATAACAACTGTTTTTCTTCACATAATTACTATTACAATGCAAATAAACACGGTTAAAATTTGGGGGTGCTGATTTCAAAACTGGGGGTGCTAAGCACACCCTAGCCCCCCCCAAATTGCGCCTATGTCTATAGATCAGACATTTTCCGTACATGGTACTTTGAGGGTTTATTAAGCTCTCATCTCAATAAAGTAAAGCTGCCGCGGGAGGCCGCCTTCTATTTAACCAGAATGATGCATTTATTTTACACAGAATACGGATTCCTTGGCAGACAGGCGGACTTGTTCGCTCTGACAGTCCGCTTTCTGTTAGACCGGGCCTTAATGCAACGGTTTGGGGTACTTAGCTTTGTTTATTTATTTTCATACACTAATTAATACTAGATAAAAGTAATAATAAATGAATAAAGTATTTATTTTTATTTTACAAATGCCGAAACACATTTTATTGAAACTGTGGTAAATAAGTTTTCTCACTAAGCAATACTAGTAGCATAGGCGGATATTGGGGGTGGGCTGAAGCCCTCCCCCCAGAATGTTATCAAGCTCTCTCGAAATGTTTTTATTCCTTAACTTGACTAATTGTTCCATCGTTACTAGCAGTGTTACTACTCTAAATTTAAAGTAACTCGTTGCTTAAAATTGTTTCTTATGTTAATTGGTCTGGTAAAACTGTCAAGCTCCCCCACAGATGTAAATCAATATCCGTCTATGATAAGTAGGTTAGTAGTACTAGTAGTAATTTATAAAAATACCAAATATGTTATTCGTTCATGAATTAAATTATATTGTAATTATTATAAATTCGATGAGTTCATAATTAATTCAATACCTAGTGAGAAATATGTTAAATAAACTAAATATTGATATTTAACACTATACTTGCTCAAGCTCTATACATAAATGGTTGAACATCTTATGATATTATAGTTATCATTCGGCGTTCGATGCGTGCACACGTATTTTATAATTGTCTGAATTTTGTAGCTTATCATCTCTTTTACGTAGTGTTATAAACTTTGTTCATGCGTTCTAATTAAATTTATTGATTATATATAAAATATTATTCACGATGTTGTGTAACTCGTGTAACGAAGATATTTTTGAAGAAGGCTCTTTAGTATGCACGTCATGCAATGAGTTCTATCACTTTATTTGTGTGGGTTTGAAAAAGGCAACTTTTCGAAAAATGTCTAAAGTCACAAAATCGAAATGGACCTGCTCTAAGTGCAAGTCTATGGACAAAAACGAGTCTCCACCACGGTTTAAAACTTTACAAATAAAGAAAAACACCTCTACTGATGAAAACTATTTTAATCTAACGGAATCGGTAAATTTCATGAGTGATAAATTTGACAATTTTGGGGAACAACTGAAGGAGATATTATCGGAAATTAAACTAATGAGGGAAGAAAATCGAGCGCTAAAAAATCAAAACATTAAGTTCAAAAATGAAATCACTTCTTTGGAAAATCGTATTAATATCTTGGAACAAAAGGCTTTGGACAACTTCATTGAAATCATCGGTATTCCTGAAATTCAAGATGAAGTATGCGCTGACACAGCAAAATTAATTTTAGCTAAATTTAATGAAGATTCGTCGGTGAAAAAGGCTTTTCGTGTTCGATCAAGAGGTTCAAAAATTCAACGAAATTAGTAGTAGAAGTAAACACACCACAAAGCAGTACCAATATCATATCCTGTTCAAAAAAACAAAAACCAAGAGGAATCACTTTTCATGATAAATGGGGAAACGAACCAATATATGTAAATACATTTTTAACATTGTATCATAGAAATCTTCTATTTAAGACAAAAGCCTTCGCTCGGGAGGCCGGTTTTAAATACGTATGGTTTAAAAATTCAAAATTATTTATAAAGAAAAATGAAAATCATAAAGCAGTTCTCATTGAAAATGAATCATCTCTATCTTTATTATAAAAAATCTTCTTAATACAACAAAATATCAGTGGATATGTATTTAACTTAATTCTATGGCTAAGTATAACAATTTTACTGAAAATCATAAGTTTAGAACAAATTATTTTGATTCTTTTTCTGAATATGACAATTGTTTTATTGATAAATCTGATTGCTCTATAAATATTATATGCTGTAATATCAGAAGTTTAAATGCACACTTTGACGAATTTCTTTTATTTCTAGAAAATGATGTTAACAGTAACAAAATTGATATAATAATTTTAACTGAAACGTGGCATGATCCATTGTCTTGCCACTATGAGTTACCTGGTTATAAATTAATGTTTTCCAACCTAAAAAGGAACCAAAATGATGGCATAATACTCTTTGTAAAACAGCATCTAACTGCGGATTTTTTTGACTATAAGATGTTAGATTGTAATATTGTAAAGCTTTCTATACATTTTGATAATGTGCCATTTATTATATTATGTATATATAGGTCACCTAAACCTATATCTAGGCCCAATATTGTTCATACTATATATAAATGATTTATGTGACCTAAATATCGATGGAAAAATAGTTACCTATGCCGATGACACTTGTATGTTATTCTCGGGTCCTTCTTGGAATGAGGTTTACCATAAAGCCACTCAGGGTTGGACTAGATCTATAGCTCATATATATATATATATATATATATATATATATTATATAGGTCAATTTGAATACCTTAAGTAAATAATGGAAATTTCTTTGTTTTAACTTTCAAAATAATTATTATATAGAATATATTTTTTTAAACTTTACATGAGTTTTACTATATATTTTTTAATTAATTATACATTTTGATAATCAAAAGTTATTTGATTTATACATTTTATAAAATATTCTTAAGAATAATTATGAATTAACCCGCAGAAATAATTTTGGATATTATTTTTTTATAATTTAAATACTTGAAAAAAATTTTATCCACAAAAGAAAATTGTTATACTTAATTTGCATTCGTAATTTTAATCTTATTGATCCTGAATATTTTTTTACAGTGTAAATATCAATTTAATTATGATAAACCATTTTTAATACTAAAAGTTCAATTGGTGAGCATGGCACTCACTTATGATACAAATAGAAACGCGCCTTATGATTGTTTAAAATAAATAATTTTTTTAAAATTAAGTTTTCAATCATAAATATATTAAAAAATTTATGAAATATTATTCAGTGTAAACTTTAATATTTTTGGCCATCTTTTTCCAATTTTAGACCACTGTGTGATGGGCCCATGGCTAGTAATAATAAACTTAGAGAGCATTATACGTAGAAAAGAAGTAAAATAAAGTTTTTTTCTATTTATTGTTAGTTTTTATGTAGGTAGAAGGTAATAGGTAAACACAAATTGTATTGTATAAAAAAATCTAAAAACGTCAAAATCTTCCGGCTGCCATTTTTTTTTCATATTGTAGGTGTCAGAGAGCCATTCAAATGATAGGTAAATGTTTCAAAAATATAAACAAAGATTTATGAAAGAAAGAATTTTATAAAAATCTGTGTTCAATTTTCAATTACTCAATGCATTACTTAAATATAAGAACCTACATATTAAGATGAATTTTATAAAATAAAAAATAACTAATTGATATATTTAAAATTTTAATTTTAATTGAATCAGAACATATCATTTTATACTAAAATAATTACTCACTAGTAGTAATTGTTTTGAAGTCGACAGAAATTAGATACAAACATATATAGATTCAAGTGTATAGCTATTGATTTGAACCAGTGGCGTATTTACGGGGGGGGGGGGGATAATTGGCTTTGATTCTCCCCAAGATTTGAGATGAATACTTTTTTTTTTTATTTAAAACTAAATTAATTTTTGCTCTATGGCTCTTTAACACTGGTAAATAGTAATTTGTGAAATATTTAGATTTTTTTACTAGCAAGTTGTGGACGAATTATCTAAGAAATCTAGGAAACTAAATTTTGTTACATTAAATAAAAATAAAATATAATTCAGAATAAAATACATTGTCGCTTTTTAATATCTGTTAACTATTAAATATAAATTATATTAAGTTTTTTCAAAACATATCTACTGTTGTTTTATATTTAATTATTTAAATGAAAAATTAGAGTAAAAAATACTCAAAATTTTACGGGGTTTATTTGTAATTTATCTCATTTAAATATGTTATCTCATAATTCCGTGTATTTTGTAACTCTTTTGTAACTTTGTTGTTGTGCCATGGAGCTAAGTATCCGTGTCGCCGCATACCGTTAGTGACGTCACGTTACAGTATGATATTTTCCTTATTTATATTATAAAGTAGAAGCTATACGTAATAAATTAAAAACATTCTAAGAGTCCTTATTTAACCAAAATATCAGCGGCCCACCGGGGCATGTCCCGGTGGCATATAAGCATTCTGGGGTTCATTTCGGCACCTGCATACAACTGAGGTCTCCGATTGGTCGATTTTAAATTCCCGCCAAAAGTATTATCACCCATAATCATATATGCATGTAATGGTATTATATATTCATAAACAGCTAAATTCTAATGCAGTTATGTCTTAATAGGCTAATACTTTAAATAATTACAACTTTATTAAGTCATACCTATTATTTAATAGTCATATTATTATTATATTTATATGTAAGCTGAATGTAATAACTGATATTGCATAGAATTAGAATTTAGATCAATTAATTCCTAGTAACATGGTCTTTTACACATCTACTAAATATACTAAACCATTTTTAGTTAAATAGTTTGTTTTATAAACCACCAATATTGTACTTTTCGTTAATTATACCTACCTTGTCACTTTATTTTATATGTGATTAAAATTAAAAAATTATCATTTACCTTTAAATACTGCAATAAAAACAAATTACAATTTACAATATGCAGCAGTTTAGTTAATACTTCAAATCCGATAAAAAAAAGTTGTGATGTATAATCAGTTGTTAGTTATAACACAAAATAAACTTTTATAAAGTAGTACATTTATAACTTTTACTTATTTTAAGCCATTTTTTTAAAATGTCAACAGTAATTTATGTTACTATATATTCTTAAAGGGAGCATTGTAATTGATGTAATGGCTAATGATGTCGTATAGTTTAAATTATGTTAAATATATATTTTGAATTAATTTATGTTGTATGCATTTGCAGTTTGCATTACTAAATGTGTTTCGTATTTAAATAATTGTGCATAAAATATATAGTTATCTATAGTTTTCTATAAATAGTAACATAGATAGTAACTTTTTATTGAATATTGACTATCTACCTACTACAGAATATAAGGCACTGATTTCGTGCTATTGATTTTTATTTGCTTATTGGTAAATAAAAAAATATTATTCATTAGGCTATTATTTACCATTCTTTTAAAATGTTTGAATTAATTGAATGTGAAAATAATATAACTAATAAGAAATAAAAAATACATATTATGGGTGATAATACTTTGGCGGGAATTTAAAATCGACCAATCGGAGAGCTCAGTTGTATGCAGGTGCCGAAATTGACCCCAGAATGCTTATATGCGCCCCGGTGGCCTAGTCCAACCCTGAAGCCACTAAAGGATTAAATTCAACTCATAAATGTATAAATGAGAAGGGTTTAACACTGAATGTGGATAAATCTTTGTTTAAGAAGTTCTCGATAAATAAAAGTATGAACATCGATTCTCCTTTGCTGATTCATAATTGTAATAATCTTTTGATATGTAATAATATAAACTGTAAACAAATCAAACAAATATCTAGAATTCGCTATTTAGGTGTTATATTTGATGAACATATGGAATTTACATATTTGTAATTTAGTTAGTAAGCTCCGTTCCATTATACATTCCAGTATATCAGTTTATAAGACTTAGAGTTTTGTTACCAGTTCAAACGACACGTATGATCTATTTTGCCTTCTATCAATCAATTTTTCATTACGGGTTTTTAGTATGGGGAGGAGTAAGAGAAAATGCTTTAAAACCATTAAAAGTCAATCAAAATAGCGTAATAAGAATAATCCTAGGTAAAAAATCCTTAGAAGGATCGACGAAACTAAATTATAAACTTTTAGGTGTTCTTCCGGTAAAGTATTTATATAAGAAGTATGCATTACTTTTTACAATTAAAAAATACATTAAAAATAAAACCAATGTAGTTGATTTGTCTAAATCCAGAGAACATAGAGCTTATAACTTATCTGTGAATTACACAAAAAAATCTTTTGGGAAATCGTTCGTAGATTATTTAGGTCCAACCTACTTTCATCAGTTGCTAACAACAGAAAAAAATATATTCATCATGGTTTTTTGAACGAAAAAAATATTGTTTATAATTGGTTATTTTCTGAATTAAATATTTCTCAGTGATCTCCGCAGTTAATGTATGTTACTTAATATATTATAAATATTTTAGTTTCTTGAGTACTTATTTGTTTTATCTTCTTAGATTCCTTTGTTAATTGTATATAATTTTATTTTATTTATTTTCTTAATTTTAATTTTATTTTATGATCGCTCGATAACAGTATAACACTCTACTCCATCACAAGCCTAGGATTATAGGAGTAGATATATTCTTTATCCTTTTTTATAATTACTTATAGTATTTGTATTAATTTGTAAAGAAATCTATAAAAAAAAAAAAAAAAAAATGATATATAGTATAATATATATAATATAATAGTTTATATAATTGCATTCTACATATCATTGCAAAAATACCAGCAGAATAATATTTTTTTAATAAAAACTCAAAATTACCTACCTAATATTTAACAAGTAGATTTTAAATTTGTAATCCAGTGCATTTTTAAATCATTGGTATTAGGTGTACGTATTGAAGTATCTACTTTGAATTTTTTGTTGAATGTTGGAGGTTATACGTCTCGTACACTATGTTTGTGGTATATTATTGTATTGAATATAAACATAATAAACAATACAAAAATTACTTCATGTTATAATCTAATCAAATGTCCCAAATGCTTAAAAAATAACAAAATAATTATCAGTTGCATAATATTGAACAAATATAAATTATAATATAACTATATAGAAGTATATAAATGTAATAATTTGATATTAATATTACATATTTAAAGATAAACTGTATGTGAGGTGTTAACACATTGATACGCCACACCTTACACCCGTATAAAATATTAATATTTTTATAATGGCCAAAACTTAAAACACAAATTTTGAAGATATGAAAGTATTTATAATAATAACAAATATTTAAGAAGTAGGTATATTTCATAAATAGAAATAATGTTAGAAATTATCGACCGATCACCAAATTCTTGATCCTCCCTAAGTTGTTTGAGGCTATTATATAAAAAAACTATCAAATTTACTAAGCAATTATATTAGTCCTGCTTAACATGAATTTTTAACTAAAACTTTAATTTTTACTAATTTAGTAACATACCATATTACTTCATCATCTTGAAGTAAGAAAAAAATTAGAGGATATAATGTTCATTTTTGACATTCTAAATGGTTTTGTTAATTTTCTTGAGATCTTAGTCCAAATTAATTTCCGTATTCCTCGTAAAAACACACATAACTTAGATCTGTTTACAATTCCATTCTACAAAACAAACATTGGTACAAATTCATTTCTCCCTAGAGCCATTTCTCTAGCCAATATTATTTCCACCTCACTTGATTTTTTTAATGTGTCTTGTTATTCCTTCAAAGCTAATACTTTAATTTTACTTAATAATTTATATAAATGATCCATTTGTTATTTAGAACTTGATTTTTATTTTGTATTAATATTTGTATTTATTACAGTTCATCTACCTATTACTATTAGTGTTATTGTATTTTATTAATGTTTTGGAAAAGTATCCAATTTAATTTATTTTTCCTATGTTCTGTTCTGTTTTTTATGTAATAGCTTTAGTCTGTTATATTTATTGTATAACTTTTTGCTAAAGGACTTTTGTCCGTTGAATATATAATAAATAAATAAATAAATAAATAAATAAATAAATAAATAAATAAAATTGTGAAATTATTAACAAATATTTTCCTCTATGTAAGGTGTACATTGTAGAGAATCATTAAGACTTAATTGGTCTATGTGAGAAGAAATTACCTTTATGAAGACAGTTAAATTGTATCATAGTAAATAAATTTTAATCATTTTAGCTTGTTGTACGCGATTTGATTTTGGATATTTAAAACAGCGAATCAAATGTATAGACGAGACGTACTGGTTAATAAAATAATAGTTTCAATAGATAGACCAGAGAGGAAAAACACGGAGTTAAAGTATTGTTGTGATATTAGACCAAGAAATTAAAGATAGAGAAGGACATAATAAGTTTGAGAGTAATTTTTATAGGTAGTTAAAAGTGAATGAAATCAAACTGAAATAAGACATTATTTTTATCCATACTACTTTAATTTTTAAAAGCAATGACCAATTTGTTCCTCTAATATTTATAAAATTTCAAGTTTCATTAATTAATTAAATTATTTAAGTTTTACTCTAAGTTTGAGGTTCCAAATTGTAATATTGTAAATTTTATATAACCATAAAATAATAGTGATATTGAAAGAAGTAGAACTTGGACACTTGGTTGAGCATTGTTTAAAAACTATACAATTTTTAGAATTCTGACTTAGAAATGCATATTTATTAAACAATAATAAAACAATACCATATGACCTACAGGTACTCATATTTTTGCCAAGTTTTTACAAAATACATAAAAATTAAAATTATAAAACCAATTTTTTTAAATTATTGGTAAAGGTACTATAAAACTTTAAAAAGTTTATATATTTAAATACCTACTTAGGTTATTTATATCTATTGAATAAAATCTAGCCATCTTTATTTTTCAAAAGATTTTACAGTTATTTTCTAATAAAATAAGCTTTTTTTTTGCTCATTAAGTATGTAACAAGTACTGAACACGTTGATGACGGTGGGTGTTACGGGTGGTACCCAGGCTGTTTTTATTAACATACGATGGAAGGCACCCGTGCCACCCGTATATTTCTTCATTTGACTTAATTTCCTTAGTTTCTATTCCATTGTTTACAGATGCAGGTGGCACCTGTGACACCTATGTATTTTATTATAGATTTGAATTCACCTAATTGATATGAATCGAATGGTACCAAAATTGTCCATCAGAGCTCACTGAGAGTGAATTTATAACAATTTTAATTTTTGAAGACTATGGACAGACTATTAAAAACAGGTCTCGTCACCAACGTGTTAAGCGACTGATTCAGTTGTAAGTAACCTAACCGCAAGTATTTATTTGGAGGAAATATTTTGTAAGATTTTTTTTCATTATTATTTATCGCTAAAGACAAGGTTAGCAGAAAATCAAATTATTAAAAATGTTGTTAATATGAATACCTACTCATATTATAGGTACACTAATTAATAGTTTTTACAGTCGTACAATAATTATCTTATTTGTAATGTGAGTAGCATAACTGCTTATGTTTATTTTGGATAATTTAGTCTTCTGTTTGTATAATGAACTATAAATACAACCAATATTTTCGGTGTAACATAAGCCTAATACCAGCTCATATCTCATACGCTCTATGGTTATAACTAATAATAATCAGGTAAAATTACAATAAATAGTATAAAGTATAGACCCATGTAATAATGATGACTGTAGAACAGACTTTGATTTTTTTAAATTCAAACAAGTGTTTGTTTGAAAAATTTAAACCTACAATAATATACAAATAAATAAGTATAGGGCATAGGCATAATAGTTTTTGTAATTCAATTAAAATTCTTAAGCATTCCCTGGCGATTTCACACTGAAAATAAGCCATTATTATCTGAAATTAATTATTTGTTATTAGTGAATACATAATTTGTAAAACTATATATCTATATATTAAATGATTCAAATAGTAATTTCGAATTGCTACTAAGAAGAAAATATGAGATATTAATATTTTAAATATCAATTCTTAAATCTGGAATCATAATATCCTATCTAATTAAAGAGTTAACATAATTAATTAAAATTTGTTGAGTTCATTTGATAATATGATAATTTGATAATATTTTACTGTATAAACCAAGAATTCAACATTCTTTGAACACAGTATGTAAATTTATTGTTTTGCCCATGTACAAGACAATTAAGGATTAACTTTTTTGGATAATGGCATATGTTCAAATAATTATCAATATTAAATATATGGATGCTTTAAAATAAAAATCACATGTATAAATAAAAGATACAATTTATTGCATCATAATATAATGTAAGAACATTATCAAGCATAGACACACACTTGCCAAACTCTTATGATATTGTCTGTGTATCCTGCAAATAATGTTTGTCCGTCAGATGACCACGCAAGAGACAGGCAGTTTGGTGGTCTGGAAATACTCTTTTGTGGGTTAGAAGTAAATTCTGGATAAAGCTCATCGATCATTTCTTTGGTTTCCAAATCCTACATAATAAACACAACACATTAGTTGAAAACAAGTCTAATAAATTATACAGAATAAAAAAATACCCATATTTTGATGGCTGGTCCATGAGCGGTGCACAACCAGTAACGGTTGGGGCTGAAACACATAGCTTGAATGATCCCACTATGTTCAAGTGAATGCAAGTGTTTATTTTCATTGAGATCCCACAACATAGCTTTGCCATCCTAAATTATGATATTTTATTTTATATCAATATAAATATATTTGAATGTACTCGTATTCTTAGGAAACTATTGTTTTCTTACTCTTCCTCCTGAAGTACACAAAGAACCATCTGGTGAAATAGCGACATTGTTCAAGTATGCAGTGTGTCCATAATGGTTGGCCATGAGGCGGCAATTATTTAAGTTCCATACCTTAACAACCTTATCCCATCCAGCGCTGACAATGGTTGGGTGAGTTAAGTTAGGAGAGAAACGTACGCATGAAACCCAATCACTATGACCATCCTGCTAAAACAAATGAATACAATTATTATTAATAATTTCCAATGTTAATTATATGAAACAATATCATTTAAAATATTAAAATAGTGATCAATGATTATATTAATTTAGTCATCACAGTGACTTCAAAATTTTTTTGGATGAAGCTGAGGCATTGTCTCCTAAAAAATTTATGTAATTAATTATTCATTACGATTTTAATTTTATGCTATATTTTTTATATAAATTCATATTAATTAAATAGAAATAATAAAAACAATTTATATAAAATTTAAATTCCTGTTTTTGCCACTGTTGGTAAATTTATCAAGTATCTTTGTGTGTCATCTATCTAGATATCCCTATGTATTGACAAAGAGGCAAGTCCTACTAGCCTAGACTTTGATGTTGTATTTTTGAGATTTATTTTCAGTCTTTTTAATTAAGAAAATCTGGGTTTAGTTATAGCGATGGATACCGGAATTAAAGAAAATATGTTCAATTTAATTGTTTAACTGATACGTGTTTGGATACATTAAACAATTACATTGTATATTTGTGAATCTAAAGGTGTTTTCAATAGTTTTCAATTTAGTAAACCAAATTTCTCTCTTCTTCTAATATGTTATGTAGACGATTCAGTAGTACAGGCAAATCGTTTTCATAAAATCCAACAGCTTTTTTTTTAATAGAAAATAATTTGTGAACTACAATGCATAGTGAGATATATTGTATCGGGATTATAGTTTCTTAAAACTTGAAACTAATAATTCTTTAAACAATAATATTGAACTTTTACAATTTACTTTGCATCTTATAGAGCATAATATATACTTTAAAATATTTATGAAAATTTGAGGGTAGGGCCAAAGTCCCCTCGTCCTTCTTTAAATACACCCCTTATTTCTCAGATAACAAGTAATAAATAGGGGAAAATGTATTTTTAATACATATCATATTAAATGCAGAATAATATTAATCAAACACTAGTAACATAAATATTTAAAATACTTTTTATAATATATTTCATCTAGTATTTTATGTATTGATATATATGAAGTTAGCTTCTGAATTTGGTATGAAAAGAACTATTTGATTTCAAATTACAATTATGTGATAAATTACCCAGAAATTAACAATTTTTTTAATGTTATATGAAAACAGATTATACATACAACATATTTATTTCATTTATCTTAACATTTCATTTAATATTTGCAAAAATTTTAAATATATTTTTATCATAATAATGTATTTGATTAATTTCTTTACTTAAAGATGGACAAATATTTCACAGTAAATAAAATAATTAAAAGTTCTGGTTATTTATTTATGAACTTAAGTTATTAGCTCAATGAATATTCCAACTTCTAAGAATTATATTTATTAATAATTTAAAAAATTGACCTCGGTAAAAATAGGTAACTAGAACAGTAAATAATTAATTTATTTCAAATTAAATCAGTAGGTTAAGTATATAATTTTTTTTTCTTACGTTTATTGTGAATTTGCATTCACTCAAAGTATTCCATAACTTGATGGTGTAATCACGACTTCCTGAAATAATCTGGCGGTTATCAGCAGAGAAAGCAACACTTAGTACATCCTAAAAATAATAAAAAATACATACAAAGGTATTAGTTAACTGAAGAATCTGTGTCACATAGCCTGTGTAAATAAATATATAGGTTTTCACTAATTATTAGGTTTAACTTAAGTAAAAAAAAAAAAATGTTAAAAGAGCTTGATTCATACATTGGTGTGGCCTTTGAAATGACGAGTGCTACGTCCAGCTGCCAAATCCCATAAGCGAAGAGTCTTGTCCCATGATCCGGATATAGCGTAGTTACCATCCGACGAAAGAACGACATCAGTGATATAGTGTGAGTGTCCGTGAAAACGTTTCTTGGTGATGCCGTAATTGAAATCATCTTTTATTAACTCCCATAAGATCAAAGATTTGTCTGTGACAAGACAAAAAAGTTAATATAGAATATTGAGAAATTGGTTTGATTGCAAGGCAAGATTTACAAAATACATTAATTAGTGTTTTTAGATTATTTTGTTTTAAATGGTCGCGTGCAATTAGAAAACTAGAAAGTAAACAATTATCGGCTAATTTTTAGAACTCACCTCGTGAACTTGAAAAAATCATGTGTTCGTAATTAGGATTAGTGACAATCTGGGTCACCCAATCGGTGTGACCACGGAGGGTGCCGCAACGCAGTAATGTTTCAGTCATCTTATGCGATTTAAATCACGAAAATAAAAGGAAAAGGGTAAAACTGGTGAGAAATAAAACGAGAAAACCAGAAGTCTTCTCGAGTTCAGTTAGGTTAGCCTCAGAAAAAATGTGCGGTGACTTGAGTTGTAAAGAAATAATGATGAGTGTGCCGTGTGCGTCCGGGGTTGTGCTACGTCATCATACGCTTATTGGGGTTAGGTAGACTGCGTCTGTTGGACCCTGGTTACGGTAATGATTTGTGCATTGTGTTGTATAAGCCATGTTTTGTATTCGTTAAAAACAACTTCATTCTTCATCCCCGAAACGCAATACTTTTAAAGATAAAAACGCATTTAACCATCTATCCTCGATTGAATTGTTACTCTTCATTGTTTAAAAAAAAAACCAAATTTAAATGTGAAATTAAGTACATAGAATTTTATACGTGTAATCTCACTGATCCACATTCCTCAAATATTTCCACACACATTTCCGCGCGCTTTTTTAAATTTAAATTGTGAATCCTATCAAAATATTAACGACCATTATTATTACCTACTGATTACCGACCAATTTAAATTTGAATATGTCATATGATGAATGAAATGAATATTACTAAAAAAAAAAAAAAAAAAAAAATGAGAAATTCTTACTATTAAAATATTCTTAAAACCTATAAACACCCTATTCTAAAACGTGAAATTGATTTTCAAATCTTACCAAATTTGTATTTGCGTAAATTGTATTGTAATAATAGAATTTATTTCATAACAATTGTTCAACAGTGGGCGATGTCTGATGTCATTAATGTCAGTGCATTCGTGATGGACTGGAAAGTAAAATGAAAATAATTTATTAGTACTAACTACTAGGTTTGTACTCCAATAATCCTACGAAAAATTTTAATATTCGAATATGTATACAGTAGATATCACTTGATTAGGAACACCTGTTGACTAAGACAATCGCGTGATTGGAACAATTATTCAATTAGATGCCAATCAAAATAATCTAATGACTGTAGCCTATAGTAGTATAGTGTAAATGTTCGCCGCTTCTCTGGAACATTTAATATGTTAATATTATAATTGGTACATTTCATTGAGTCGATTATATCAATAGTATGATCGATAATCGTTTTCCGATGTTATTTTAGTTTTTTTTTTTTTTTTTTTTTCTAGTAAATATTTAATGTCACTGTTTTGGTCATTTCTGGCCCACCACTAGCCGGCCTGGGAAGCCAAAATAGTGGGAGGTGCCCTGATTAATGGGGACCGGGTTGACCTACCGACGTCAACTTGAAACCTAGTCGGTGCCACGGGAGAGGGGAGCCCCACTGTACGCCCGTCCGGGACTCAGTGCCCCTCAAGGTTGAGGAGCCTACCTCAGCTGAAACGTGGTGGCTGTGGGACCAGTGTGAAGATAGTGGAATGCCAAACCACTGGACCTAGTGGGGGGTCGGACCCAAAGAGATCTCGGTCTCTCCGGCCTCAAAAAGGTACGGCTTCGGCCGGTGCTGGTGGTCCATAGACGACCCGGGACCGATCGTCCGGCTTGCCGGCGTCGCTACCGTACGTCCTCGGCCCGCGAATAGCGCCTAGCGCTAACATGCGGACCGTGTGATCGTAGGCGAAAGCCAAAATTCCGGGAATCACGTGTTTTGGTCATTATCATTCATTTTATCAGGTTGTTAATCGTGTGTGGTATGAAAGTACGGATTAAAAACCTATTGGTCTCTGCAACACATAATATTGAATATGTCTGTTTCAGTTTTTAAAATTTAAACTTTCTCTACACTTCAATGTAAATGTTTTGATTAGTATTTTTTATATGCAGCCTGTTTTAAAATTATATACCATTTAAAAATAAAATTAATAGTAAGACTAGTGAAATATTCTTGTTTTATTATTAAAAATTTTTAATATTAAAGCAATAATAAACCTGTAACAACAAGTTAAAATGCAAGTAAAATGTGGAAATGAGATAGTACTTGATTTGCAACTTGAAATCCATACCTACTTGACAGATTATTTTTCTGATTTTTCTTGCTTTGCTCAGAATCTTTTTGCTAAAAAAATGATCAATTATTTCTTTAAAATTCAATAAACCTATCTCCATTACGTATTCGAGGAGTGAAGAATATCATATGGGGCGAAGTACATAATTTTTTTAAATTAAATACATATTTTTTGGCTACATAGTTTTTTTTTTTTTTTTTTTATTATAATATAGTATGTAATTATAAAAAAAAAAGCTATATAGCCAAAAAATATGTATTTAATTAATAAAAAAAAAGTAGTAAAAAGTAGTTTTTATATAATATAGTATGTAATTAGGGAGACAGAGTGGTTGAGTGGAATTAGGTGTCACTACTGTTGCACACTGTCGCCGGTTCAAACCTCAGTCATGGGCGGCTCTCTCTGGGCAGGCGACTGTCTGAGAGAGCAGCTGCCATCTCCCCTGTGCAGAAGGCTACAGGAAACCACTGCACAGTAACCCTTCTTTGCCTAGTTACAACTTCTCTTAGGATAGTTGCAAACTAACCCTCAGGTTATTGATCTTAAGAAGAAGTATGTGATTATATATTAACTATTCTATTTTTACACATAATTAAATATGTATCACTTATTTTGAATGAAAAAGTGTTTTTCCATATTATTGAATCTAGAAGTTTAACTGTTGGGATTTGTTTTTTTTTTTAATTCCTGATTATTGGAACAAAACACTCATAACCGATGTATCCCAATAAAGCAGTTTACATACTACACTTAATTTTTTAATTTTGTAGTTATGAGAGGTTTGTTTTTTTTTACATATATCCAATAATTGGTAGTAATAATTTGAGAAACCTTTACACTAATAAATAGTTATTGTTTTATATTTACATGAAATATTCTAAGAATACTAAGTGTGTAATATATAGTTTATAGTATCTATTGTAAATACTGTAATCTCATATACAACTATTCAAGTATAATAATTTATCTTCTTTCAAAAAGGCTAATTTAAGATTGATAAATTATCAATTTAAGGTTAAAATTTTGATATTGTTGCAGTTCTTTCACCTTTTATATTTGTTACTTACTTTTTAATCTGGTTATTGATTAATAGTGTATGAAATTTCTGCAGTAAAATATATAATACCTTAGTCATACAATTAAATGTTTGTACAATCTATGAGCTAATTGAACAGAAAACTACTCTGTAACTTAAAAGTACCTAGTACCTGTTCTTGTAAAAATAAATATAAATATTTATTTTTTACATTTATACAAAAAAAAAAAAAAAAAAAAATGCATAAATTAAATTTAAAATTTAAAATAGCAACAGAATAGAACAAAAATATAGTGGTACCAATTAATTAAATTTATAAGTGTTTATTTCAAATGCATTAGACTCTAAATATTTTTTCAATTAAAAAGTTATATGTCCGACATTTATATATAACATATGTGTATATATCATACCCTATATGAACTATCCACATTAAAAGTGTAAATGTATAAAATTAAGAGGTAAAATAACATTTAAAATATTGGATTGGTAAAATTTTTAAAACAAATTTAGCTCATCATTCAATATCATTCAATATCATTAAATTCAATATTATAGTTATTTTTGTATATTACTCTAAATGAGTTTGAAAATATTTTTAATATTATAATTTTTATTGCCTCATACCTATATTCATTAATTATTTTGCAAAATTTAACCCTTCATTAGTAGGTAAAGTTATATATGTATCTCAGTGTTGTATAAACTGATCTTAATAATAAAAAACTCCATTAATGGTCCAAAAATCTCATGTACCTTTTGCAGATATGTATGATTAATTTAATTCATTTTCATTTATGATTTAGTTTTTTTAATATTCTTGCATACTCAGGCTGAAGTTGACTTGGATATATATGCATCCTGTGAGACAAACTGCGTAACTATTGATATTAATACGATGATAAAATCAATAAATTGAAATAAATAAATATATATATATTTATATATATTTTTTTTTTTTCATGAAATTTGTTGTGTATATTAAGTAGGTCTCAGAGAGTGATGTTAACTATTTTTCATACCCCTGGGTGTAAAGGGTGGCTCACCACAAATATTTTTTAATATTTAACATGTAAATTGTATATTTACAATAAGTAACAAGTGTTATTCTATGGCAACAAACATTGTGTTATTCTATGGTAACAAACGAGAAATTTATCGAACTATATATTATACCGATTATGCAAGATGTATACCCTTTATATTAAACGACCATGTATTTATCGCATTTAACGAATTCATCAGAAACGACTCGACCGTTGAATGGGTCGGTCTAACATAATAATCTCTCTCATTTATAAGAAAGGTTAATAATCACATATATGAACTTTAATTGTATCGATTTGTGTATTTTGTACAATGCCAGCAAGACGCAAGGGGTCTGATTTGGCCCGTCAAACGACCAAAAGTACAAGCATGCGAGATAGAAGAGCACAAAGAAGAGACGTACAAATCCAATCTAACAATGAAAATGTACGTGTGAACATGGTGCGATTGAGTGAGGCACAAACTGAATAAAATCAAAAAAGACGATTAGAAGCGCGTCAATTCGTAGTTGAGCAAATGACCGACAACGCCAACAAGTACATAGAGCATTTACATCCAATTCATTCCTTCGTCTAGCATTCGAGTATGGGCCCGATATTGAATATTACGCTCATTCGAAAGTAGAGATTGGTGCTATGGACAAGGAATGTCCGCATTGTAATGTGCTGAAGTTCAAAAATGAGCCAGCCGGTATGTGTTGCGCGTCAGGAAAAGTGCAACTACCGGAAATTGAAACACCACCTGAACCATTGAATGGTTTACTTATTGGTACGGATCCAGATTCTAACCTGTTCTTGTAGTCAATTCGAACATTCAATTCATGTTTCCAAATGACATCGTTCGGAGCAACAGAAATAATTAAAATAAATGGTCAACAATTTAATTCAACATTCAAAATCAAAAGACCAAGTTTATCATAGAGTGGGCTCATTGCTACCAATGCCAAACAAACCACATGCATTTTTACAAATTTACTCTATGGACAGTGAGGACTCTGAAAGCGCACTTGCCAATCGCATGATGCACGTTGTAGTTACAATAACCTTAATTCACCTTTTGCCAGACACATCGTTAGTTGAATACCAAAATTCATTAGAAATAATTTATATGGCAAAACAATGTTTGCCGGGTCAGCTAGTATATATATTAAGTAAGAATTTTTTTCATATCAAATAAACCTAAAAAGTAATTTTATTAAGTTTTTAAACTTTTTTTTTGTTAAGTAGTCGTAGCAGATATAGTTTTTATAAAATCATATTTTATATTTTTTTCTAAAATGTTAGTATTGTATTCCATTAATGCAATTATAATTATGATAATTAGTTAACAGTTAATAATATTCTTTATTTATAAATTAACTATGGTATTTCAAGGTATGCATTAGTTTATGTATTAATTGCTGGAATGGTTTTGAGCAGTTATTTGGGATATTATTGTTACTAGTTTGACAACTAACTAAACAAAATATTGCATAACTAACAAAGGGTTAATGCTAAATACTTATATGAACTTATGACCCATATTTTTTACCAAGAATTTATTTATTTAGTTCTGAACAAAAATGTTGACACGGTTATGTGTTATGCCTTAGGGTATTCTTTTTTTGATATATAAACCTACATAAATATTTTATATGAAACATACATAAAGTAATGTAATTTTTGTAAAATAAAGAGTAGGTAATAATTTGATTTAATTTTAAAGTAAAGTATATATTAACCGATTAAATCTCAAGTATAAATAAATATTAACAGTAGTTGAAATAGAGTAAAAGCAAACAATTTAAAATAAATAATTATAATAATAGTAAAATAAAATAAATGACACTTGAATAAATAATAAATAATTCATACATTTTATATTTTATTCTATAAAAAATGTATGAATATAAAAAAGTTTATTTTAATAAATTAATAATAAAATTATAAAATGTTATTCGATATAAGTATCA
The DNA here is from genome assembly GCA_027580255.1 of Therioaphis trifolii. Taxonomy (NCBI): domain Eukaryota; kingdom Metazoa; phylum Arthropoda; class Insecta; order Hemiptera; family Aphididae; genus Therioaphis; species Therioaphis trifolii. The sequence continues at coordinate 63,939,924 of CM050405.1, read as the reverse complement.
AATATTTTAGTAAATTAAAAAAAAAAGAATACAACTAAGTTTGTATAAAAGAATGCTATTTAACAATACATGTTTTTATTTCTTAGAAAAATTAAATGCGGGTACTGAAACATTTAATTAATAATAATTACATTTATTATTAATTAAAATGGTTGACAAGATAATTTATGTTTTATAGTTCTCTGTAATTATGTTAACAGTAATTGTTTTAAACTCTTTTACGGTCAGTAAGTACTCTTATTATACTACCAGCTCCTCCAAGAGCATACGCTTTTTCATGCCACATAAGAAGATGACTGCATTTCTTCTCATTTGACTTTTCAAATCCCTTATAAATATACTTCATAAGAATATCTACCATATCCACATCTAACTGAGTTACAACTTCATCTATTTGAGACATTCTGGTGGCCAAGAGAACTTTCATAACAACATTCAAAGCATTTTCCTAAACAAACAATTGAAGTACTTAATACCATAATTATAATAATTCGAAATTGTGATAGTTTTATTTAGCTGCTTACCTTTAGTTGTTGATTTTTTGATCCCAAAGGAGCATTTTTTAATGCAGACTTTAACGCATCAGCAAGACGACCTCTGTAACAATTCTTAAGGAAAGTCTTACTAACAATTATTAATAGATACTCATACTTATATATATATATATATATATATATATATATATATATATATATATATATATATATATATCACTTAATTTAGTATTCTAAATGAGTTGAAATAAATATTTTGATTTTATAATCATTTTTAATACATAATACTTGAAATAATATAATGAATTCATATATTTTGTAAAATTAATATGTTACAAGTTGTTCATGTCAGCATCTTTTTGTCATAAAATATTATCAATGTACATTGTGTATGAGTGGGAACTTGTTTTTTCCTGATATTATGTTAATGAAATATGAATGTAATATTATAGATTTAGGTTAGTGGTACACTTAATATGTATGATCATCTTATTCATCGGGCATTGTAACATATGATACATATTAAATAATAACTAAAGTAACCATTATTTAAAAAAAAAATTTAAATGATCGTAAAATTAATAAAATTAAAAAAAATGTATTGTGTATGTAGCAAAAGTGTACCACTAACCTAAATCTATAAAATTTCTATCTATGAATTTTACAAATAACTTAAACTTAAATATATAAAACTTAAAAACAGCTATCAGAAAAAAATTATTACAAAAATATAAAAACAAAACTCTTTAATTATCTATGTGAAATCAATTTTTAATTCATAATATTCAACACTAGTGGTTCATTTAGATACATGTTTGCTAGTAAAAGACACACATTTATTATGTGTAATTTAAGGAATTAAAATGAAATAAGTGCATATGAATGCACTAATAATTTTTATTCAGGACAAAAAGGCATGGTATTTAAAAATATATACTGCTTTTCAAAATAAGTATGTATATATGATCATCATATATATATTTATTATTTTAAATTTAATTATAATGTACTAATAAGTGATTTTGAATTTGAAGACAAAAATAGCATATTGTTTACATACATGGTGGTATTGATCATGGTTTTTGGTAGAACAATATATTTTATACTATTTGATGACTTTAAATTATATTTTATAAAACTGATAATGTAATTTTATTATTTCAAATGAAGTTTTTGATTAATTGATTAATTGTATGTCATTATAAGTTATAAGATTGATTAACATTTTTGAGTAAACATGTATGTGTAGATAAATTCAGAAATATAGTAAATATTAGTGACGTTACAAACCCAGATTTTTAAGGTCAATTAAGGTAACCTAACCGAATTTTTCCTAAATATATCAAACCCAAACAAAACCAAACCCATACATTTTTATTTCATTATTTTATTAATAAGAAAAAATAAAATTCTTATTGCAGTTTTAACACTTACTATAGTGTCAATTATATTAACTAATATATAAATTGATTTACTGTAAGTTAATTATAAAACAACTATCTAATACAATATTAATTAATTTATAGTTTAAAAGAATTGGACATTAAACGACTTTGTTGAGATATAATATCAATTACTGTTTAATTATCAACACGTACAAAAATATCTTTTTCAACAGACATCAATAAGAATGTTTCTAATTTTGATTGACCCAAACAATTCCTTCAACGGTTTAAAATAAATTTAAGTTTAGAAAACGTTCTTTCACACCTCACATGTGAACAAGAATGAGTTTATATTATATTTTATACTCGTGTTTGTACTATTTTTTCATTATAATATAAAAATAACATAATGGCAGGGCCATATTTTAAACGGCCCACTGAGATTTTCTCGGTAGTTCGCTGACCCAATCTGGGCCTGACGATAAACTCTGTGTTATTGCAAAACTCGAAAAGACCTAAGAAAGAAAAAAGATGATATAAGAAAATTTGTTCTGAAATTTAATATAGAAAAAGAAACATAATTAACTTTAAAGCTAGTTCGAGATGGCTGTTTAGGTTTAGAAAGCGTCACAACATAACAAATTAGAAAAATATGTGGTGAAAGTCTTAGTGCCGACAATGAAGCTGTTGAGCCATTTAGGAAAGAATTGAATGACATTTTAAAAGCTGAAAACATACTGCCTGTTCAATTATGACAAGACAGGGTTGTATTGGAGAGCATTACCAGATAGTACTCAAGCGTCCAAAGCTGATAAAAACACACCTGATATGAAGATCAGTAAAGATCGAGTTTCTGCATTTCTGTATGCTAATGCTGATGGAAGTCATATGTTAAAGCCTGTGATTGTAGGAAAAAGTAAAACTCCACATGCAATAAAAAATATTATAGACACGTTAACTAGTTCACTACTACAACTCGAAAAGCGCATGGTTCACTTCAGACATTTCAATAGATTGGTTTCACAAAAAAGCAATGCCAGAAATTAGAAGATATCAAACAGAAATTTTTGAAAATTCCATTTTTTCATTAATTCAGACAACCTAGAGCCCCAATTAGTCCGAATTAATGAGGTTCTACTGTATAAAATACTAATTACATTATTGAAAATCGACATTCTATGATTTGCAAGTACATTTGTATGTAATTTAAAAAAAGTGTACATTAAATAAAACTATATATAATTATTAACAATATAATATTTTTATATAAAAATTTTAGTTTTTCCACCTATTGAGGTGACAGTCTTTGTCTTCTAGCTGTCACTACTTGTTCAGTTTACTTTGGAAAACATCCGTTATATTTTTATCACTCTAACAAATAATGAGATTTCTTATGTTTGATTTTTGAAATATTGAGAATTTGGTTCAGTTTGATTATTTGCAATTGTAAGTTTTTACAATTGCAAGTATTTTACAACCAAACCGAATCAAATACCCGAGTTGTTTTTAACATCACTAGTAAATATAATTAATAGGTGCCTGCCTACATATAGACTTATTAATATTATTAAACACTTTAGCTATATATTCACCAATTTAATTTTAGTTTAAGTTAAGTTTGTTTATTTGTCTCAGGTGTATATTGAAAAGATATCTACTAATTATGGTTCAATTTAAAATAATAAATACTATATTTATATACACGCGTGAGACTGTTAAAGTGCAAATTAAGTTATTGTATGATTCAACGCATTATTTAGTGAAAGTACTAAATGAAAAAAAACAAAATACTTGAAAACTATTCATTATTACATATTGAAGTTTGACACTTCTGAGTTACACTAAACTTTATTTTCAAAAATTTAGAATTTTAGTGATAGTAACGATTTAAAGAAGACAGTAGAGAATATTTCAAATAAACCACCCATAGAAAAAAAAATTATTGAATATAAACTTATGGTTATATTAACGTAGTATAATTGTTATCAAGCTAATAAAATCCATCTTTAGTAATATTAATAAAAACAAAAATAACTGGACAAGAGTTCTCTCCTTCATCTGTCTATGTCAACTATTTAATACTTTGCATACAGATGAACTTCCTTTAGTCGGAGAAAATTTGGTGTTGAAAAATTGATAAACGAAAATACATGAAAATTGTCAATATAAAATTATACACAAGGTATATAAGGTATACCAACTTGAATTATACAATGATACATTAGATAGGTAAGCATTATCATTTTGACTAAAATTATCAATACCAATAAGTAATAGCTGTATGAATTTGAAAATATGATAATTTTTATAGATTACCAAGAAATTTTATAAATACTTTTAACAAAGAGACAAAATTAATTTCATATATTATATTATAATATAGATTTAATGATTAAAACTGGAATTATGGCTCAAATGATCCTTCCTAGCAGATTACATCTTTAGCAATTATTTCATAACTTGCAATGTTTTGTTTCATAAAATTAATATTTTACATATACTTTTAGCTTTTAGATGTTACATGGGTCTAATTATATTTTTAGGTAGGCTCATTAAACCAAAACAGCCAAACTCAAAAAAATTAAATTTCGCTTAATGTGATTAACTTTTTAGAATGATATGATATTTAAAACTAATAAAGCTCAATCCTTAAATATAAAAACATTTCTAGAAGAATGCAATGATTAATTTGTTTTTTGGCATTTATATTTCAATAATTATTTTGAATGCAAAATGGCCTTTTAGTTGGTTAATGTTTTATAGATAGGCTGAAAGACATGTATTTATTTATAGATAATAAAGAGTGTTTATTTTTTTTCATTGTGGATTTAATAAAAAAAAAAAAAATTGAAAATAGTCAAAACTTTAATTGCCTGTCCTGCATATATACACTTTCATGGATTCAGCTGTTTTGGTTTTTACTTATGAACATATTTATTGTACCTATCAAATACAATGATCAACTGAAACAATAATGTTTTCTGTGTTTCAAATATTTTATACAGGCATATAGTTTCATATATGATATTCTATAAATTATACATACTAAAGTTGCTTATCATGTACATTATAATGTCAAGGAAAAAAAATGCAAATTCTCACTTATGCGTATATATAGTAATTTGTGACAAAAAAGATGTACAAATGATTCAAAATATGATATTATTTATCATTTATATTACATTATTATTTGTCTGTTAATATTTGGTATATTTTTTTTATTAATTTTAGACAAAATATAATATTAATAATATTACTGTTAACTTGTTTAATTTTAAATGAATACGGGAAAATCTTGTTTTGCTTTGTGTTTTATGTAAGTAAAAATGTATGCTACATATGGAAAAATGAAACTTGAACAGTAAATTTTAACATAAAAGAAAAAAGTTCAGTTCAAATATTTACATTTTTTAAATTTATTAATTTGTATTACAGTTAAGAAACATTATGATATATTAGTAAGAATAAATAAATTGTAAATAAAATTAATGAGAACATAAGCTTAGATGTTTTCGATATGAATTTAATGTTGAAATCAAGTTACTTAAACTTCTAAATAATTACAATAGGCCAATATGAATACATCATATGGTATACACTTATGGGTAATAGAGTATTACAAATTATATAATCAAATCATGTCTAACTAATTAATTTTTAATGTAATATATGAGCAAAATTGGATAGCGAAGTTTCTTTTAAATTGCCAAAAGATGTGTTTTTTATAAATGTATCTATGCATATTTGTTCATGCATATTGTGGTAATTACAACAATTAAGAAAAAAGTAGTAAATTTATTTGACCTTTGTTTGTATTTGTTAAGTAGAGAATGAAGCGAATTACCTGATTTCTTAATATATTTTAATACTAAAAATAAAGTGTTCCATAAATTATATTCAACTATTATATCAGACAATCATTTTTTTTTTTCAATGAAAAATAGGAAGTATATATCAATGTAGCTTGAACTATAATAAAGTTAAATCAAAAAGTTTAAGATCATTTACTATTACAAACTTGTTTTAAGCAAGTAAAATTATTATATATTAGAACCTTAAATCAGTTAGGTACTTGTAAAACACTCTAACAAAAGTGATGAATAAAACTGCTACACATTTTAACATACATCGCATATGTAGTGAGAATTTCACTTATTACACATATATTGTTTAGTAGCACACATATAATTTCACTGTGTACAATATAAAATTAATTAATATCAGAAAGTGTTATAGTCACTAGTGACAAAGGATACTGGTTGATCAACTTAGTGATTTCTGATTCGTCCAGGACAGTAGTGGGTGGTTGGCATTCTGTTTGCTCATCATCTTTGAAGTTCTCGTTGTACTGATCAACATCAATCTTTCTGAACGCTGAACTTCTAGTGTTTTCAGACATGTTTATTAAACGAAATCAGGATTTATTTTCAAGCTGAAAACAAAAAAAAAGAAATGCAATCAGTAATTTCAACAAACTGATAACAAAGTATGACTAGTATACGGAGATGAGTAACACAAAATCGTAATTAGGTTGTTAATTAATTACCAACGAAAATATTGGATATGAATTGTAGGAAGACCCGGGTCACAACCGTAGTTACAAATTAATGATGTTCACTGTTACGAGTAGATTTAAATGAACACTGTGTTCTGACTTCTGATAAATATTTTCTTATCTTACAGACTAAATTGATAAAAAAAAAAAACAAAACGTTTGTGCGATAAACAGCGATAACAGTTTTTCGATATCAGTAATATTCGTCTATATCATAGACCTATTATTTCATGGACGCCGTTTTCCTCACCACCAGCGCCATTCAAACGAATAAAACATTGAGTGAGAGCGACGCATATATGGTTGGGAATATCATGGGTGAAAAACAATAAAACTGTTTATTACTTCATGTACTATCAATAATAGTACCCACAGGTTATACGAAACATGTATAATCTGTGATAGTACTATAGTAAATTATACAGTATACTTTTTATGTATACTAGTTATGTCAGTCCTCTGTTTCACCAAATATTGTCAATATGGATCATGATTATTGTTTGCCAACTCATATTCCTCACCAAAATTCGGGAATTTCTGGTAAGCAGGAGTTTATTAGAAACTAACTAATTATCATACCTATTTTATTTTTGCGATTAAAATACCTAAAATTCAGTGTTTATTTCTTCATTTAGATTCTAGTTTTATGGAAATAGAACATTTTCCTACACCTGCAATCAATCCAAATGGTTTTTCCATTAGCAATAATGACAATGACAATGATTCTGATTCTGATTCCATAACAAAACTTATGCCTCAAAAAAAGTATTTATTTACATTTAATTATGTTTCATCATAATGTTCTACAGTTTATGATTGTGTCATTTCAGAAAACGCAAATTTTCACATGGGTGACTTCAGTGAATTTTCAGATACAGAAAGTCCATATAGAAGGCTCAAGTTCTGGAATGTGTGTAGAGCACTTCATGATAAACAAAATACAAAAATTAAACTACTTGAAAATGAAATTCATAATCTCAAAAATTAATTGAAAACAGTTAATGGTTTAGTTGATCACTTAAAAAATGGATTTAAAATAATTGTTTTTCTATTTTGAAGGTTTGTTTTATCTACCTGCCCTCCATAAATTTATGTGTTGGCAATAAATGTTGAACATAAAACAAATTATATAAAATAATGTTAACTTTTTTAAATCGATTTTGAAAGCAGCAACTCATACCTAACAATTATTTAAGTATTTAAGTATTTATTTATGATATTTAAAAAACCAAGGTGGTCTAACTAAGCCAATAAAAGATAAAACTATGTATAATTTTTGAAAAAAGCATTTAATACTTCAATCCAATGTGCGATTATAAGCAGAAAAAATCCTGTAGATTCTTTATTTTAAAATGTATGTCTCAAATAACTAACATTTATGAATATTTTCCAAGTTTGGATGATCATATCTACTCTCAGTTACCTATCAATAACCATTTATTACAACTTGTCAAATATATAATAAAAACTTACTTAACAATCCGCTTGCATCATTATAATAAGGAATTAATTCAATCGACAATTAGAGTACGATCAGAACTGACAAAATTAATTACTTTTAAACACCAATAGGTAATAAGTGCTAAGTACAAAAATAATTATTTATATAATTTTATCTAAAAATATATTTTTATTTTATGTATACTAATATTATATTTAACAATTAATTTCATATACTATATTCATGACTAACAAAATTAATAATTGTATTATCCAAAGTAAATATATATATATTGTAAATATTATTATAGGAATAAAATTATTTCAGATTTCATAAAAGAACAAAGCATTATGAGTTTTTCTTTTGAGAGATTCCCGAGTATTGGTCTTTCTCTCTCACTCAATGTTAAATGTGATTTCTCTCTCTATGCACTTTCCATGAGTTAATAGGTCTGTGGTCTAATGTGTATATAGTGTTAATCAGTCATGGAAAATCAAGATAATTATGAAAAATTATAATAAACAATTTTTCATCACAACTTATGATGAGTGATGATATTTATGATAAATCGTATGTTAATATGTAAATAATATGTTCTGTGATCATATTCTATTTACCTTACTATGTCTATAACATAATGACGATTTGTTGGCGATGAACGTTTGACTGCAAATGTTTTTTTTTTTTTTATTATGTTATCTAAATTAATATTTTAATACTACTTAAATTTACCTATTCATTTGAAATTGATTCGATTGAATTGTTTTTACATCTAAATATAATTCCACGGCCATTTTGTGCACTTTAGTTGTACTTACCTGATGTATCATCCCTGTTTTCATATTCAGAATGTCAGTTTTACGATAATGTACTAGTACACAAAAAGCCAATGCTTATGTCAATAGCATTTGAGTTTATTGCTTTCCAATTGACCATTGATTTAAAAATGATTAAATAATAACTAGTATGTTTAAAAATAAACAAATCTTTCCATGCGTTTAGGCTTAACTTAATTTATTTTAAATATCTTGATGTTTTGTAACTATTTAATTTGATAGTTATAAATAACATTTTTTGAAAAATAGTTGCTTATTAGTAATTAATATGTTATTATGCCTATGCACCTATCTCTAATTATAACTATATACTTATGTGAAATTTAGTACCTAACAACAAAAATTAGTTGAAATATAAATATTTTAACTTTTCTTATATAGTCATTAGTTATAGAATTATTAGTTTTTTTTTTTTTTTTTTTAATAATTTATTTATTGTAAAATGTTTTAGCGATTTTAAGGCGACCAAAAAAAATTTAAATATTTAACAGCTATAAATTTATCTGAAGAAGGTTAAATTAATTATAGAATTTAAGAATGAACATTTATTTTAATGAGGAAAAATAAATTAACTTTATTTCTACACATACATTTTCCTACATATTTTTTTGTAACATTGAAAAATACTAATTTAATTAAATTTGAATTAAATGACTAACAACATTTGATATAGGCCTGGTAATCTGGTAATATATGATTATATGCGTTAATTAAAATCTAGTTTAATATTTACACACATTTTTGAAATATTTCGAAAATATTTAAATGTATCTAAATAATAATTATTATAAAATGAATAAATAACACTCAGTATGCAATATAATAAATAGATTTTTAATAATGAAACATTAAAATGAAAATACAAGTTGGTATGTTGAGTATATTTTCAGGTATACTTGAAAAAAATATATAAAAAAATTATTTTTAATTTGCAAAAATATGGAAATAACTTAAATACGAGTACATTTTTAATGAACTAAAATATGTGATAGTTTCATATTATTCATATTATTCAAGTCTTTGACTAGTATACCTGACACCTTTTTTTTTTCTTTGGGGGGTTTTCGGCCCTTAAGACCATCCCGTAAAACAAATTTCCCTCCACCTTATTCTGTTCTCAGCTATTTCTCTCCAGTTTGCTCTTGGGTCTACTTCTTTTACATCTCTCTTCACAAAGTCTTCCCATCTTAGACGTGGTCTGCCTAGTGGTCTTTTTCCTTTCGGATCCTCTTTAATTACTGTGTTTATCATAGCGTCTTTTTTCCTCCAAGCGTGACCTGCCCACATCAGTCTTCTTTTTGCGACTTCCCTTGAAATACTTGGTCTTTGGAACAAGTTATATATTTCCTCTTTGGTTCCTGTGTCGAGACAAGGTCCATAAATTCGTCTCAAGACTTTTCTTCCAAAGGTGTCCAATCTTATTTCCTCTATCTTTCTTGAAGCCCATGTTTCTGACCCATATAGGATGACAGGACGTATTAATGTCATATATATTTTTATTTTTAAATTTAGAGATATTGATCTAGATTTTATTTTTTTTATATAATATAATTTATTATACCTGACACCTACCTACCTAAAATTATTTTAACAACTTTCGTCATGACGTATTTTTATCTACAACAATTTAAATTTATCTAAACCATTGTTTAACATTTTCTTGTATAATTGAAGATCAATCTGAGTTGCTTGACAAAATGCCATTAAAATATATTTCAGGTTGATACAGCTCTTTTGCTTTATTTTATATTGTAATCATTCATATTTTAAGTTTCTTAATGTATTTTACTTTTCATTATAGATTATATGTACAATTGATTGGCGTGAAAAAGAAAATGAGCTCTTCTGTGACTTCTTGTAGCTCTTGTATTAATTGAAAGAAAAAGATCATTACACTCAAAAGACGAAGAAGTATAAGAAGAAACATTCATTAAAGTTTGTAAAATACAAATAAGAGATGTACAAATGTGATTCACAATTTTTCTGTATTAAGATAGTTATTTTAAAGACTACTATTGGTTTTATATTTGGATAGTTTTTTTTTTAAAAATAAATTCATTAAATATATATATACAGCAGAATCTCGGTAATCCGACACATATCAGACCACGCTGCTGCCGGATTAACGAAAACGCCGGATTAGTGGGGAGTTAAAAAAAAAAAACGCATTTTTACTTATTGAATTTTACATTTTTACTCTAATTAAAAAATGAATAGTCTTATTGTATTTTATTAAAACATATAAAATATAGGAAAGGTTTTAAAAAATATAAATAAATATAATACAAATATAAATACATAATACATACATACAATATGCTGTATCAGTTAATATTTTGGCTTGACTGGTTTTAAAAAGTAATTAATTTTTGTTTGTTTTTTTGTTAGAAATGATGCCTTTAATACTTCTTCTTGAAGTCGTTTAAGCACCAAAATATCACGTGCATCTATTCCGTTCTCTTCTGCCCATGTAATGGGCGTAGTAAAGGATATAGTAATAGGAGATAGTAAATTTATATATAAATACATATTGGTACATATAGGTTAATACAGCCGGATTACTGGACGTATCGGATTATCAAACGGCCGGATTACCGAGATTCTACTGTATATATTATTTTTCTTTATGTAATTACATTAACTCTCTTGTATCACCATGTTTTTGAGATAGTACCTACCTATTCAAATATTAATTCTTATTATTAATTTGTTTATAAATGTATATGTATTATACTATTACTTTGACACAGTTATAAATTATAATTGCTTGATTACTACAATAAATTAATTGTGTCTCATTAAATAAAATAGAACTTTAATTTGTGATTATATGTTGATAGTATACATCTAAGTTTTTTTTATTAAAATATGAGATTTTTTATCCAAAAACCAGTATTATGACTTTGATTCTAGACACACTAAGAAAATACCATATGAAAAACCGTATAATTTACTGTGAAACTTGATATTTTGATTAATATATAAATGTTATTACAAACATATACAAAGTCCCCTCCTTAACTTAATTTTTTATTCTGTATTAAATATGATGTATACATAGGTTTTAAGAGGCAATTATATTGGCTTGTATTATCTTGTATTACTAACATACATTAGCAAATTTTCATTCAACACAAAAAATTTTGTACTGTAAGTTTTAATATTAGAGTAGATTGACCTATTGTCAAATTTAAAGGTAGGATCATTATCTAAGGTTGGTCATAGGTTTTTCACAATATTTTTATCATATTTTTTAAACTAGTTATGAATTTTTTGAACTTATTGTAATTTACCCACTCATAATTGATTTAAAAATAAAATTACTGCGATGAACATACCCTCCTATATATAGCCACATACAATAGTGATTTTTGAGTTTTATAATTAAGTCAATTTACTTTGATCATCAATTCAAATTTTTCTACAGGTTTAGAAAAACTGTTAACATATTAGTCATATAATAAATAAACAAATTTATTAATCATTGTTTATATTTAATTTTTCAAGTTTTACTATCGGAGTAAAATGAAGAATGTATTTATTGGTTTTACAATATATTTTTTCTTAAGTAGGTAATTAATTTTTGGTAATTTACAAGAGTACTAAGAAAAACATACGTGAAATTATATATTTTTTCCTAAACATAAATAATTTTAAATGTAAATGTAACTTAGTCAAGAATAGGAGGATAGGTGTTAAGGTGTTTATAGTGTTATAGTTAATAGTTATAGTTCTTAAGATGCAAAATATATTGGAACATTAAAATTCGATTATGTTGTAAAAGTGCATCAATTATTAAATATTTATATGTATTTTAAATTCATAATTGGTCGACAAATTATAAATTTAACTATGAGTTTCAAAATTACCTCATGAGTCATGAGTTATACCAATATTTTATAGACCAAACGAAATGCATTACGCTAATCAAATATACACTGTTATAATCAGTACTGTAGCAAACAAATATTGTGCCCGAACGAAATATCAAAAAGCACCTTTATGAACTGTAAATTATTATACAACTTGAATTTGAAAGATTTTTATAAACTGATGTATTAAAAGTATTTGAAAGGGTGGAAGGCTGGTAGTCTTATTCACCTATTCGGCTATATACTGTTACTTTTGTCACTTGTTAGTAAAAACTTACCAGTTACCAGAGGCCTCGACAAAGCCGACGACAAAACTCAAATAGAAATGTAATAAACTAAAAATTTTTATTTTTTAGTAGATAACAATTAACTACCTACTGTCGTATTAATCTAATATGTTTATAGATTAATATCTTATATGTTTACCATTGGAATAATTTTAAAGTGAATATAAATGAAATCTATTTTCGTAATACACAATATCTTTAGTTTTAATCTCAACATATTACATAAATGATAAATATAATATATAATATACATAAATATTAAGTTTATATTTATTCACATAAGTATACAACAGAATCATACATTTACACTACGGGAATAGAAAGCGATGAATGTTGTCGAAGGTAGAAAATAGAAATAATAACAAACATTAATTAAACAAGGATGACAAAACAGAGACTGATAGTATACACTACAGAGATCGGTATTATCGAAAAATGTTATCAACATTATATTTTTATCTGTACTCTATACTCTGTACTCTATAGTTCTGATCGATAAAAAAACAACTTCATTAGTAGGAAATTCGGATTTTTCTATTTAGTTAACAAAAAGTTCTAATCTGATGTTTTATCAATTTTTTCATAGAATAATTCTTTGGTGCCGGGTAGAAAGGGCTTAAGTCAATTTTTCACAAAAAAATTTTTTTTTAATATTTTTATATTTTTATAATATTCAAAGTATCAAGAATTTTAATGGTTACATATATTAGGAATGTAATATATACAAAATAAAAATACCTTAAATATCTAAGGATATAATGAACTTACACGTAGGAATTTTCAAACATTGTTACTGCTGTCTCAAAAAGTTGGTCAAATTGACTTATGCCCTTTCTACCCGGGACCAAAGAATTATTGTTATTATTATAATTTTACTGTTCATATTTTTAGAGAAAAATAATTTAATAAATTTTATATTAAAATATAATAGGAACTTAAAAAAAGCGTATTAAAAATTATTATTTTTGAAAAATCGTAAAAGTTAAGTAATAATTGTAATTTTTGTGTGTTTAATGTAACGAGTCATTAATTTGTACACCGATTTCATTTCAGTGTGTTTGAAATTATATAAATAAAAAAAATCAAATATGTTTTGACCAATACACATCAGAAACATATTTATTTATTGATAATTTTTCTTCAAACCCAATATTACAGTTCTCAAATAACATTAATATTAAGTAAATATTTTGTTTATTATTCAGGACTTTTAAGATGTATGTAATAATAATAAAAAATAAATCGATTTATTAATATTAATACAGACCTAAATTATAATTAAATAGTTTTATGAATTTTATTTTCCAGATTCACAATACGATATCATAATAGTAGACTAATACCATTGATTATAGAATAGACTATTCTATAATCAATGCTAATACCAAAGTACATTAAATATTGACTGAAGTTTAATATTAAAAATAATTTTACTTCATGCTATTGCTATTGCTATTTGTTATTACAAATTATTTAAATAATAATATGAGTAGGCAGGTACTTTATTTAATATTTTTATATTACGCTTTTAGAGCTATTAGAAAAAATATTTTTTAGATTTTATTTACACGGAGTTAAACGTAGGTAGTGTTGTAATGGGACGTTTGGTGTGTTTTATATGAAATTAATAGATAATCTTATCGTCTCTGTATCTGTGTATCTGTGTATTTATTTTTATTTTTTTAATATTGATTGTGTATGTTAAATTATATAGATACCATAATCGTTAATTTGTTGACTATTTAACTTCTAAATTTATCCGAACAAATTGCAAATACTGCCTATATCATATCTTTTATAATTTATAGTAACTTATTCAAGCTAAGCGTTTTACCTTCACTTCAATTTCCGGCCAACCTCTTTTTAAAATGTTTGGATACGCAAAAATCAGTCTTGTTAAAAATACTTAATAAATGAATACAGAATAAATATTTAATTACCTTGTTTTTTTTATGTTTGAAATACGTTCTTAAATATATTCTTTTTTTTTTTTTTTGATACGTGTTTAAATTTTAGAATTTTGACGAAAACTATTAATTATACATAAATAACCTATAGTATTTATTTAAATAAGTGTATAAAACTAGTGATAATTCTTTAGGTAAAATTTTTCTTGGACCAACAGATTAGCCATATATATTTTTATCTATTTCATAGAAAAAGTTTATCAGTTTCATAAAGATTAATTTAATAAATTATTTTTCACACGCGTTTTGAGATGGAATCCCGACTCAAATAACTCTATGCCTTAAATGTCATATTTTCAATTGCCATCAAAAAATTTCCATTATTGGAACAACCAATCTGAGTAGTGTCGCCTCTGAAAGACAAACCTCTTGATGATAACGCCTTAACCACAGCAACTATACGCTTTAGAATTGTCTTCCAATAATTATTTTCAAATTCCATTTGATTTATCAGTTGCTGATCAATTCTTTCTAGAATTATACTTCTTTGTTTCATTGTTGAAATATTTGTCCGATGTTTGTGGGAATTTTCATGGCTAGATAATTTTTCTTCGGCTTTTTTCCAGTTTGAAAAGCCACAAGTGGCAAAAGAAGATTTATTGCCAAATAAAGCACACGGGTAACAATAAATACAGCCTTTACTTATTGAATACAAAAAAAAATTTCTTTTTATAACCTCTCCATTAATTAAAGTGGACTCTAGGTATTTCTTACAAAAATATCTGTGTATCGTTTTGATTGTACCTCTATTATTTACAGTGTATGTTCTCTTTGATTTCAAAAAGTTTGTCTGTGATAAGTCTTGAGAAACACCATTAATTGAAATATAGTCTTTCAATGAATCATTAATATTCCATAAAGCTGGGTCCTCCCTAAAAAAATGTAAATAATATTTAAAAATTAATTTATAGATATGTATAAAAGTTATTAAAAGTAAAATAAAGAAAATATTAAATTTAATTAAATGTGTTATTAAATTGTATACTAACAAATAACTTTTTTTAAATTCAAACGTTGTTAGTCTATTTAAGCTATTCAAATCTTTTACTTCTTCATGAAGTTGCAATGTTTCAATTTCAGTACAGTTTTTATCAAATGAATCAGCTAAAGTAAAACATTCAATGTAAAAATATGAAATTAGTTAATTATTTACATATTTATGTGGAAGAAAAATATTAAACCTTTTTGTGATGAAGAGTTTGTGTTATCAACATTAATTTCATTAGCAGTAACAGGATTTACAAAATCATCAATTACTATATTATCATCTTCAACAACAAATAAATCAACTGAAATTCATCAACTACAATTAATTTATACTTCTTATGTATTTTCATTAAGTAACAATTGAATTTATGTGGAAGAAAAATATTAAACCTTGTTGTGATGAAGAGTTTGTGTTATTAACATTAATTTCACTAGCAGTAACAGGATTTACAAAACCATCAATTGCTATACTATCATCTTCAACTTCATTAGTATGGACAGCAACTGAAATGCATAGTGAATAATAAATAAAACAAGTTTTTATAAAATAAAATTTACCAACCTTTATGAAAGTAAGATTGTAGATTTGCAGTTTTAGAAATTACAGATGCAAATTTTGAAGCTTTTTCTTTAGCTTTTTTGCGGTAAGCAGCTCCACTTAACCTTTTTTTGTCATCCATTATTCAAAAGCAACTATACACTAACAAGCAAAGCAATAACTAACTGGCAATGATATGTTAAATATTAATCATAATAAATTAATACATGATATAAGGCCACTTATTTACAATACAAAAGTTATACTTTAGTCTAATTTATACAATTTGCATTGCAGGTTATAACGCATAAGCATGCTCTAGCTGTTTGTAATATATAGCAAGCATAAATATCATGTACCTACCTTTTTTATGTTCAATAGTAGGTAGATACTATTTTAATAATTTTTTTTTACTTTCATGCAACTCAATAAAATCATTTATGATAATTTTATTAATGTTACTTAATAATAGATACTTACATAGTTATAGAAGACGGTCGTTTTTAAGATTAAAAACTTTCAAAAAAATATAAAATCGGTTATATCAGAAATTATCAGTCAATTTGAAAAATAATATTACAATTTTATTGTCAAGAGTAGCCATCGATATGTAGCCATATCTATGAGAGTAGCTGAAAATAATTTTGATAATAGATGATAATAACTGTGGTTATGTCATGGTTGTCTATCTGCAACCGCGGTCCGCGGACCGTGGTTACCTATGTTAAAATAATATTAATTAATAATTATATTCTATGCTATCACTGAGTTATAAAATATAACGCCATAAAATTAGGGTAAAAATCATAGTACAAATTCTTTCCAAAAAAATATTTATTGATACAATATTACACCGGGCTACAGCGGTGCTCGCCGCCCGGCCGCCCCCTAAATAAGTCAATATTTGGCCTCGCGGGGGGCGAAATTTGAAAACATGCTACGGTCGGATCATTTAACCCCCCTCTTAAACTGCTTGTACCGTAGTATTGTACGTTCAATTTGATAAGTCACGGTCATGATGTTATCTTTTGTTATCAATTTGGGAAATAGAATAGTTAATTTAGGAGCGTCTAAACACAGGAATGCACATTGTGCGTTGTGCGCATGCGCGGGATTTGTATCATTATTTTGGGCTGTTATCAATATATCATATCAAATCACACACATAATATCACCACAGAACAATATCATATTATTACATTATGAATCAAAGTATTTAAAATTGAAACATTTACACTTTTCTTGGTCTTCAACACTCCCTGTCTGAAGGACATATTCACATTTATTGTTTACTTCATATCCTTTTAAATTCTAGGTTTTATTAAAATGTATATTATTAAAAATTATTGAAAGAATGTTTTTACTAAATAAATCATTATACTTACCAGATAAATTTAAAAAATGTATTATTCCTTTATCAATACACATTCCATGGTGATCATTTAAATGACTAATTAATAAAAATTTTTAGAAAATACTAGATTTGGACATGAAATACATTTTGACGATTTTTGTTTTATTTCATTAAAAACATTGTGTTTACTTTTTAAATGCCTTGGTTGTGTGAATTTGGTGGAAAATTGACCATTACAAACATCACAGTTAAAGTCCATTTATAATTATTTTAATATAATTAAATGCAAATACTCAAAAACCAAAAAATTCAGACAGAGTACATCACACTTTATATCTATCAAACAGCAATAACTGTTATAATATATGCTGAGTTGGCTTTTAATGTTTATTTATATTTACATTTTAACCAATTTAAACACATCACAAACCAATCTTTATCAATATCTTAACAAAGGTGATTTATTAAATATCTTATTAAGTATTAACAATAGGTACAATTCACAAATATTTGAAACTATAATGAAACTTATTTATGATATTACTTAAATAACATTATCTTAATAGTAAATACTTCTAATAAGATTTAAAGATTAACAATTTATACAGTATTAAACATAGTATAACACAGTATAAAATAATAATAATAATAATGCTTAATACTATGCGCTAACAACACTACTACTCCAAAAAAAAATTATTTTTTAAGTTGTGACGAAACTGAACATTCTGTTTTCATCTTTTTATTGTAGACAAACTTCTTTTTGAAGACCAAGAAAAGTGTAAATGTTTCAATTTTAAATACTTTGATTCATAATGTAATAGTATGATATTGTTCTGTGGTGATATTAGCCTAGTTTACACCAGCGTACTAAGCTGGTACATATCAAGTAAGTCCGTATCAAACGTTTGATACTACCAAGTTTACACCATTCGTAGATGCGCATCAATGTTTTATACGGCCATGTTTACACAGTACGTATCATTTTAAACAATACCTAACAGTTGCCTTAAATGATAAGAGGTTTAAAAGTGTATATTCAAAAATTTCAAAATATCAAACGAATTTTACTGTTTGGTTTTATGATTTATTATTTTAATCGAATAATGGATAATAAAGTATTAGTTTCAACTATAGTAAGATTAATGGAAGCAGATGAAGAGAGCGAAAAATATCTAAATGCTTGTATTTCTTGCCATCCATAAGTTTCAAAATTTGTTTTTCGTTACATAGTTGTAAAAAAGCTTTTGTTTCATCGTTGGTCCAATTCAATCCTTTCTTTACATTAACAAAAGACATGATAATTAATTAAACAATTAAAGAAGTACAAGTAGGTATGACTGTGGTATGACTATTGACTATATAATCTTTAAAGTTTAATGCACTTGTTATAACAAAAAGTAAAAAAAAATATTAAAAAAATATTAAACATAACCTAAAAATATTAATTTCTGTATTTGATACACACCAAATTTGGTCTGATACGCTAGGCTAGAGCGTATCAGACAATGTTGATACGCTCCTGTTTACAGCGAAAACTTGGTACGTATCAAACGTTTGGTACGTGTATCAAGTCGACGGTGTAAACTAGACTATTATGTGTGTGAATGTGTGATTTGATATGATATATTGATAACAGCCCAAAATAATGATAAAAATCCCGCGCATGCGCACAACGCACAATGTGCATTCCTGTGTTTAGACGCTCCTGTTAATTTTGAGTTGTATAGTGTATACTGTATACACTGTATGTCTGTAATCTGTATACACTATATATTTCTTCTCTTGAATCGTAAGCGGTAAACCCACTAACAAGATGGATTTATAGTATTTATACTTTATAGAAAAGTGTAGATAAGTAATAACTAATAACTATTAACTAGTTATTACGTCTATACTTAGAAGTTAGAATATTAAATGAAAACCCGAGGAAAATAATACAAATTAATCGAATAAAGCATTTTTTTTTTTTGTATTACCTATTTAACTTAATACTTTTATTACTATTTAGTAAATAGTATTTACTATTGTTATGTAACGGATTTTTATTTTTACCTTACTTACGAGCTTTGCTTATGACTTATGAGCAAATCAGTAATAAGCAATATATT
The DNA here is from genome assembly GCA_027580255.1 of Therioaphis trifolii. Classification (NCBI taxonomy): domain Eukaryota; kingdom Metazoa; phylum Arthropoda; class Insecta; order Hemiptera; family Aphididae; genus Therioaphis; species Therioaphis trifolii. Next base: position 63,920,097 of record CM050405.1, on the reverse strand, counting down.
GAAGCATTTGGAATGCAGAATGTATAAATTGGGAAGGAAATTATTTTTAGGTAAGCACCAATAAAATGATTACAATTTATTTAGAGGAAATAGGACTTTCTATTTTTATTAACTTTTTTTAAATATCTGTTTAATGCTTATATATTAATTTAGTTAAGCACTTGTAAAGTATTGATATAAACTTGAGTAGGTATATATAATTAAAATATTTAAGTATTACTTCTACACGATTGAGATTATACAAATATAAAATTTGAATTTATAGTTATTCATTTTATGTTTTCTAACTTATTTTAATTTTATGTATCTCTAGCTATTATAAGTATATGACTACTTTGCACTGTGTGTAGCTCCTAATAACTTATTATTTCTACACAATATGATAGAGAATGAGGGTTTTTTAATACTTTTGAAGGTAATTGTGTAGGATCAAATGGTTTCCTTTTAATTTGAGGTAATTGCCTAGATGTTATTTTATGCACATATCCATGTTCTATTGTTCTTTTCCATTTTGGATTTCTTCCTGCTGCTAAATTTCTTCTACCACATATCTCTGTTCTGCGTCTAGCTCTAGTAGTAGGTTGAACTCCTATTTGCTTAGTGCCCATTAATTTGGGTTTTTTTGAACTTGGATTTAATCCAGAATATTTTCCAAATGTATTCATTGCAGAATTAAGACTTGCATGTGTACGGACATTTGTTTGAAATGAATTGACAAAAGATTTTATAGAAGGTAAAAAATAATTTTTGTCAGATTCAAAAGCTCGTTTCATTTTTTCAATAACTTCATTAAAATCTTTTATAGCATTTTCAAAATCTTCAGCGGGTGGTGTTTCTTGAGAATTGTGCGGTTGATTTTCTTTTATTAATTTGTCTTCTTGGTATGTATCGGTCTCTTGGTAATTTAACTTCTTATTATTGTACATAGTATCGTTATTTATTTTATTTGTTTCGATTAAATCCAATTTGTTATTATAAGAATTTTCATGTTTTGATGGACCATACCATCCAGATTCAATGTCAGAAGAACCTGTAGCTATAAAATGAAGTTTTTTTCTTGTTTCTTCAGTTGTTGGTAAACAAATATTAAGATCAATATTAAAATCATTAGCAATGTAAACTTGGTGTTTGCATGGAAAACCTGTATTCCCTTGGGGACAAGAACATATTCCATGGTCAAGATCCACAGTGTATTGAGTATTACGCAGCTTATTATTCACTTCAAAAAGTGAGCAATCTGTATCACTTATTTTGTATGTCATATTAGTTTTGAGTGCTTTACTAATATAAACTTTTTTTTTAAGATATTGAGGTGGTCTATTTGCGGCGACATCTAATAGTTTCATTTCATAAAAGGCATCTAAGTCGTTCACTATGAAAAAAAATAACTGGACCGGAGAATATGCTTTTGTCCTATCAAGTATAACATCTTTTATTATCTTCATCCCAGCTTCACTGATGTTATTAGTATTTTGTCCCCGCGTAATTAAACCTTTTCGAAAACAAAGTGCCCACTCTTGTCTTCTTTGATATAAATTATGAAGATAATTAACAAATTTTGGGAATTGTTGTACTAATGGTTTCTGAAGTGCTTTATGAAATATAATTTCTAATTCATTTCTGTTTTTTGAGTATACCATATTCTTTATCTCCAGGTAAAGTGTTTTACGATCATGTAAGGGCACACCATGGCCAGAATCCCATAAATATCTCCATGCTGCCTGTAAGACATGAAAAATACATAGCAGAAGTTTTGACTGTGGAAATTCTTCATGTAATGCATTTCTCTCGGCAGTTGAGTCATCTGACATAAAAATCTTAGGACCGACTAAACCTCTTCCTCCTAATGCTTCTAATGGAAATAAAGTTTTCCATAGACCTAGACCAACTGAAATTACAGATGTCGATTCACTTGTCAATATAATTGTTCCGACAGGAAGACCTCCAGTACAACTATTTGTATATATCATAAAAACTTTACATCCATATCGATCCACATTAGCAGATGCATCAATAAAAAGTATCTCTCCACATTCATCCAATCTTACACTGATTCTCTTCATTAAGGGCGTTGCTATTGCTATAGCAAAATTACCATATTCGAGTATTTTCATTGCAGCTACTTCTGATTTACATTCCATATTATAATCATCAATAGCTTCTTTAAGAGATATCATCATATCATTACCATGGGCTACTCCAAAATTTTTTTTAAACATTTTGTAATACAAATAGTAGACCCATTGAGGGTCAGGCAATTCTCCTCTATCACCTGCAGATACATAGTAATTATTACCTTTCTCAACTCTCAATTGTGATTTAAAAGAAAAAAGTGCCTTAGATGGTGTTTTCCCTTCTTCAAATAATTTTAAAATTTTAGATTTTACTTCATCTGATGGGATTCTGTGTTTAAGAACATCAGCCCTTAAAATTTCATGATTATGTGTGTGGTTCAATAAAATCACTGCTTTAGTTTGTAGGTTATTTTTTAAATCAAGTTCATCATTTCTATATAGGTATAAAAACAAAAAATTGAAATTGTAAGTTACTATAAAATTAATAATTATTTATATATTTTACAAACCTTATGTCTTCAACAATTTTCAATCCTAAAGTAGCTTTACAGTTATAATGTTTCTGACTTGGAGTAGTACCTATTTTTGGTCTTATATTATGATGGCATCGGAAACGTTTCTTTAACAATACAACAAGGATATATGACACTTTAAAGGTTATTACTCAAATTTTACTTTTTTTAAATTACAGATATAGTTATGTATTGTATTGATAGTTTCTCAATATTTTACCTTATAAATAATTTCAGAAGATTTAGAGTTTCTTACACTTGTAGTCAAAAATGTTATTTTACTCTTTTCTCTCATAGCCAGTAACCAAGAATTTATATTGTCAACTCCAAAACTGTGAATATTAAACTTTGCAATGAATTGTGACTCTCCTAAACTTTTATAGTCAGTTACTGTATAGTCATATCCGTCCGGAACTATATTCTAAAATTAATTTTTTTAATATATTTAAATAAAACAAATTATTGAAAAGAGAAAATTGTATCCAAATTAAAACATATTTAAAAAAAATATAAGATCTATTTGTTAAACTTATTCTTGAATTAAAATTATTTATACCTTTAAATTATAATGCATTGGTTCACTTGTTCTTTGACACATTTCTGATTTCAGTAAACTGATATTTGTGATATTTTTTACAGGCTGTAAATTAAAATTTTGTAAACAAGTTTGATTATTAAATTTTTATTGTATAATTACTTCTGAACTCAAGTTATTTTCTTTAATTATAGCTGAATGTAAAGTTTTCATGTGGCGTATCAAATTTTTTTTTAATGTAAAAGTTTTGCTGCATTTTTGACATTTGATTTGTTTCACTTTAGCATTGCTAGTTTGAATGTTATGTTTCTCTGATAGATGTCTTTTAAGGGTATGATAATATTTATACTTAATTCCACAATCATCACAATTAAAATCCTATAAAATATACAACTTTAACTTTCAAGTAAAAATAAAATATTATTAATCAACACACTGTAACGATTGTCGTCTACCGACATCGTACATCACTCTTTAAGTATAGCACTGCTAAATGCTAATATGTTAAGTGTGCGGAAATGGTAATGAGGTCATGAATGAATGCTGACCAAGGGTTTACGGTGTGGGCATATAACACGGGGAATAATGGCAACAACGGCAGAGGGACCCGAGGAGAGAGCCGAAGAACATCAGTCGGACAGGGCAACATCATCCTCAAGATCAACCCGCGGTGCTCACCTACTCTTTCTTCATCTGCACCACAGTATGGTATTTATGTAATATATTAATTAATTGCCGTCTTATACTTATAATATATACTTATAATAAAGTGCCGTCTTATACTTTTATATGAGGTAACCCTGATCTATAGCATTTATAAGTATCACACACCGAGGTCGAGTCCCCGAGACCTCGTAAAAATAAACATATCTTACACCCGACCGATAAGACAGAAGAAGGTGGTAAAGAGGGGACGTTACAACACTACATAATGTAGTTAACTGGTAAAATAACTAAATGAATTAAAGTGTAAGTTAAGTTAATTTTCTTTAGAAAAATTATAATTTTTTTTTAAACTAGTTTACGTATAAGAAATTTGGAACCTATTACACTTAAAAACATGAAAATAAATATCACTTAAAAATGCTCATATAAATCATTGAATAAACATGAAAATATAAACATATGCATGTTATACCTTTTTTTTACGTTTGATTTCAATTTTTTTTTTTTTTTTAATCCCATCTGGCAAAAAGTCATATGTCCTACCACAACTAGTTTCTAAAACTAAAGTTATTTCTAAATTATACCTGAACAAATTTTAAGCAAGAGTTACAGATATAAAAAATAGACAATTATACTCTGAAGATTTTTAATTCAGAAACTTTACATAATTTTCACTAATTGGTGGTGATTTGTAAAATATTTGTCTTAAATAACTAGAATTTGTCAGAATAATATGCGAAACATCAAATTTATAACAGAACCTATGAAACCACTTTTAAATTTCAGATTTAATAATATAATTTAATTATTTTTAATTCTAGTCTGTGTTTTTTTTAAATTTATCTACCTATTTATTTAATATTGTTTTTTTTTTATAAATCATTTAGTTGTTTAAGTATCCCTGGTGTCCCAGGACTCTCAAGAATGAATAATCTTACTTGTTATTCCATTCAAAAATACTCAGTAATTTAAAATGGAACTTACATACTCACAATTTAGTAAGTAAATTACAATCTATTTATAAATTATAAATTTATATAATTAAAACAATTGTTTCCTCAACAGACTATACATATGAGGTGGTTTGAGTGTTAGTGTACAAAATGTACGAAATGTCAACATAATTTAATAAAATATTTTATTAAGTTAACACATCAAATAACATAATATATGCAAATAACTGGTGTGAAGATGGTCGTAACTGAACCAGTGAATACATCTGCCAGAGCTGTTGAAATGGATTCCCTGAAATATTGCTATTTGACCAGCTGATTGCGTCACACAACTTTTAGGGTGGTGAACATTTTGATTTTAATTTTATTACATATTCATAAGTATAATTGATAATTTAACCTTTTAACCTTAATTCTGAAACAGTAATATTCCTTAAAATAACTATTAAGAATTTGTATGATAAAATGTTTTTTTTAATTAATTTTGAATATATATTATATACATATAATAAAAATAATGATTTTAATAGATGTATATGGTTTGAATAAGTTACATTTTGATTTCCTTATTTAATTTAAGTGCTATTCATCACATTATGAATAGGTTTTGTATAATTATAAAAAGTATTGCCTATTACTGGGTAAATATTTAATATACATTGTACAAGGGTATCAATGAGATTTTTATAATTTTAATTGTATACATCAGTTTGCATATTATATAATATTTAATTAGTTTTTAAATTTGTCATACCTTGAATCTGTTTATTAGAATAAAAGTATTTAAGTATTGCACATTCGGAACAGTAGTGTGTTATAGTAGTAGTTAATAAATTAAAACAATGTACAAAAGTAAAACCTTTCAAATGACTTACTTTTTCTTTTTTCTCTTCACCTAAATATTTAATACAAATTAATATTAGTTTTAAGAATATAATAATTATAAAATATTTTAATGTGGTACATACCTGTCTTGTCCATGATTAAAAATTAAATATGAAATTTATAAGTGCCTAGGTATAATAAATATAAATTATTATAAATTAAATTATTCAAACTTATAATTGAAATTCCTATTTTCCAATTTGATAACAAATGATTGCAGCATGTGACTATTAATATAATAGATTTAATTTTGTAATCATGTGTTTTATTACATTCATATGTAAACATTAAATGGATAAAAAAGTGTACTAAAAATAGAAATTCTTATTTTTTTTTTAAATTGTGATTATAGTCAATGCAAATATACATCAATGTAACATAATTTTATAAGGTACCTACTTTTGTATCTCTCTAGTGTAGTTAGTTATAGTCTATAGTCTTCTACCCCAAGTACCTATTAAAATTAAAAATGTATATATTCTACTAAATATTTCTTAATATAAAATTATTACAGACCTCTAAGATGCACAGTTACTATGTAAGTAAGTAATGGATAATAGAAATCTAGTAATGCAGAAATAAAATATTTCCAATAACACCTCTGAGTCTGGTAGTTACCATTAATAGGATCATTCCAGTAGTTTTGACAATATTAAAAGTAAATTATTATGAATAAAACATTTTGTTTAAACTTCTATCATACAGTACCTTAAATTAGTAGGACAAATTGTTGTAATTAAACAATCGTAAATAGCATTTCACAACTAGTAGTGTACCAAATATTGAAGGAACTATTTTTTTATCATTTTTTTTTTTTTAACTAAAAGTGACAAACCAACAGCTAGCAAATAGACATCACCTTATAATAAATTAGATAACAAAAATAGGTAGGTAATAGAATGAACAGAAATGCTTTAAATTAGGTACAATATAATTATAATCATTTAATTGGTACCAGTGAATGGAATGAACTGGAATGCATATCCGCTGTCATAATTTTATACCATTGCGGTTCACAAAAAAATTAATTTAAGCATTCTCTTTTGTTGTAAATTTTATGTTTCAAAGTTGTATTGAATTTGATTTTTAATTTCATTAAAAAATTCAGTACTTTTGAAATTCGACCCCTCCCCTTTTGGGCTTTATTTATTACTAAGTTATTAAATATTTTTGATATAGGTATTAAGATATACAGATCGGCGCTACCCCCCTCAAACAAGCTTCAAATTCGTCCCTGTTTCCATTGCTTCCAAAACTTTTTGACAGGGACGCCCACAGAAATGTAGCACAGAGGAGACAAAACAATTTTAAGTTAACATTAGTCAAAGGGAGAGGCTACTCTCATATTCCCCATCCATATTTTTTAATACTCGTTAAGTCATAAATATTGTTGATAATTCAGTGACTAATTTTAGTAAATATAAATTAATTACACTATTACTTCAATCATTAATATAAAAAATATGATAAATTATAAACAAAAAACAACTTTATTAAATCAAATAAATAATTGTTAAACCAGAAATGTTAAGTACAGGTACTTCACTGATTTTAAGTTATAGTGAAACGAAAAATGTATTGGTTTTACAATTCTGTGTTTTTGTTTTTATTTATTTTGCATGTAACAACTTTTCAGGTAGATATACTGGACTAAAAGTTTCATCCAGAAATTCTCTATAAAGGAAAAAATCCCAAGATGGTACTTTTGAGAGGTAATTTTTCGAATTTCTCAATAGTTTATCCAAGCGTCGGCGAGAACTACCGAAAAACTGTCAAAAAACGGGGAAATGTCGTATTTTCGATTTTCGTTAAATCTATTTTATTTTTAGCTATAACTTCATCAAAAAAAAAAAAGCAAGAAACTTGAAACTTTTACTAACTACTAAAAAATGCATACGCGTGTACTTCATACAAATTTCAAAAACATTTAACCAGTTTTGAACTAAATATAGAACTTTGAAAATATTGGAAATTTCTCGTTTTTTGTAAGTTTTTACTTCTTAAAATAATAGATAGTATCTTGATAAAAAGAACTAGTCTAAAAACTTAATAGAAACTACTCATAAGAATTACTAACGAGTAACGACCATAAAAAAATATCGAAAAACGTAAGTTCTAGAACGTGGTGGTGTGGTAGAACGACACACATAATGTGTTTCACTTTGGGAAAATTTGAAATTCAACTTTGAAGGCATATAAAAGTGATTGGTGGAATTGTTTTGTCACAGGCATTTTCTCTACAGAGAATTTTTTCTTCACTCTTAAAAGTTTTTTGTTTTTTTTTATACAAATGATTTATCATTGGTTTCAATTTAAATTAATCTACACCCATCAATATTCTAGGCAAGAAGCAAAGAATACCCATGATCGATTTAATTTTATTCTTGTATTTTTATTTATAATGTATGGGCATATATATATTATATATTATGTAGATCTATTTTATGGTATGGTATGGCTGTAATGCTGTATGCCGTATTGCCGTATGGGACATTTCTATTTCCAGATAATCCAAATTGATAACAAACGATAACAGTATGATCATGACTTATCAAATTGAACGTACAATGCTATGGTACAAGCAGTTTAAGAGGGGGGTTAAATGATCCGACCGTAGCATGTTTTCAAATTTCGCGCCCGGGGGCATATTAACATTCCGCACATCAAATAAAACCCGTAGAGAAATACGGCATTCTCATTGGTCTGAAATATTTAGCGCCGAATTCAAATTTAAATTATGATTTATCACTATATATAGTTTATACTACTATATATTATTTACTAATTTACTATTTAATAAATTATACTTGATATATTATATTTGATTATTTATCTAAAAAATATAAAATATATTGAATATATATTGAACTAGGAAAACAATACATAAATGTAATAATATATATTTTTTTTAATATACATATTAACTTTATGTTATTTTGAATGATGTATACATTAATGATGTAATGATTGTATACATTTCAAATTCAAATTATGATATATTGTATTGATATATTATAGTTTAATTAATGTAAATTAACTTATAAGTTCAATAAACTTTTACTAGTGTAGTATTGCATTAATTAATTACTATTACATCAATTAATTTTATTAACATAATAACAAACAAAGTTAATTGAAAATATTATGATTAATAATAATAAATATATTTAATATTTTTACTTAAATTTGTTGATTTGTATAGGTAATATAAAAAATCTGGTAAGTGAGATGATGGTGGTACAAGTTCGTCCTTCGTCCCTTCGGTCCTCGGACAAGATATTGGTGATGAATGTATTAAGTTTTAAAGAAATGATGACTCATTTCTTTAGTATAAAACGATTCTGAGCAAAGCTTCAGTGTTATATAATATATTATTATTTAAATACTGTTTACGTATTTTACGGTTATTTGTATAATTTTTGGTGAATTATAATAATTTATTAAAGTGTGTATAAAAAAAAATCCTGACTCACGATTTTTGAATTTTTGTCAGGATAATTAGGTAGGTATATGAGTAAGGTCATATTAAATTTTCAGAACTTTTTGTCAAATATATAAAATTACATTACATAAAAACTTTCAAACAATTTGGTAAATTAAAAGTTCTATATTTAAGTCAAAAGTACTATAATTGTTCTGAACATTTTGTCCAATATAAAAAAGTATGTATTTGATATTGGATAAAATTTTCAAGTTTCTAGCTTCAATACTTTTCGATTTATGACTAAATACCTAAAACCTGAACAGTGAAAATCTCGTTTACGGCGGATTTTTACCGATTTTACTCAGTTTTTCGATCGTTATTCTTGGTTACTGGAAAAACTATGGAGATTTTGGAAAAATGACCTCTCTAAAGAACCATCTCAGTTCAATTTCGAATCTAAAAAGTTGATGGACGAAACTTTTGGACAAGGATTTCTATACGAAAAAGTGTTTACAGAAAAAAAAAAAATAATAAAAAAAAAAAAAAATAAACATCATTGTAAAACCATAAGATCCTTCGCTTCACTCAGAATCTAAAATTAAATATAAGAACCAACTCAAAAGGAAACTAAACACATATGATAGTAATAATTTAGTATTGGTTTGTGGAATTAGTTATACGTTACAAATAATAATAATATGTTCATATTTAAAGAATAATATAAAAATATTTATACATAATATACTTTTATTAATGTGATTTTGTATTAGTCACACAATTTTTAATGTTATGCAGTAAATTTCTGGGTTTCTTTGTGGGACGGTTACTATCACTTGTCGCTGGTCTACCTAAAGTAAAAGATGCTATTGTTAAAATTGCAACTGTCATATTTGTAACTTGTATCTTAATTTTACCTGCAAGCAAACGTTTGCTTCCTCTAGTAATTCCTGGTCTCCTCCTAGCTATTGTAGTTGGTTGTACTTTTATTGATGCTCCATCTCTGTGTCTAAGAGATAATGTGGATGTACCTGCTGTCGCTAAAAAAGTATTGAACTGCCCTTCTGTGTGTATTTTATCTAATCTTTTTTTGAATTTTAACAAATTCTCATAAGTTGATTCACCATACTTTATTATATCATTAGACAATTTCTGAGTAATTTCATCTAATATGGATAAACAATCGTGTTTTTCTAAATTGGGATTGTGTTCTTTTTCAATCTGCATACTTTCTGTTGAACTCTTTTTATTTGGATTTTGATGACTGTCATGAGATATAAGTGACTGTGTATGAATTACTTCTGCAGGTAATAAGCCCTCATAAAATGTCTTATTTGGTACTTTTTCGCCTAATGCCAGTTTTGCTATTAAGTATTTGTCTTCTATGGTTACTGGAGGAAAGTTAACTCCAATTTTATTAAAATATTTGTAAACTATACCTTGATGTTAACAAAATTTCCCATGTATTCCAACTTTACATGAACAAATACCAATAGTACCCAGTGTGCAAAAATCTATCATATAGAATTCACATAGTCATCACAATGGTAAGTGTGAAGTTGATAATAAATGCCCATTCACATCTCTCAGATGTAACATAGACGCCAAACGCCAGGTTGAGTGGAGTTAATAATGTGACTTCACATATGCAACTACTTCGTACTATCCAAATGTGACTTCTATTTGTGATAATAATATATAGTAAAATAAACATCACATAGTATTCAAGCAGGTTATCACCAGGATATGACAATCATAACTTCTCAGTACCTTCACAAATTAACATCACATTGATATTTTAATCTAGTAGTGTATGCGAGAAAACAGTCTTTACCCACATTGATAAGCAATAAACAAAAAGCAAATTTTCTTTTACCTATATATTAAATAATTAATAATTGTTTTTACTTATACCTATTTTCCCTCAAATACTATTACCTTAAAAATTATAATTCCTAGATATGTAATTGATACAAATATTCTAAGCATCAGATAATTTTTGTAGAACATAAAAATGTACCTTTTGATGAAAGTAACAAAAATATTTCAGGAAATATTATGAATTATACAGGGAACTGAAAAAATGTATTAAACAATTTTAGTTTATTAAAAAACAATCAGAAAATACTAAATAATAAAATGTATTAATATAAATAACATACTTAAATAGGTAAGCTTTTATTTAATTTAATGAATACAAATAAATAGAATATACAAATTAATAATAGAATTAGTTAAAAGTATTTTATCATACAAAATACATATTTAAGCAAAAAGTATAATTACTTATTATTAAACGTATGTAATAAACTTATAACTACAGCTTTTGAATTAGAAGTGGGAATAAAAAAACATTTACTTTTTAAACTTTCTAATATAATCTCAAATTGGACAGAAATGGTATAGTAATTACATAAAAACAACTAACAGTAGGTAGATGAACAAATTGGATTATTTGACATTGGAAAAAAATCATTGAATTTAGATACGACTAATATAACTTTACCATTAGCATGTTTTTTAATTTGTTTTACAAATACTATACTATTGTCATACAAAATAAAATATTTATCTTTAGGTTTAATAGAACTAATTATGAAGTTTTCAGTAATTATAGATTCATAATACGTTATAAATGGGTCATATTTATAAAAATCATCATAATTGAGTATTTCTTTTTTATAAATGGGATAAATATTTTTATTTAATTCACTAATTTTAACATTCCTATATTCTATAACACGGTTATAAAAATCTTGCAATGGGTACTTGGAATTTTTTAAACTCTTTTTAATAAACTGTAAATAATTTTCATATTTGAATGAGCTAAATGAATCAAGAGGGCCATGATTTTTTACAAAGCTAGAAAGATGAATCAGACTATGAACATTATAACTAATATATTCCTTGCCATACAAATTAGAATAATCTTCGACGAATTTTCGTAATAATGTATTGGCCAAATCATTGTAATTAAAACATGTTTCACTGGAAATAAGAAGGCGAATGGCTGTATGAAAATATATATAATGCTGGTATAACTTTTTTCTTAGTCTTCCTCTTAAGACGATTGGTCCAGTGTAAAGAAGAAAAGACCTGAATTCGGTGGCTTTCCAAAATTCAATTTCTTCTAATGATCTTGGTAATCTACAAAAGTCTGAAGGAAACATACTATGTAAATTTAAGAGTTCTGTTGAAATAATATTAATATCAGGATTTGATAATCTAACAGGCTTAGGTCCTTTTAACCAGAAAATAAGGATTCTTTTCACCACACCTAAACATACACAATGCATGTAGTCGAGTACAACAGTGGCAGTAATATCGATTTCAAATTGTTCCAAAGGACTATTACCTTTGTGATAGTCTTCATCAGACTTTTCGCGAAAAGATTTATCAGTTCTTAAAGTAGAATTTAAACTCATGTAACTCATACGGTTGTTAATAAATGAACCTTCATCTGTACACGAATTGCAGCCGTGGTAAGCATTATGCCCTTTGACATTAAGGATGAATGCTTTTGCTGGGGCATCACAAATTACTCGAGATATTTCAAACATAAATATTTTACCATTAATATTTAATCCATTCTTTATCAAACAATTCAATTCTGATGTGAATTTATTTAGAAAATCAAAAACTGAATTAGGTTTTTTATATTTTCCATAATATATACCAATGGGTACAACTAAATTTGATATATTTTTTAAATTTTCTATTGCTATTAATATGGGCCAAAAACAAGATTTAGAGCTTTTTGATATGGGAAGGCCATCAATGTTGAGAGCTAATTGTAAAACAGATATGTCACTCAAATTATCAAAGAAAGCAAGAAGTATTGGAGAGAGCATGCTTTCAATTCCAAAATGAAGATATAAACCAGGGTTCACTTCAATAATGTTCTGATGAGACGGTGTATTTAACAGAGTCTTAGCATTTTTTGGTAGGTACTGGAGTCCTTCATTTCTTAATAAAGGTAATAGTAATAATAATTCATTAACAAAGTTATGAGATATATGATACTTAGAAATTAAGTTTTTTAAATGATCAATAAAAGCAGGTTTTTTATCACTTTCATCAATACAATTTAATTCACTATCATAAATACAATTACTGATGTGTGTAGATTGCTCCGCACAGATATCATAACAAAAATTATCAAGGACATTGGCTTCATTCTCTAAAGATTTAATATTTGTAGACTCACTATTTAACAATGAATTTGAAGATATTGTTTCTGAAGCTTTAGGGTTTTTGACAGTGAATGTTGATGATTTTATTTGATTTTGAATGTGTCGAATGAAGTTTCTTTTAGACATACATTCAAGAGGCTTCTTGGTTTTCTTAATCTAAAATATCACATACAACAAATATAGTACATAAAAAAAAAAAAAACTACTATATGTCTAAAATATTATAAAACGGCCCATAGTTAAGTGAATTATAGGTTACACTACCAGAATATACATAGCTACCTATGGCTTTCTCTCCTACAAAAAATATCAAATGTTTTTTTAAATACAACTTGAGATTTTTTTTAAATTTCAATAAAATCAATAACCTATATCTATAAATTTATATCTGAATTAAAACCTTTTAATGAATTTAAAATGTATTTTAAAACCTTAAAATTGATTAATGGTATAAAATAACACATACCTAGATTCAAAATACAGATAAAATTAATATTATATAAAAAATAACAAACTAAACCAACTTATTAGGAAATGCAATAATTTTTAACAAGTACTTTATAATTTTTTTAGTTGGTTAATGTTAAACAAAATATATTTTGAATAAATAACCTACCTATGCACTGGGTTTTTAGTTTATCTCTGGAAACACGTTGCGAACCATGTCTAAACCAGTCTTTAACATGATTTTCGAATAATAAATCAGTTCCCTTAAAATTAATGCTTGATATCTCTAAAAGTTAATAAAAAAAATGTTAAATGAATGTATAGATGGGTACAGTCTAAATTTGTTTTACATCATTTCAACAAAACAAAAAAAAAAAATGTTTACTTTTACATTTACTTGTTTCATAGTTAAAATGTCTTACAATGTATAGTTAAATAGTATTGAAATGAGTAGGTAATTAAATTTAAGAAGTGGGCACAAAAACCTTTCATAATCTCAATAAACGTCAAATTTTCCAGTCTGAAATTTGATCTAAAGCCTGTCCATGAACATTGAGCTGACAATTCATTAGTAAATAACCTGTGCAACACACGTTTGATGAAGTTTTTTGTGTCTGTTCCTCCAATAGTTTTAATGAATGTTCTCTATAAGGCAAATATTATAGGTATACATTAATTTGTATTAGTTGAAACAAAAATATTACCATTTGAAATTCAAATTTAGGGTCAGTTTTTATTTTATTATCTACACTAATAATAGCCTCGGTATTCTTCATAGGAAATAGTGCTATAAATTCGTCCTCGAAAACTTTATTTTTATCACGTTTGTAGCCACTAGAGTCCTCCTGTAATAATTTTTCAATTTTATCCAATCTAGCATCATGTCGTTTTACATAAGCATGTATAGCAACAACATTTTCTAATATTTTTGAAACCATATTATCATTCACATTATTCTCTAAATAATACCAAAAATAATAAAATTAATCGTTAATTTATCAAATTGCCTTTTACCATTAGATACCTCTGAAGTCATTAGGTGTGTTTGAAATATAATCAGGCTGTTCATGTAAATTGTCTAGCATAATGTTATTTTCAGAATAAGTTTGATTACAGTTTGGTTCAGAAGTATTGAAATTTAAATTATTTTCATTAATTGGATCACATAATATTTGCATAGCTGCTGTGCAAACAAACCATAATTAATGATATTTAACAATACATTAAAACTAAATAGAATTAATTAGTTTGTACCTAAACTACATAGTATGATGAATTTGAAATAGGTACTCTTAGTAATTATTTTATTTATAAAAATAGGTACCTGAAATAATGTTATTAGAAGATGAAGTACTAGCTACAAAAGGTTCAGCATCTAAATTTAATGGTGTTTTAAATACTATTTTATTCAAGTCTTTTTCATGTGCAGTTTGAAGATCCGTTATAATTTTAATTGGTGTTTGTGCTGCACTACTATCTATTCAATTTTACTTCATCATAATATTGCAATAATAAATATAAGTAAAAAAGTTTACCAGTGTCACTGCTATCACTATAAGCATCACTCTTTTTAAATTTCATTTTTTTTTTACGTTTTCCTCTGCCAAAACTTTGATCCGATTCAGATGATTGTAAAAATATTTCTCGTTCTCTTTTAGAAGCTTGCTCATAAGTAGCTAAGTGAATACCCCATAATTAAATTTTTTTAATGTGATAAAATAATAAAATTTACATGAAAATAACATACAGGAAACTTTTAAAATTTAAATATTAATTAGTATTAGATGTTATAGAAAATAATTAAGAAAACTTACAATATTTTTCAATGATTTTCACAGGGAATGGTTGCCAGTCTTTAGTTGGTTTTTCAGCATTAATTATCATAGTATCAGTGATACGTTTTTTAGGCCACTGGCAAAATGTATGGTTTCCTAATTGTATAATCCAATTACTTGGTAAGACTGAAAATTTATTTTCCTCTTCAAAAAGGCCTACAATCCACTGAAAAACATTAAGGGTATTCTTTATGTAAAGTAACATAGAATTAATTTTTAATTGCTGTATTATATTATGAATAGTGTGTACTATTAACTATTATATTAAAAAGCATAATTATGTAGATACCTATAGAATATTTAAATATGAACAGGGCCGCGCTAACTAGGTGTGCAAGGTGTTCGAAAAACAAGGGCGGCTTTAAAAATAAAATTTCAGAAAAAAAATTACTATTTATAATTACTCTAAAAATAATAATTATAAAAGGCTAGAACAAAATAGCGTGATAGTACTGTTTTGTGATGATAGGTACAGTTTATAAAATGTATAACATTTAATGTTGTCTTTGTTAAGAGTGATAGGCTGATAGCTACATTTTTTCATTTTGCATTTAATATTTTATTCTTATTATTATTTTGAAGCTCATATTTATAGACATTGGTTTGATTTAAGTTAGATATTTTTCAGTTACTATTTTAGTAAGAATATAAAATAATATAATGTATTAATGTATTCAGCAGAATTCCAATTTATTTTATTTTTAATTGTATTGTGATTAAATATTAATTATAGGTAGTACCAAGAAACAAGATTTCATTTATTACATTAATTGGTTTAAAGTTTTTTGTCATTTTGAAAATTGTTATCCTAAAATGTCAAAATTATATTTAATTTAAAGGATGACACATATCATTTTTGGTATAGGTACCTCCTACATACCACATCTCTCATAATAATAGTCATCAAAATTTTTTTTTTTGCTGAGTTTGTAAGAATTTTTACTTCTATAAAATAAAAGGTCAAATTTTAAGAAATTTGTGTTTTTATTGATTACATAACATGTTTTAAACAATAACTAAAATTTATTTATTGTACCTGCTAAAAATAAAATTTTTTAAATTTAACTACTGGACAATACTCATAAACAAATTGGATGATGGGATAGGGCAACCAATTTGTTTGTATAACAAAGGCAGCCGAATAGGTCAGAGCGGGCCTGAATATGAATTATAGGTACCTATCCAAGGTATGTAATCAATTAAAAGCGTGATATTTTATTCATTTTACAGAAGAACAAACATTTTAATTTCACATGCTTTATTCAGTGACAAAGTTTTTCTGTGAATTTTTATTGTACCAATTGAAAATGTTGGGACTTCTTTCATTTTAAATGTAGGTACCTATGATGAAGATATCATTGTACTTGACGAAAATAAAAAAGTATTTGTTGTATATATATGTATTTACGTTAGGAATGTTAAAATTCATTACCATTCCTACAATGATGGTATTATTGGAAAAAAATGTGTTATATGCCGATTTGTGATACTTCTGAAATCCTGATATTAAGTACTGTACACGCCTATACCTACACGAGTTAAAAAAATATTAATTGAATTAAATACCTTTCCACTAATAAATTAGATTTCATATCTCGAACACTATAAGTATGAGTATTTTTTAATTCAATAGAATAATAGTCAATTTATAACTTATTTGTCTACTGAAAATTAAGAATTTTTTCACTTTATACTATAGGTCCCTATACTTAATTAAATTGCGTTTTTGTAGTAAATGCGTTTATATTTACCTGTTTTTCAGCCATAGTAGGTTTAGTTACTTCTGAATCTTTCGACCACACCACGTTCTTGAAAATTAAAACTAAGTGTCTAAGTAATGACGGATTGACGGCAATAACGCGCGAAAAGAGTGAGGCTATATGTATAAAACTTAAAACTATAAAGTGTATGTTTTTTTAGTATAAATCGAAGCGTGTTTATCATACGATATCGACATTCGTCGGTCGCCGACGTCGCTGTTGCCATTACGGGATATCCCAACAGTTATATAGGTACCTATTGTATAAATAAAATTATCATGTTCCTATTTATAGTAGATATTTGTTATCGGTGATCGCCGAGACACCAATTAGTTAAATGTGAATATGGTTGCGATGTCCATGTGATATTCCTAGGTACTTCTATTATTACAATTGTAAACATACTCATGAAATCGATAGGTGATTTCTAATAAACATCTTATAGAAGAAATGTCACAGATTTTAACTTATGAGAAGTGTTCTCGAAGTTAAAATGTGATTTCGCATACATGTTAAAAATAAGTATACGTAGAGATATTATAATATTAATTATGTAAAAGTAATATCTATTCAATTTCTAAATAACTACTAATTGCGAAGTTCATTTTGTGACTTAAACAAACCATCACTTAGTAGTTAACGTCACCATATTGCACACCGGGTAGGTTCAACACAATACATGAGCTGTTTATTTTCCTCACTCGGGATATAATACTCTTCATTTTCAACATATATTTCATCTTTTGAAGCATAGTCACAACGTTTAATCATTTTTTCAAAATATTTACGTGCTGTGGGGTTTCTATCATTTGAAAATTCTTGAAATTTCCTTCTATAATAATCTTCTAATTTGGTGCAGCAAAAATCAACAATTGAAACAACATTATAAGCCTTAACTCTACACAGTACATTTTCTTTAAATATTCTTACAGAAACTTCACTAAAATTGTTAGTGTGATGGCCTCTATTTGTGTGATCTCTCCAAGCTAAACACCAGCGTTCTTTATAAGTCCAATGTTCTACAGTAACATATCTGCACCATTTACTATACATACTTCCAATTTCTAAAGTAACTTCAAATGCAGTATAAGCTTCTACAACTGTTTCAGCATACAGCATTTTTCTGAATGATTGCATCATAGGTTGACGATCTTCTTTTTTTATATTATTTTTACCATCCCAAAGCCACCTCCAAACCGCTTGTCAAACATGAAATATGCAAAGAAGAGATTTTGAGTTTGGCCAAACTGCTTTCAAAGCATTAATTTCTGCATCTGAATTGTCTGTTAAAAACATGGTAGGAAATCCTTTCCCACCAAAGACATTATGTACATTATTTTTAATCAATAGAAATCCAGCTTTATATGATTCTTCACTTTGACCTTTTGTTATAAGAACACCCAATGGTGCAGCACCAGCTGCACATGGTGTTAATAAAAAAGTGATACAATGGTTTTCTGGGTCACAAGAACTAGTAGAATCAACAAAAACTATATCTTTAGCAAGTGGTAAATCATGGGCTCTTAACATAATTGGTGTAAGTATAAGTACTGCAAAAGGATCATCTTGAATAAAAATAAATACTCCATTTTCATTATATGTTTCTTTTTTTTCTTTAAGTTTCTAATACATTAAAATATTAAAAATTAATTAAATAAATAAAAAAGTACATTTTACTTTATTTAAATTACATTTTATTAGTACAATTAAACTTTTAAATATTTATAACTAAACCTATTAACTTGGGACCTTTTTGTAAAAATTTACAATTATGCTTTCGAGTTGTTAGTCCATAAAGTTAGTTGTGTACAAAATTAGTTTTTAACTTTTCAAATCGTTATCATAGGAGTACCATTTTTTTAAATTACATACTCTAAAACGGATATTACCTATACATTAAATATTTCAATAAATTGTAGTTAAATAGAATTACTAAAACAAAAATTTAATGTACATTTAATTGTTATGTTTATTTAACATTTCAACCCAAGATACAAATGTTTAATATATTGTAGTTAAATAGAATTACTAAAACAAAAATGTAATATCATTTAATTGTGATAATTATTTAACATTTTACAAATATTCTATTTTTAGTAGATTAATGATAACAACTAATAACATACCATGATTACACCTTGACCAGTACGAGGGCCTAAATGTGTAGATCTCCATTTATCATGCCAGTTTTGTACAGTTCTATAAGTAGGATTTAGTCTAGCATTAGCAAAATCTTCAGCTGAACAATTCATCATAGTCATCACACTTTCATGGTAGCTGTAAATTATGAAAATTATATTTTACAAATTCTATCTGTAAAAAAAAAAATCATCTTTTCAAATTTTCTTCTGTTTAATTACTAGCTGAATTATCCAGTTTTAATTCATATTTAAATACAAAATTAATATAAGAAAACATCTGGTCATATTTAAATAAGACTAAGTACTTTTAATATTTTCTCATTTATATACATATAATACAGATATATTAATTATTTATGTTATTTTATTATTGTTCTCAATTTCATCAAGAAGCAAAATAATTTGTATGTATGATCCTTACCGAATGGCTTCTGTCATTGTCATTCCATCATTCATATATTCCTCAAAAGTTTGTCTTAAATCATCTATTGCTTTTAAATATCTAAGGGCTTCTGCTGTGTCAATGCTATGATTGTGTTCATTCCAAATTGTAACAACACCAAACAATTTATTCTGTAAATTATGTAATCATAGGCACATGGAACACAAATGGTAGTATAACATATTAATAAAAAAAAATCCCCAACAACAAATTATACTATAAAGTATATCCTAATTCATTTTAGTTTGAAAGAATTAGTCTTAAAACAACAAGAAATAAAATATTCTCTTTAATATGGTGAAATATGAAATAATACACATTTTTGTATATAAAAATATAAAAAAATAGGCCAAAAAGAAGAATACCTACTAAAAAAGAATCTCAAAAAAATTATAAAGCTACAGTTGCAAGTATAAATAATTATATATAAAAATAGAACCATAATTTAGTACTTAATATGTCTGCATTTATTACAGACCTGTATTAAAACAGCTCATGGTTAATTTAGATTTATACAAAATTTATATAATTGTCACAAAAAATCAGAATACACATATTTTACTTTCACAAATGGATCAGTTTTTCTTGTAGATACAGTATCTACTTTAATCACAAATTTGACTTGAGCTTTGCAACTTGTGTTTTTAGACAGTCCTCTTTTGTTTTCTAATGTTTTCTACATATTTAAAGATTAACAAAGTTCAATTAAATACAAAACTATAAAAAAAAAATATTATAACATTCACTAACTTGCATTGAATGTATTTTCCCTTTGGAACTGACGAACGAACATTCCACTTAGTGGCTGTAAGAATTGAAAATTCTTCCATCCACTTGCCTATACTGCATAAATCTACTAAATTTGAACGTACCTTGGTTACTTCGTCATTTGTTTCAATAATAACATTATTAAAAGAAGTAGGTAGATGACTAGAATTTAGTTTAAGATTCATTTTCACAAAAGCTCCAAAAACTTCAAGAATAAAAGAATATTGGACTACTTGTGGACTACTCATAAGCATTTACAGAAAATTGAAGATAGTACAACAAAAACTATCTTATCATATTAGAGTTTGTGTGACTAAAAATAGAAATAATAAGTTTATAATAAAAATTATCTATTCATTTCTAACTAACTTTGTTTGTTATTATGTTAATCAAATTAATTAATGTGAATATATTAACATTAGAAATTGTGTTACTAATGCAAAATCACATTAATAAAAGTATATTATGTATAAATATTTTTATATTATTATTTAAATATGAACATATTATTATTATTGCTTATTATCAATTAATGCAATACTACACTAGTAAAAGTTTATTGAACTTATAAGTTAATTTACTTAATATATTCTACTATAATATATCAATACAATATATCATAATTTGAATTTGAAATGTATACAATCATTACATCATTAATGTATACATCATTCAAAATAATATAAAGTTAATATGTATATTAAAAAAAAATATATATTATTACATTTATGTATTGTTTTCCTAGTTCAATATATATTCAATATCTTTTATATTTTTTAAATAAATAATCAAATATAATATATCAAGTATAATTTATTAAATAGTAAATAATATATAGTAGTATAAACTATATATAGTGATAAATCATAATTTAAATTTGAATTCGGCGCTAAATATTTCAGACCAATGAGAATGCCGTATTTCTCTATGGGTTTTATTTGATGTGCAGAATGTTAATATGCCGCCCGGGGCAAATGTCGCCATTGCCCCCCCCCCCCCTAAATACGGGCCTGAATATACATCTTATTTGTTTTATTTAATGTCACAAAAATACGAACACATTCCCGTAACGCGCGCGCGCGCGCTCACACACACACGTTTTCATTTAAGTTCGATGCACTGGACACGGGATCAACCCCTAGAACACGTAGACATATATACTTTTTTTTATTGAAAAGCCAATATTCAAATAACCGCGTATAGACGATAAAGAGTCGTTGTTGCCAGTAACAATTATTAATTAACTTTGCCTAATATATAATATTATGAACATAATGATTATATTTATGAAATATTATAATTATAATTTTAAAATGTGTTTCGTTTTTTTTTCCCGGCCCAGCTATGCAGTCAATTAAATATTTAGTTATTATTATACATATATTAATCATTTTTCGATAGACTGAATGCGATCCAAATAAAGGAGTTTCTCAATTCGGACGGGTCTGATGATTTCAAAACCTAGCGAGCACCATAAACTAATAATAACGAGCCATGGTACCGTTGCTTAGACACGTGCATAACATGCCGTAATCGGACGCGCTCGTTCGCCAAGACCACGGACACGACACGATAGAACACGAGAAAGCCACGAGGGTGACCGGGACTTTTTGTAAAATTTCCTGACCCGTGAGACGAGCGGAGATCACTAGCGGAGGATACGACTATGGAAACGGAACAGCAAGAGCAACAGAAACAGCAGCATCCGTACCAGCTGTACCAGCTAGAGTTGGTGGTGAAAACGGTGACGCGTTGCGATCGACTGCTGGGAGACGAGGACGACGACGACGAAAATGAAGACTGGTGCGATGTGACGATAGATTGGCGGCTCGCGGGGCAAGAGCAGGAGCAGACCGTGTGCCACGTGCCGGCCGTGGCCGACCGGAAGATGACGCGCGTGGACCGTGGCCAGACGTACACGTTCCCCGGGCCCACGCGGGTCGACGCGGGTTCGTGCGTCTTCAGCCTGTACGTGCGCCGGCAGTCCGACCGCGTCCAGATCGCGTCCGGCCAGCTGGAAGTACCGTTGCGACCGCGGCCGCACGCCGACGACTGCCCCCGCCCGGCCTCCACGGACGAGCAGATGGTGGCCATGACCGCGCGCCCGGACGGCCGGACCGTGGCCGTGTTGGCGGTGCGGGCTCGCGCGTGGCTTGCGGGCCAGATGGTCGCGGCCGAAATCGCGCCGAAGTCACCGTCACCGGCCACCGAGTGCTGCCGTCTCGGCTCGCCGCGCCAATCTGTGTGTCGTACCCCCGGCCTTCCTGCAAAAGCCGAGTGCTGCACCACCGACCCTCTTGCAAAAGCCAAGTGTTGCGGTGACCGCTCGCAAAAGGCCGCGACGGCCACGGCCACGTGTCGCCGCGATCGTAAAAAGAATTCGGCGGGGGCCACGTTTTGCGCGGCCCGGCGCACGTGTCGCCGACGCTGTGACGTTTACCCCACAGCCGCTTGCCCTGACGTTCCGGTGCCGCGCCGACAGTACTCGACGATCCGGTGCGAGTTCGACGGCCGGCAGATGGATCTGCGCATCCGGAAGAAGAACCCGGAGACGTGCGCGGTGCAGCGGAAGATCGCCGACAAGGAAAATGCGTTCACAGCCCGCGTGATGACCATGGTCCAGGAGTTGCAGCAGTTGGTAACGACCACGATGTTTACCGATTTGAACGGTGACGAGAACGACGACTTTGCGTGCAACACTCCATGCTAAAATTCCATTTTACAATTGCCGACGGACGCGAATGTTTTTAAAATCGTAAATAAATATGACAAGATTTGAACAAAAAACAAATACAAAATTGTTCTGCGTCTATTCAGTTCGACAACATTACTTTATTTTAATATTATCTACTACAATCTTTCCTGTCCTGAATCGGTCCTGAATACCGAAAATTTAATTTCAATCAAATATCAATAATATTAACAATACAATTATGTTTAACACAAATTAGTCCGAAATTGTTTCAATCAATTATTGACGAATATGGAATCTTGATCCACTCGAGAAAATATGTAATTTCCATTGTCTATATTTCCTTAATTATAAGTCGTTTTTAGTTTTAAGTCGAATAAAGTTAGTCGATAATCGATTTAGCGACAACTACAAACGTACGCTCTGAATTTTATTCAGGATGGGCTAACAAAGTTGGAGTATTGTTGGTGAAAAATCAAAAGTATAAACTCCGAGTAGAGTGAAATAGCCATTTATGTTTCAATAATAAAACGTTTAAATGATTTGATGTCATTGGTTAACAAATATTTATGTGTATATTCGATCATCATTAGTAAATTATCGGTAAATTTAAGAGTAAGTATCATTTATTTTTTCATTATTTTCTACAATTTTTTTTTTTTTGTTTAGGTCAAAATGTCCTCTTTAATTGACTTTTAACATCGATATTTAGACACATTTGAAAAATTAATTTATTATTACTACAACTAAAAAAGTATGGAAAACAGAAGTACTGCCAAATGATTGGAAAAAAGCCATAATAATCCCACTATATAAAAAAGGTGACAAACTCAACTGCAGCAATTATAGAGGAATATCTTTACTGAACTCTGCATATAAAATATTCTCAAAGATTTTGCTAAAACGCCTTGAACCAATAGCCGACAAATGCATTGGTGAATACCAGAGTGGCTTTCGTAAGGGTAAGTCGACAATTGACCAGCTAACAATAGTAGGGCAATTAATTGAAAAAAAATACGAATTTAGACAAAACATATGGCAAGTGTTTGTCGATTTCAGAAAAGCATACGATAGCATACACCGTGATAGTCTTTACAATATTATGCAAGAATTTGGTTTCCCGAGAAAACTTATCGCCCTAACAAGGATATGCATGGATGACACGAAATATCAAGTGAGAGTAGACCAAACGCTGTCCGAAGAGTTTGAAGTCATAACTGGGTTGAAACAAGGGGATGCGCTCTCACCACTATTATTTAATATAGCATTAGAGAAAATAATACGTAGTGTAAAAAATAATAACCTGGGAACCAATATTGGTACCACACAAATTGATATACTAGGATTTGCTGACGATTTAAACTTAATTGGTGATAGTATGGAAATAGTGAAACAGAATATAAACACACTCGTAGAAGGTGCTAAATCAGTCGGGTTAAAAATAAACCAAGATAAAACGAAAGTAATGGAATTACTCCCCAATGGGGAAGAAAACGTGGTTATCAATGATTATACCTTTGAGAAAGTTAAAGAATTCAAATACCTTGGAACGACGATTACCAACAACAATGATTGGAGTACCGAAATTATAAGTCGTATACGCAAGGCAGAAAGGGCTTATTTCGCATTACATAAATTTTTTAAATCAAAATTATTTTCTAGAAGAACTAAGATCAGACTGTACATGACCATAATAAGACCAATGGTAACCTATGGATGTGAAATATGGCCCACAACCAAACAATTAGAAAAAAGGCTGCTAGTATTTGAAAATAAAATACTGAGGAAGATTTGTGGTCCAGTGTTTGATAGCGAGCTAAATAATTGGCGTAGAAGAAAAAATACTGAACTAAGAGAAATCACTGAAGTTCCACTATTAACAAGCCACATTAAGTGTCAAAGACTCAAATGGTTTGGTCATACCATGCGGAAAACAGAAACCACTAATACGAGAGCAGTAATGGAGTGGCAACCGACAGGGAAAAGACCAAGAGGGAGGCCTAGAAAGCGGTGGATGGATGGAATAAGGAAGGACTTAGAAACATTGGAAGTGACAAATTGGGAAGATGGAGTTCAGGATCGTGATTATTGGAGAACGGTGACGGTGGCGGCCAAAATTCTTAAAGAATTGTAAAGCCAAAAGAAGAAGAAGAAAGACAACTAAAATATAATATTATTTGTCCATTTGGTGCTAGAACTTGATATTTGTGATGGATTAATAAGTAATTCTTCTGTAAAACTATTTTGTATGAATCTTCAGTATAATTTATAAATTTATGTATATTTACTAAGTTTTGTTCAATTATTTTTTAGATTCTTAGTGAAGCAAAGGATTTATTGGTTTTATAATGATGTTTATTTTTTCTTCTTTTATTCTGGAGTAACTTCTTTTTCGGGCGATAAATGTTGTCCAAAAGTTACTTCCAGAATCTCTACTCATCGGAAATTGCATGTAAATGGTATTTCAAGGGTTAATTTTTCTCTTTTTTCATTAGTTTTTTCAAGTGTGAGGAAAAACTCTCGAAAAACAGGAACATTTTACTTTAAACGAGACTTTCACCAAATCGATTTTAGTTATTCTGTCATAAGTCCAAAAATAAAATTGGTAACATTGAATTCTAACCCTGTTTCAATGGCTTCATAGTTCTTATCTTCTTAGGGTCATCAACCCGAGGGTTGGTTTGCACCTAGAAGAAGGTGTTACTAGGGAAGGGTTTTTACTGTGCAGTGGTTTCCCGTTGCCTTCTGCACAGGGGAGATGGCGGCTGCTCTCTCTAGACAGTCGCCTGCCCAGAGAGAGAGAGCCGCCCGTGACCGAGGTTTGAACCGGCGACAGTGTGCGTCAGCAGTGATGCCTGGTTCCACTCCGTCTCCCTGGCACATACTTGAAAATAGTTCTCGAAAAAATTAAAAATTTTGGCCTAAAAATTGAATTTTTAAAATACTTCGTTTTTTGAAAATGTATTTCTGATAACATTATTGATATTTGATAAAAAGTTTTGAAAAGGTAATACGACCTTACTTAAGGCCCTCCTTACCTAATATACATTACTATAGATACTGCAAAAATCTCGAAAATCGTTGTATATTGTTCTTCAAAAAAATCAATGTACCCAGAGCCGTCTTAAGGTTTTATGGGGCCCTGGGCCAAACATATTTCGGGGGCCTTATAATACTAAATTATAATATATACATTTTTTAACACATAATGTATTATTATTTATTAAATATTACACTTTATTAGTAAAAAGTGAATTTTTGTTTAAATCTCTGTTACTTTATTCTTTATTTCAATTTCAAAATAAACGGTCAAAAAATACTTTCCTATTAATTATAACGTCAAGATATTAATTATTCATACATCAATATGTTTTATAGTTAAAAAAATAAATGTAATTCATTAAACAAAAACTAATATAATTTTTAAAAAAACATGATATAAATTTGTCAATTATTAAATACTCTTTAATGGTTTCTTCCTAGCTTTTTCATACGCAAAGTCTTCAATAACATTTTCATAATCTAAACTTGATAGTAGTTCATGTTCAATACTCATTAAAGATGGGGAGTTTAACCGTTTCTGGCTCATTGTACTTCTAAGCTCTTCTTTAATTAAATTTAACTTAGAAAACGAACGTTCCCCACTGCAGTTGGTAATCATCATTGATAAAAAAATTCGGAAAGATATTATTATGTTTGGAAATGTTTCTTCTAGTCTATTTGATTTTAAACATTTGTATGTACTAGAAATACTGAATTCAGAAATATCAAGTTCCGATAGATACGCTTTTAAGTGTATACATTCTAAAATTAATTCATTTTCATTAATATCTACGTGATAAAATTCCGCAAATGTTTTACAATGGACTTGCACTTATTTTGTCTCTAAATTTTTTAAATTAGAGAAAAATCCAAACAGTTTATTTATTGATTTGTATGATTTACCACGAATTTTTAACTGAGTTATTAA
This sequence comes from Therioaphis trifolii, assembly GCA_027580255.1. Lineage (NCBI taxonomy): Eukaryota > Metazoa > Arthropoda > Insecta > Hemiptera > Aphididae > Therioaphis > Therioaphis trifolii. The sequence goes on along the minus strand of CM050405.1, from coordinate 63,892,802 downwards.
TGTATCTATTATTGGGAAGTAAGTTTCTATTTTGAATTTTTCACTACCTGAAAACGATGTACTTTTGTTTGTCAGTTCACCGGGTAATGTTAAATGAATACTCCTCTTCTTAGTTCGTTGGTGTAAATCTTTATAGTAGGAACCGTTCTTAAATTGTTATTTTCTATTTAGTTGAGTGTGTAATTTATTAATTTATAATTATAATAATAAAGAAAATAATAAATATTAAGGTCAGTGTAAAGTTTACTTACGTAAGACAAATTTTTTTTGAATTAAAAATTAAACGCACACGAGCCAAAATGTAGATATTTATGTGGATTATTCGATTATATGTGTGTGTAATGTTCTATGAACTGCAGCTGTACAGTCAACAATGACGATTGACGACGGCGTCGACGCTACAGCTTATAAGATATTTCATATTATTTTATAAATAGCACTCGCAATACTTCTATGTGCTTCTACGTAAAACAAATCGAAATAATCGATAACATAGCGCACATAAAAATAATGTACGTGTAACGTGGACCAGAAATAACAATAAAATTTAGAAATTAATCAAATTGTATTATTTTGATACAAAGCTAATTTAAATATTTTTTCGTTCGAGATTTATATTAAAAACATTCAAAAAAATGTAAAATTATGATATTCGGTAAATAATGTAATCTATGTGAATTTGGGGCCCTTAAAATTTCGGGGCCCCGGGCCCGGGCCCTACGGGCCCATGCCTTAAGACGGCACTGAATGTACCTAATTTATTTATTTACACTTCGTGTTTATTTACTTCAAAGATATTAGTGAATATGAATGTCATCTTCTAATAGTTGTTTATGCTAAAATGCACCATATTAATAACATATTTTTTGTAACATAATTTTTTTAAATTATTGGCGAGTTTTTTGTACTAAAAACTACTATAAAAATTCTTAATTCTTAATCCGGTGAATTGTTTTCTTTTATAAAAAGATTCCCTAGATAAATTTTCTTTTATCTAAATCTCATGTTATAATTAAATACAAATTGTTACGAATTTTTTATATCTACGTGATATTTTTAAGTTTTTGTTTGGCGAAATGTATGCTATTATTTATTTATTTATTTTGTTATTTTTACGGGCTAGGTACTTTTTTACATAAGAGTAATTTTACACTCAAAACTATGAAAGATATTATTTTGTTTTTGAAAATTTTTAGATTACTTAAAAATTTTCTTTTTTATTAATACAAAATATAATTGCATTTAAGGTTCAATTTGAATGTTGTTTTAAACTGTTCCTATGTAAAAAATATACAATGATTAATTAGAAAAAAGTTATTGACCAGAATACAGACGGTGGAACCCGCTATATAATTTTATTATAAGGTATAATTTAATAATATAAGAATATAAATAATATGATAGTATAAATCCGAATTTGATAACTAATTATTTAAGTTATTACTTATCTAAATGTTTCATATAGTTACAATTTAATATAATTAGTATCAAAGTTTTTTTAGGTACTTCGGTTTTTTGATTACATGAAAATCTAATACCTAAATCACTGATAAACTATGATGTTTTAGATGATAAAATACAATAGGTAGTAAAAAATGTTTTGTAAATTTCAATAAAAAGTTAAAATGTACAATTTTAGAAGCATGATACATTGTAAATGGGGTTTTCAATAATCGTTGGTATATCAATTGTAGACGAATTTATTTCTTAAAAAGTTAATTTCACTAAAAGTCTATTCGATAAAATGTCATTTCGACGTTCTTATTTGTTGAAATTAATTTCACTGAAATGTTCAAGAACCGTGATCACAAACTACAAAAATAGAGATAAACCAAAATTACAAAATCCATTTTACTTATTTATATTATTTTATTACTTCTGTTATTAGGTATATCTACTACTATTCAAAAATTACTTACACAAAATAAAAACAAATTAGTAAAAGTCTACCTACTATTATTATATAATTACAGTAGAAAAATTGTGATGACATTAGTTAACATTAATGGAATTTTTTCGAATCATAGTTGCAAAAATAAAACATCAAGAACATCAAATAGAATCATTAAATTTTATTAATGTTGAAACGTATAACTATTTATAATTTATTTTGTCATCTCGAAATAATAAATAGTTAGAATAAAAGTCTTGTTATTTTAACAATTTTTTCGTTCCTTTCTGTACGAAATACCTACATTTTTATCACGGGCCACATTAAAAGTGTTCACAGTCCGCATGTTTTAGACCGTCCTGGCGTCCCAGAACTATTAGTTTATAGAATATAGATCATATATACTACATAAGAACAGAACATTTCAAGGAGTAATCTTTTATAATATATTCATGACATCGGGAATTATACGTTGACAACATTGAATTTGTTGAGTGTGAGATTAGGTGTTTATGAATCAAAATACATAGGTAAACGTTGCTTAATAGTTATAGGTATACCATAAATAATTATTATATTATATTATACTTTATACACACCAAGACTTTTTCAGTGTAATTTAACCCCGGATAATTCATTCATTTTAAGTTTTTTTTTTGTGTAAAATTTAAAACTCTATTAGAACTTTATTTTTATGAAACAATAATATTTCCACTCTATATCTTTTATTCTAGATACTTTCGTGATTTTTAGATTTTGAATGAAGAGAACAATCTTATGTTTTACAATGATGTTTATTTTTTTTCCTGTGGTTCTTTAGGTACTCTTAACTTTGTCGAAAAGTTTCATTCAGCAACTCAATAGATCGGATATCGTATATAGATGGTACGTTGAGTGTTTATTTTTCTTTCTTCTCAGTAGTTTTCTAGGCATTAGGAAAAACTGCTGAAAAACTGAGTAAAAACGGTAAAATTTGCCGTAATTGCCACTTTTACGTACTAAATCCAATTTAGTTAATTATTTATAACTCCAAAAGTAATGTTGCTAGAAACGTAATTTTTTTTTCACCATATATCTCAATGCCATATCGTTACATACCTACTTTACAGAAGTTTTAAAAAATTTGGCAGCTTTTGGGCAAAAAATTTAACTTCTTTCTGAAATTACCACGTCTTTTAAAGTTTAACTATGATACAATTTTGAATATTTGACTAAAAGTTTAAAAAATGTAATGCGACCATACTCGTATACACTACTAACAATACTACACAATGTTAAAAATTTTGGATTTTTTTTTGTAAGCGTTTAAGTATCTAAACAATTTTTATGAATTCGACTGTTTTCACGTTGATTTTCAACTTGAAATATGTACAAAAAATATTGGACCATCCAATCATTATGAATTTTCAAATGCAGATAAAAAAATACATTTTCAATCTTTTGATGAAAATATGTATTCTTTGTTAATCTAGAAAACATTAAATTAGGTTAGATAAAGAAAATCTTATCTTCATTCAGACTACAAATGGAAGATTATATAAACGGTATATTTTTATAGTAGCTTTGTTTAAAATCGAAACTAAAGGAATATTAATATTTTCTTTAAAATTAAATACAATTATCACTGTATTATCTTTTCTAAATAGTGAAAAATATAATATGATGCAAAGTATGTCCGGCTTTTTTAATTTTGAGACTGAGTTACCTTTCTGTTGCATACCTACCTGAGAAACTGTATTTAATTCACTCCCCCCTACTTGAAATTCCCAGGCAAACGTTTGAGCTGATCTATATTATATTGTTGGCTATGATGAACCATAATATAAAATAACGTCATTTATTTTGTCTATGGTTACATAAAATCAATATTATAATATTTAGTCAATACATTTTTTGAAAAAGAAAACGATTATTACTTATCAAAATTTGAATTCAAGCAAAATAACTTATTTATGCAATTTCGAACTCTTACTGTTTATCAACATAACTGAATAGGTTTATAGAATAAAATGGTTTTAACACATCAAAAGGTTGAACGAATAAAGGTTTACGTTAGGTTTAAACCTTTGAAATCGGAAAAATTGAAATCTATCGATGTAAATTAATTGTACTTTTGTAGTACACGTTAGTAATTAAAACAATCATGAACGTAATTTTTTTTAAATTTCTAGTATTCGTTGAAAAATAATGAAAATGGAACACATACAATGTATTTGAAAAATACAGATGCCTTAGCACGTAATCGGGAAAATTTGGCATTCATGTAAATTTCTTCAAAACCTTAAACTTGATTAGTATATTATTATAACTAAGTCTATTTATTATAGATTCGATGAAATTTTTCCATCGACTACTCCTCAATCAATGATTTTTGAAAAAGTTGCTTCTCCAATGATCGACAAGTGAGTTATATTTTGCGAACTTTTGTCAATTTTTGCAAATGTTCAAATGCAGCATTGTAAATATTAATTTATGCTTTTATAACTTGTTCAATGTACTTAAATTACTTACCAAAATTTTTAACGCACCAGCGCAGATGGCTAAAACACAGGCTGCGTAAAGTTTGCTTGCGCCTTGCCGTCTGACGGATGGCGTATAGTCTTAAAAACGCTCGGTGAGACGAACTAGTAACTTTGCCCTTTTCCCTCTCCTCGTTCACACTGGGAAGTATTTATAACAAAGCTTCCCGTGCGAACATTAATATATCACGCCATGGTACATAAATCATAATATATAGACTTGCATACGATTTAGATGAAAATGTGAGATGAGTTTCTGCCGAAATATCCATCGTTACGTGGTGTTTGACAATTTCATCTTATTGCGGATTTCATACGTATAAGATATTTTTTTTTAGGTTTGTGAAGAAAGGAGTGAATTGCACGATTTTCAGCTACGGACAGGTATTATAGATATGATTTCGGTTTTCTTTCGATTATTGCAATTTAATTTGTCTTTTTAATTTGAATTAATTTGTCCATATTAAAACCTTATTTTATTTTTGTAGACCGGTAGCGGAAAAACGTATACTATATGTGGTTTAAAACAAGTGAATGATAGAGGAATAATACATCAGACGTTTGGTCGATTATTTGATCACGTACAGGCCTCGAGTTATGGAGAAAGTAATAATTTAATTATATAATATATTCATGATTGAATTTTCTAAATCATTTTTAGCTTATTGTACATTTGTGTTTTAGAATATGAGATACAAGTATCTTTCATCGAAATATATATTGACAAAATTCGAGATTTGACAACATCGAAATCCGACGATTCTAATGTTATATTTCGTAGTAAATATATTAAACGTACCAACATAAAAAACGAATCGTCCGCTATTAGATTATTTGAAAAAATTAAATTAAAAAGGAGAACTTCTGCAACAAATAAAAACGAACATTCTAGTCGTTCACACTTAATCTGTACTATTTACCTAACCAAATATGATCATATGTTAAAAACCTATGAGGCGGAGTTTAATTTGGTCGATTTAGCCGGGTAAGTTGGTTATTTGTTTTTCTTTAATTTTGATAACTAACTGAAGTCAAGCTTTTACATACACACACACACACACACACACACACACATATATATATATTATAGTAACATAGTTATTTTGTGACTAAAACATTGACGATTCAATAATATGACTTAATTATATAAACTAACAAAATTTAAACAACAGGCATCAAACGTGAGAAATAAAATTTATCATTTCAATTATCTATTCAACATGTTTGTTACTAGATCTGAAAGTTATGATAGACTACAAAATCAAACAACAGAATTCGAGTCTCGTGCCGTAAATCAGTCTCTCTATCATCTGCGACAAGTCACAAAGACATTAGCAGATCCTAATTTCAAAGGAAACATTCCATACCGGAATAGTAAGTTAACTTGGGTACTTGAGAATACACTGGGTGGGCAATGTCGTGTCGCAATGATCGCTAATGTGGATTCACTCGATAAATGTCTCAAAGTAAGTTTTATTTAATTAATATTAATTAATATAGTAATAATGTTCACAAAACGCTCAATTAATCTATCGATTACTTATAGGAATCGATTAACACTTTTGAGTTCGCTACAGAAATAGCTTCTATTAAAAAACATATTGTAAACACGTACAAACCCGTTCCATCACAAATGAGCGATGACTTGCGTAAAAACATCGGAACAACGTTTAAAAATACCGAAACAAAGAATCAAAACATCGGAACAAAAATTGAAAACTTGATGATGGAACATAAATTTCTCAAAGATTTATCGAGAAAAAACAGTAGTGAACAAAGGACAAAGCAAATAATCTTGTCGGCGATAAAACAGCTGACCGAGCACTACATGACACTCGACGAGTCAATAGATGATATGATTTTTTCCCAAGTTGCAACGAAAAGTCAATGCGCTACCAACCATGAGTCTATAATTCCATATAGTGTGGGCAAATCATCGGTAATGCAGGGAGATGTGCAAAACTATGTGCGAGACAAGATCAAATCGAATAATCGTTGGAAACGTTCCATGTGCGGTAAAGTTCACAATAGAACGTATATTTGACTTTTCTGTAAATTATTAGACGCAGATCCATACACCCAACGTCGTTTATCTGTTAAACGTCTATCACGGACCGATGTCGATATTTATTTTACCAATCATTAGTTTTAGTACGCTACAATGTCGCAACCAGTGTTGAATCCAGCCAATCCAGGATAATCTGAGGGAGCTCTAGGTTTCCAAGAAATTTCATTTCTCTCTTTAGTTAAATATTGGTTAAATAATAAAAGAAAATTATACTAGTCTTTGTTTATTTTTAAACATGACCTGTCAATAATAATACATTTTTAGTTATGTTGCTTCCAATGTATAACTTTTTGTAATAATAATGAATTACATGCATATATATATATATATTTTTTTTATATTTTTATATGGTAATTAAATTAACTAATGTTTATCATTACTAGGTATTACCCAAAAAATAAATCAAATGTGTTATTGTTTACTTATTGAGTTTATTAATTATTATTTATCATTAAACAAAAAACTTGTAAACATGATATTTATGTTTCTTTTTATTTGAATTCTACAAATATGTATTATTTTTTATCCTCTAATTATCGTTTTGATGTATACTATCATACACTTATATTTATTTACTTTTTTAACAATTTTTTCACTTTAATCACTATTTACTTTACGGTAATTCAGTGGCAGACTTTTACTTAAGTTTTAAGCTAAATTACCGAATTACTTAAAGTAAGAATAGAGTAAAAACAATGTTGGCTCATGCCACTTATAATGCAAAACAAAAATTATATACTCATCTCATTGTACAAAATTAAGTATAGGTTGGAAATATTCAATGAAAAAAAAATAAATACCGTGTTTGGTAAAATTATCTTTTTGTTTTTGTGCATAAAGTAAAGTTGATGAATTTAAAATGTGTTAATTCTACTTCAACTCGTACAGTGCTCCTCCCCCCAAAAAAACATCTGAGTTCAACACTGGTCGCGACACCCACTAGTCCTATCCTATCCCAACAAGGAGAGAGTGTGACATGCCGTGATGCCTCATAGATGATACCGCGCATGACAACCGGATCATTGCTTTTTGGCCCGACGTCTACACATATACTTTTCGTCGCCGCGTCTACCAGTTTACATTGAAAACATCTTTTTTACGCTACCCACGACCCCGTGGCCACGAAATCGTATTCGGTCGTCTATCATTGGATTATTGTGTTCTTTATTTTCCTATTTAAAAAAAAAATTGTTGTACATGTAGTATTCAATATATTGCGACACTTGTCAAATATCCTTGAACCCGTCCCAGTAAAGTTTAGACCCGTAACAACGTGAGCGTACTACGCGTGTTTCGTTCGCCGCCAATTATATAATTTTTTTTTTCATTACGATATTGTCCTTTAATTTTTTTTTCTTAAACCAACAATGTTTAAATCCTAAATCTCTTTTGTTATTTTATTTTTTGATTTATAAAGTAATTAAAGCGTTGTGTGTGTGTGTGTGTTTGTCCTCCATCTTTGTTGTATAGACCTTACATATTTGTCACATAATATGACTCATCGCGATTAGGTCAATTCCTGAAATAATTTCGGTTATTAAAATTTTAATAAAATCCTCTTTTCCTTTATAATTCACATGGGGTTTTTTATTTAATATTTTAAAACTGTGTACATTTTACCTCAAACATTATTTTATTCAATTGAAAATAACAGTTTTTTCTCGCATGTATATTATTGTTCCTACCATTCAAAATGAATTTATTTTTCAGCTTAAAATATATATGAGCATGAAAATAATCACGTATATCAATGAAAAACACTCATAATAAAATTAGATGTGACATCAAATTTACAAAGAATACTATTTGAAAATATTTTTCAATTATTTTTTGCATCTATAAATTTAATTTTTAAAGTCCCAATGACGGATTTACCCGAAATTAATTTTAATTAATAATTTTTTTCTATTAATGTTTTATACTTGAGTATATCAATTCATTATACATACATACCGGTGAAATATGCGGTTATTGCAATTTTAGACAAATTTAAGATGATCGGTGCTGGACTCGGGAGTGCGGCCGTAGTCACGGCAGTCGTTGGACTTGAAAATGTGGTCTCAGCAGCCGCTGAACTCGGTAGATCGGTCGTATCAGTGGCCAATCTCGGAAATGCGGTCTCAGTAGTCCTCGAACATGGAAGTACGGCCATGATCGTAGCAGTAGTTTGTTGGATCCAGCAGTGGGGCTGAGGTTGCATCGTGAAGAATTTGAATATTTTTAATTTTAAACCCTTTTCTTACGCACTACAAAATAAAATTTAACATACTACTTGGTTTTTTTACCTTTGAATTCAAATTGACCGTTTAAATTTTTTCGTACCTACGTGAAGTATTTTTCAATTAAAAAATTAGAGTAGGCATATAAATATTTGAATTTAAGGATAATTCATAAAATATAACATTTTTACCACGTGTGTCAAGACGCTAATTCGAAAAACTTAGACATAAATAAACACGTGTTTAAAAGTCGTACCTTCTTCTCTGTAAACGTAATTCATTATACTACGGTTCACGATACATCAATCAAGTTTCGTTGAAATGTTGTTGAAGTTGCTTGAGGAACGTGCGTTACCTGAACAAGTTTCAATTGACATACTTGTCATTCTCTTATACATCATAGTAGAGACATTCTTTTTGTTATGTTTTTAAAATCTGGTAATAAACGAAATATGTGTAAATTTCTATTGAGGTATTCAAAGTTTATCAATATTTTAAAATTTAAAAAAAATGTCTGCTGATTATTAAAAAAAAAAAAAAGCCGATAAGATAATGGTGGTGGAAGTTCGTCCTTCGTCGCTTCGCTCCTCGGACAAGATAATGGTGAGGAGTGTATAGCACTTTCTATCATGGGATCACCTGGTTTACGATAGTTTAGTTGTATGGTACTTTACATTTGAATGCAATGATAAATCATTGTAAGTTAAGTACAGGATACAGTAGTTGGGTGGGATACACGAGATGCATTGCTAGATTAGGCATTATTGGATAGATTTTGGAATTATTTTATATTATAAAAAAAAAAAACGATTCTGAACGAAGATGAAGATGTCAGCCTTAAATTGTAATATATATTTTATTTTAATATCCTAGATTGGGTTAAATTTACATTTGTCTATTCATGTGACTTCTGCTCGTGAGCATTGGACAAACCAGGATGTGCATAGATAGGGCGTAGGTAAATACCATATTATTTGCCTAAATGCACTATCGTGACGGTACCACCCGACCCCGCCGTCCATATATGCTGAATGCTCCGTGGCTACGTCTATTTAAATATTAATAATTAATAATAATATATAAAATCCGCATGTTTATGGAACTGATACACACATTAAAATAACTGGAAATTGGAAGTTAGTAACGTTCTATTCAACCATGTAAAGGTACGTTATACACCTTGTGTTTACAATCTACCAATATTTTGTATAGAACAGCTGTCAGCTACTGATTATATTATAATAAACTTAATCTATTTAATTATCTTTATCAGATGTGATATTACATAATATTTTCATTTCTTATCTTTGAATACAAAAATTTTTATACATTTTCAACTACAAAATAATTTGCAAATATTCGTGATTTTGACAAATTTTGTCGATTTTTGAACTTCAACTGCTTATAAAAAAAAATTGTGCCTATGTATTTGAATAATTTTTGAATCACTCTTAGATCAACTTATTCAAAACCTTCTATTAAATTTTCAAGCGATTTGGTAGGGCCAAAAAATTGTTATCGACTTTTATAAAAAAAAATCTAAGAAAAATCGAATTATTCAAATGCCTATAAATAGCTAAAAAATAAACGAAATATTTTGAAAATACAACTATGTAAAGAAAATGCCTATTTAAACATTTTGTAAAAGTTTTAAGTTTCTACGACCTATACTTTTTGAATAAGAACAAATATCAAAAATCAATGATGCCTAAATTGTTATTTTACGCGATTATGTGAAAAAATTGTAATTTCAAACACTCATAAAAATTTTTGATTTTATTCCAGTGCAAATTTTTTTACAGATAATTGAAGGAAAACGTATGTCAAACTTTGTACCGAATTTACAATTCTTAGTTTTGAATACTTAAAATTTTATGAATTTTCAACTGCAAAATAACTTCAAATTTTCGCGATTTTCTACACATTTCGTAAAAATATGAACTTTTTATGCTTATAAAAAAAAAATTGTGCATTACGCTTTGAATTTTTTTTTTATACCGATAAGTTCGACATATTAGGTACCTTGTATTAAATTTTCAAGAATTTTTGTCCAGTCAAATTTTTTTATCCACATTTCAGAAAAAAAAACAAAGAAAAGTTGAAAATTTCAATTGTCTATTAAAAGCTCAAAAAAAGTCTAAAGTTTACGAAAATTGTACTACGTATAGATGATTCCAATATAAACATTTGGTGAAAGTTTCAAGTTTTTTCGACTTATACTTTTTGAATAAGAACAAATATCAAAAATCGTTGAAGGCTAAATTATTATTTTACGCAATCATGTAATTATTTCGTAAACGTTTGAAGTTTAGATGCTTATAAAAAAAAATTGTGCCTATGTATTTTTATAATTTTTGAATGGGAGTTAGAACAACTTATGTGGACCCTTCTATTAAATTTTCAAGTATTTCGTCCGAGCTACATTTTTTTTATCAACATTTATAAAAAAAAAAATTAAAAAATCGAATATTTCAAATGCCTATAAATTGATTAAAAATGAGTGAAATCTTTTGAAAATAAAATTATATAAAGAAAATGCCAATATAAACAACTGATAAAATTTTCAAGTTTCTACAACTTATACTTTTTGAAAAAAAAACAAATAGCAAAAATCGTTTGAGGCTAAACCGTTGTTTAACGTGTTTTTGTAAAAATTTAAATTTCAAACACTCATAAAATTTTTTTGTCTGAATCCGGTAGAGTTTTTTTTGCAGATAATTGAAGAAAAACTAATGAAAAACCTTGTACCAAATTTTCAAAACTTAGTTATAAAAGAAAAAAATTTTACGATTTTTCAACAACAAAATTATTTGCAAATTTTCGCAATTTTTACATATTTCGTATAAATTGGAACTTTGAGCACTTATAAAAAAAAATTGTGACTTACGATTTTGGATTTTTTTTTATCAGTTATGGAACAACTTATATGAAACCTTGTATTAAATTTTCAAGATTTTCTGGCAAAAAAAAAAAATTTTATCGTTATTTTAAAAAAAAATACTAAAAAAAATTGAAAATTTCAATTGTCTATAATTAGCTCAATAAAAGTCAAAATACTTTGAAAATTTAACGGTGTATAGAAAACGCTAATCTAAACATTTGGTGAAAATTTCAAGTATTTACATCGATTAGTTTTTGAGTTATAGCAAAATAAAAAATTTAATTTTGTCGAAAACTGGTTTTGCGTAAAATATACCGTTTTTCCCTCATTTTTTAAGGGTTTTTCCCGGCGCGTTAAAAAAATATTGAAAATTTTTAACTTTTGACCCCCCAAAGTACCAACTAGATTCAATTTCCTTTCAGAAAAGTTGCTGTATAAGGCAATCGAAGCATTTTTACTGCCCCAAATCGTGTCGACAGACACAAAAAAAAAAAAAAAAAAAAAAAAAAAAAACACACATCATTGTAAAATCAATACATTCTTCACTCCGTTCAGAATCTAAAAATGTCTATTTCAATTTATAGAAAACACTGCAGATATAGTGAAAAAATTGTATTCACATGTGGAATGATAAAAAAATTGAAATGTTCTCGAAATACGGTTTTTCATACCTCTTTTATATATCGAAACCCCTAATTTGATCTATAGTGATTCAACTAGAATATTTAATATTTAATGGTATCTTTTAGCACGGAAACTCTGTACTCAATATATTATAGTGTGTAAATAGTAGGTTCCATAAGAAAAAGGTTCAGACATACAGTAAGTATTATATTACTACATTTTCCTCATTGTATTTTTGTTAGGTAATAATTGAAAAAAAAATGCTCACTTCACTTTTACCATGCATAATGTATATATTTGATTTTGTTTTCGTATTTAATTTAAATGGACAGTAACTAGAACTAAATTACCAACAATGAACAAATTTTTTTTACAATTTTTTATATACTTTATAATACATTTTTTTAGTTTAATTAAATAATTACTGTTATTTACAATTATAATATTGTTTGAAACACATTACTTTTTTAGAATAGAGTACCTAGTGGAGTAGTAGCAAATATATATATTTTTTTTATTCATAAAGTTCTACTCTTTACCGATAAACCAATTTTAAACTTTTGCTTTTAACCGTAGGTACCTATGATACATATTTTGAATTAAAAAACGTTTACGGAATATCAAATAGTTATAAATTAGAATCTAGGTGAACAAAATGTTATGAAAAATACTGGTTACCATTTGTAAAAATGTACATTTCACATACGTATTAAACTTACGCACACTGAACTAGTATTATTATAGAACAATATATAAATTTTTGGTTCGTCAATGATCTCTCCTAGAGTTAAAAGAATACCACGATATGTTGACAACATGGTCAAACTATTCAATCTGCTCTTTATATAATTATTTTTCATTTTGAAATTGAACACATATGAAAACAATAATATGTTTACATTTTTCTTGGTATTGATTAAATAGGTTTTCACCCTTTTTAAATTGGAAAACATTCGTTTATCTCAAATAACATTTTAAGTATTTGACTAAAAGTTCTGAAAATGTGATATCCTCATACTCACATACTTAAGTAATGATACTGAAAACATTTCAAAAATTGTGATTCAGGATTTAAATAAATTATTATATGATTTTTACGGAGCAGACAGTTTTATATCAATTTTCAACTTTAAAATATATTAAAAAAATTAATAGACCACTCAATCATTATGAACCAATGAATTATAATCTTTGAATATAGATAAGATGAAATGTTTCAAAACTTTGGTAAAAAATGTATCCTTTGTCAAAAGAGGAAACTTTAAACAGGCCTGATAAAAAAAAATCTACCGACAGTTAGAATAAAAATGATGATATACATATACGATATAATTTCATATTGAAACTTTGCTCAAAATCGTTTAACTAAAGAAATGTAAATCTATCGTTTCCTTAGAATTCAATACACACAATACCATTTACTATTATCTTGTCTGAGTAGCAAAGAATATCCCATGGTGCGAAGTTCTTCCTTTATATAAAATTGTTTTTTTTATTACCATTTTCATACAACTATCATACTTATGAAAGAGAACCCAGGAGGAGGGTTGAACACCCCCTCCCGTAAGTATACCACTGATAAAATACATATAGTTCATATAATGTATATTTAATATAGATTTATAGTACATACCATTTATTGTGTAAGCCGCATGGTTTTCTATGCAAATTTAAAAAGCTGGTAAGTGAGATGATGGTGGTACAAGTTCGTCCTTCGTCCCTTCGGTCCTCGGACAAGATGTTGGTGATGAATGTATTAAGGTTTAAAGAAATGATGACTCATTTCTTTAGTATAAAACGATTCTGAGCAAAGCTTCAGTGTAATATAATATATTATTACAGTAGAATCTCGGTAATCCGACACATATCAGACCACGGATTAACGAAAACGCCGGATTAGTGGGGAGTTAAAAAAAAAACGCATTTTTACTTATTGAATTTTACATTTTTACTTAAAAATGAATAGTCTTATTGTATTTTATTAAAACATATAAAATATGGAAAAGGTTAATCAAATAGGTTTATTAGGATTTAATCTGTTATTACTTAGTTTTATCTAACGGTTTATCGTTTATGATAGTAAATTTATATATAAATACATATTGGTACATATAGGTTAATACAGCCGGATTACTGGACGTATCGGATTATCGAACGGCCGGATTACTGAGATTCTACTATATTTAAATACTGTTTACGTATTTTACGGTTATTTGTATAATTTTTTAAATGCTTGGAAAAAAAATATTGAGTCACGATTATTGATATTTTTTCGGTATTGACAGTTTAGTATAAGAGTAAACTTGTATTAAAATTTCAGAACCTTCTAACAAATACTCAATATTTCATTAGAAATAAACTTAAAAGAAATCAGACAATATCGTAAAAAATCGTGTAATAATTTATTTAAGTGTGTATAAAAAAAAACCCTGAGTCACGATTTTTGAATTTTTGTTAGGATAATTAGGTTGGTATATGAGTAAGGTCATATTAAATTTTCAGAACTTTTTGTCAAATATTTAAAATTATATTATATAAAAACTTTCAAACAATTTGGTAAATTAAAAGTTCTATATTTAAGTCAAAAGTGCTATAATTGTTCTGAAAATGTTGTCCAATATAAAAAATTATGTATTTGATATTGGATAAAATTTTCAAGTTTCTAGCTTCAATACTTTTCGATTTATGACTAAATACCTAAAATCTGAACAGTGAAAATCTCGTTTACGGCGGATTTTTACCGATTTTACCGTTTTTACTCAGTTTTTCGATCGTTATTCTTGATTACTGGAAAAACTATGGAGATTTTGGAAAAATGACCTCTTTAAAGTACCATCTCAGTTCAATTTCGAATCTAAAAGGTTGCTGGACGAAACTTTTGGACAAGGATTTCTATACGAAAAAGTGTTTACAGAAAAAAAAAAAATAAAATAAACATCATTGTAAAACCATAAGATCCTTCGCTTCACTCAGAATCTAAAAATTATTAAATAATGGTTTTATTATTTCAATCAATTATACGTAAAGAGTAGAATGAAAAATGTGTTGGTTACATATTTTACAATTTTTATTCAAGTTTTTCAAATTGCGATCAAAAATTAATAAAGTTACGTAGAATCAGTTATTTTCTGGGGTAGGGTTTCCACTTTTACTGATTTTAGTCATTTAGTTATATAAATAATGTGAAAATTTTCCAGGAATACGAAATTTTCAACAACTTTTAAGAATAAAGTTTTAAAGATTTGATTACATTTTCCAAAAAACTTCATTATTTTGACCATAAAATATTGTATATTGAAATGCAGTAATTTCAATACATTTGCCACTTTTGGAAGTTTCATCATTAATTTTTTTTTTCTCTACGTTTTTATACTAGATAATTACAATTATTTCATAATCTCAAGTGTTTTCAATGTTTAAAGTACTATTTATGCCTTATGGACTGTAATTGAAAGAGAAGTATGATCGATTTTGCTCGTAAACGATTCAAAACAGAACTATAGTGTAAAGTATACCATTCATATATTTAACCATTTTTAGTCTTATTGTCGGTGGTTTTTTTTATCAAAACCATTTGAAAATTGTTGAAAAGAATTTTTTTCACATATAGATTCAAAATATATTATTTTATCTGTATCCAAAGGTTAATAATGATAGGAGGATCCAAAAATGTGGTATCCACATTTGAAGTTGAAAATTGATGTAAAACAGTGGATTCCATAAAAATTGTATAGCAAAAATTTATCTTGACTAACGATTTTAGAATTTTTTCTATATCGTTTGATAAGTATCTTAGTAAAGTTTAATTAAATTTCCAGAATATTTTGTTAAATATTTTAAGTTTTATTAAAGATAAATGTTAAAAAAACGAGGTATATTAGTTATATTTTTAGCCCAATAGTTGTTATTTTTTTAACTTTAGTAAAGTATGTGACAATAAATCATTGAAATATAGAGAACATTTCAAAAACCTATCAACACTACTTTTAGAGTTATGAGTAAATAACACTATATTTATAAGTTATATAAAATATGTTAAAATGACGTTACATAATGTATATTTTTCAATCAATTATTATACGAGACTATATTTTATTAGTGGCAATAATTATTAACTGGGTGTGAGAAATAACCAGTAAAGGTATACTCGTATTGTGGCTTTGCTTATTCCAATCTTGACTGACGAAAAGGAGAGGGAAAAAGTTAAGCAAAGTAACCTATTGGTTATACGTCTTATTATTTTATTTGAAAAAATAAAGTTTTTGTTGACAATCTGTAACAAACAAGTTCATTGTATAAAGAAAGTTCTATTTAGATATGATTTATGATGAATTGATAATTAATTTACCATTGGGTAGTAATACGACTTAATAATGCATAGAAATCTTAAAACTGTGTAAACATTACACAGGCATATTATTTTTGTTTTCTTGTTATCGTAACTATACAATGTATATAACTTTATTGATTTTATAATATACATTTGGCCCAGAATAATTGTTACATTGATATAACAACATTCACATACATAATCTATATACTAATAAACAGTTATACTACATACATTTTAATACAAATCAATTTACAATAAATTTACACTGTTGCTCTTTTATCAAAAGAAAAAAATTTTTACCAAATTTAAACAAAATTTAAGCAGACAATAAATATGGATTCATATTCGATCGTAAGTTGATGTTATTTTAATTGATTGTCAACAAAATTTTTTTTTTTTTACATAAAATCTATATTGTATATTGAACCTATTTCGTACACGAATATACAGTGTTTATTTGGTGTCAAATAACCGATTTGGTTTTTTTTTTAAGTTTTTATTACCTACGATGTTAAAATAATACTAAATAATGTATGTTAAAACATTGTATTTACATTGTTTCGCATATTTCATATTATGAAACTTTCAATCTACTTCAGAGTAATTGTAAATATGTACATTAGTAGGTTCCTGCTAAACTCATTGAAATATATAGAAATTAGTATTGCTTTTATCTAGTTAGTTTATTCATCACATGATTATACGATTAATATTGTTCACTTGTCTACCTAAACATCTCGTTTGATATAAGTCAAAGGGATTTTAATTTATTCATCGAATTTAAACAACCCTCAATTTTCAAGTTCTTATTTATGTTTTTAAAAACTTTTATTAAGTTACTCATTTGTTCAAATAATAATGAAATTTAAAAACGGAAATAATTGTCTCCGTAGAAAAATGTTAGCGGAACTATTGTGTAATGTGTACTATTTGAATAAATGATTTAGTAAAACGAACTCGTGATAACCACCTGTAGTCATATCACTAAAATAATGTAGATTATGAAGTCAATACAAGTTTAAATACAAAACCGTATCATTGTAATTTAGTATAAACTGGACGAGCAAACTCAAAAAATTGAAAATTTGGAAGAAAAATTGAAATTCAAGGAAACAGAACTATGCGAAATGCAGTCATTGTACGAAAAAGAAAAATGCAACGCTAACGCTCTGAAATGCAAGTACAACAATTTATTTTCGACACTAGCGGAAGTGAATAAAATGAGCGGACAAAACCACTACGATATGAAAAACAAAGTTCTCGAGCTACAAAGAGAAATCTGCACCAAAAACGACGATGTGTGCAACTTGAAAAAGAAGATCAAAGAGTTGCAACGGGACAACGAGCTCAAATGCACGGAGATAAACGCGCAGAAAAACACGCTGTGCGAACGGGAATGTCAGCTGACCCAAATGGTATTGCTGTCCGACAAAATAATGAAAATCAAGCAGAAATACGACGCCTGCTGTTGCGTCCTGCCGAGTCCATGCGTCAAGCCGATACTCTGTTGCAAAGACCCGTGCTGCCCGAAAGACCCGTGTTGCCCGAAAGACCCGTGCTGCCCAAAAGACCCGTGCTGCCCAAAAGACCCGTGCTGTCCCAAAGACCCGTGCTGCCCGGAGAAGAAGCCGTGCCCGCTGCCGGTCGTGTGCCCCAAGCCCGACTGTTGCCCGAAGGACCCGTGCTGTCCGAAAGACCCCGCGTGCTGCCCGCCGAGGAGAATAGGAAAACCGTGCCTGTTGCCGTTATCGTGCCCAAAGCCCAAGTGCTGCTCCAAGTATCCTTGTTGCCCGAAAGAGCCGAGCTGCGTAGTGAAAACGGTCAAAAAGCCGTGCCCGCCACCGATCCCCGCGTGCCCCAAGCCGAAGTGCTGTCCGAAAGACCCGTGTTGCCCGAAAGATCCGTGTTGCCCGAAGAAGAAACCTTGCGCGTTGCCGGTCGTGTGCACGAAGCCGAAATGTTGTCCAGAAGATCCGTGTTGCCCGGAAAAAAAAATGTGCGTGTTGCCGATGGTGTGTACGAAACCGAAATGTTGCCCGGAAGATCCTTGTTGCTTTCTGCCCAAACCGCCCCTCAAAAAATGCACAGTGATAACAGACGCTAATAACAATGTCGTAGAAGGCACAAAACTAAACAACTTGTATTGTGAGTTGGAGGATGTGAAAAGAGTTGTTGGCCAAGCTTTGAAAAATAAATAATACGATTGTAACATTTCTCATGATCAATAAAATGGATCGGTTGTGAAATACTTGTCTTATGTCTTTTGTTATATTGAGACATGCTATTTTTGTTCGACATTTTTAGAAACAAGTGAGAAATCTACGATAAAATGGAAAACGATTGTTTTATACTATATTTTTAACTGTATTAGTTGATCATTATGTATATACCATATATCTTCATGTAGAATAAAAAAAAAATTAAATAACAGATCAATCAAAATAAAGGAAAATTACCATTTTACATTCATGAAAATTTGAAATGGTAAAAATAAATAGCATTTTGTTATCCGTGTTGGGCACAATATTGTATAATAAAAACAGGGTTTATAGAAAATTATGAGTACCTAACGGTAAGGACTGAAACACACGACCGGTATTCGCCGGCCGGTGAAAAATAAATGTGAACACACGAGGACACGCCGGCCGGCGAGTTTCGTATTTTAATCACCTGGTAGAGTAAATACAATGTTTACAGTATTTTTCAAAAGTTTTGATACACACACACACACACACACACACACACACACACACACACACACACACACACACACACACACACACACACACACACACACACACACACGCACGCACGCACGCACGCACACACACACACACGCACTTACACACACACACACATATATACATATATATATATATATATATATATATATATGTGTGAATATTACAACTTACCGTAATGATACATTTCTGAAATGTTCTATCTTGAACATTCTTTCTACCTTGAATTACATTAAAAATAAACACCAATGAGAAATAAATACTCACAGAAGGTATAGTGAATGATATTTATTTTATGAGAACAAGTATCATCATTTTATTGTTTACATAAACTCAATCTTCGCTGTTAAATACAATATTATGGTTTTTAAAATGTGTATAGGGGCATGGCCCCATATTTAGAATGAGTTTTCGGGAGGGGGGCAATAGGGAGATAGGACAATAAATAAGTTTAAGTTTTAAAATCTTCGAATCAGGCATCAAAATAATGTAAGAAATGTAACAAATTTCGGGCCGCCGGTTAGGTACATTTTATATGTAATTTGCTGGGAACCGGTGGTTTTTTCGCCGGCCGGTCGCCGGTACCCACTAAGCCTGGGAAATGCGCTGGCCGGCCAGTTCCGACGAGAACTAACCGGCCGGCGAAAAACGGTATCGTCTGTTTACTCTAATCTAACTCAATGTAAAAAGAAACCGGCCGGCGAAAACCGGTCGTCTGTTTCAGCCCTAAGTGAATGTGATGGTATCCAGATTATTTTGAGTTTTATTGGAGTAATATCGTATGGAATGAAATATATAACTCTTATATTTTATAGTAGTTAAGACTTCCGATGTTATTCGGAAAAGATTCTTTACAATGATCATTATTATTTTTATCATCACGATAGTTTATACACCATGTATTAAATCAAACTGTGTTCTGTTTGATGTATACTCTTAATTAACCATTATCGATATAGATTAACTGTACTAAATATTAAGCAATAAAAATCAATCTTGCTAAGCAGAAACTCAGCTCTCTCTTTTTGGTAGTTTCGTTAAAGTCGGTCTGTATAAGTTTCACAATGTATTAAAAAATATCCAGATGAGCTCTCGTTGAGTCTTGGCCAGCTATTAAGGATGGGTCCGTATTCCTCATTTAAAGATTCCGGAAAAAAATTGCTACATATTGTGTTTAGTGAGTGGTTCGTGTTATGTACTTTTCTCCATTCTAATGGTTTCTAAATGAATTTCAAACAATCAAATGAAATTCATTTCCTCGTGTAAAATTTGAAAATAGTTTGTTTTACGAACTATATCAATGTATTTAGGTATGAATAAAAATATAAATAAATTGAGTAAATTCATATATTAAATAAACATAATAAATTTTTTGTAAAAATATCAGGTTTTCTAAACGAAAATGGCCAATGTTATGAAATAAAATCAAAGGAAAGAAAGAAAATTTTGCGTTAAATGTGTAATTGAGCCAAATTTGAACTTTAAACGTGTTTAAAAAATATTATATCAAGAACATCTATCTTTATGAAAATTGGCGATGTGCCCAGTCTATAAACTCTGGAGAAATGTTTTCTCTATTCATACCATTCGCTAATAAATTACCAAGTTAGGTCTGGGCCAGGTTAAGTTTATCACCTATTCCTATAGTTCACAGTTATTTAACTCTTAAGCAGATCCGTGTATTTTTTTAAAAATATTTTTATACGTTCTTAGTGCCTATATAAGATCCCACTTTTAAATTTTAAGCCATATTTATTGTGAGTAAATTTTTTTCAACACATTTTTCTATTCCTTATAATAAATATATAGATATGAAAAAAAAGTTATAAAAATCATTTAGTGAGTACCTACTACAAAAATAATTGTCATAAAGAGTAAATTTATATCTTGGACAAAAATGATATTTTTTAAATTATTGGCTGATAAAATGTTTACACAATACTTTTAAATCAAGTACAAATTGTCGCTCACAAAATTAGTTTTATTTGATAACCAGGGCTCGAGCAAAAAAGTTTTGATTTTTAACTTTTTACTTAATCATTTCTCATCAAAATGGTTAAAAATTGTTCATTATTGCTACTTGCATTTTACAAGACAGCTGAAAGTACGTTCTAAATTTATTTTATTTATGTAGGTTCCTTTTATAAATGATTTTTCGAAGAAGATCTTATTAGCAAATGCACATATTCGTATGATAAATAAAATAATTTAAAGTTTATGGATTTATGAGGTGGCGGTGGTAGCCGGTTAGGAGTGAAGACACCTGACATTGGGAAAGCACACATCTCAACGTCTATGTTTTTTTTGCGCTGTGCCGTACCTATATCGAAAAATAAACATTTATAAAGAAATAATTACTTAATTAATTAATAGAATTAAAATTGAGCCTAAAAACCTGGTGCGTAATGTAAGCTTTCATTAAAAAAAAAAAAAAGAAATCCAAAAAATTGAACGAAAATAAATTTTTAAATAGGTAATGCAAAAAATGTAGCCACCAGGACCGTGGTGAACTCTAGACACTGTATACTAATTCATATTGAAGTGCCACTGCGCCAGAGGATATTCATGACCTTTTAAATAAAAAATAAAACACATGTATGGTTTCAAATATAGACAATATAACATACAAAAATATGAAAATAAGAAAGTGAAAAAAAATGTTGAGTTCAATAATTGGGTTTCTAAAATATGAAAAAGAAAAAGTATAAAAATAATGTAGTAGGGCAGTAATTATTTCTTGGAATTAAAGCTTATAACTTTTGTTTGTACACAAAATTAATATAAACAAAAGAAACAAATCTGTGAAAATAAATAATTTATATTTCATTTTCAAGCCCTTTTATTTGTACAATGAACGTATTTTCTAATACGATATTCCCTTCTTTATAACGCTCTTTTTTTTCCACAGCATATTCATAAATCCATCCTAATTTTAAAGTACAATTTTTACAGAAAACTTCACGAACCTTATGGTGACCAGTTAACATGTCTCGAACTTTAAGTTCCCTAATAAAATAAAATAAAACAAATTAAATCAATAATTTTAATTTTAGTATAAACAATTACGTATAGAAACCATTTAATCTATGAAATGTAACTCTAAATAATAATGATTTCAATAAAATATTAAATTTAAATTTAATATTTTGTTTGATAGTATGGTTAATGTATTCAGAAGTTCTTTATTTATTTTTATTATTTTTATTAAACTCTTTAAAAAAATAAAAGGTTCTACTGAACAAGTTTGTTATAAGTTATGAATTTATGTATAAAACGTGCACTATTTTTTTTTATACTAAATTATTCTTATTTATTCTTAATGTGTGATTATGATCATATTAACATTTCAGAACTTTTTGTCAAATTTAAAAAACTTTATTAGAATTAAACATAAAGAAATGATTCAATTCTGTAAAAATTGTGTTTTAATTTACTTAAATGCGTATAAAAAAATCCTGAGTAATGATTTTTTACATTTTTTCAACAACGTTATTTTATTGTATGAGTATGATCATATTTAATTTTTAAAACTTTTTTCAAAATATTAAACAATTTTTTGAAACTTTCATAAAGTATGTAACAGTACGCTGTTAATATACGGTGAAAATTCATGTTTCTAGTTACATTAAGGAAGGAAATATATCAACAATTGACCAGAACATCCAAAAAGGATAAATTAACAAACATTAATTAATTAATACTCAAAAACATTAATAAAACATTTTATAGATAATGATAAAAAATAAAAAAAATAATTTTATAAGTAAATATGTATAGGAAGATATTTATAAATTATTGTTTTTAACCCCATTTAAAAATATTATGTCATCCATAAAATATAAATTACTTTTAAAGATTAATTTCAAAAGTGGGAGTTATAGGACTTATTTCTGAATTTAATTGTTTGGGCCAAATAAATTAAAATGCTCTTATTTTTTTTATATATAAATTTAAAACAGTAAATGTGTGTGACATTGGTGTGTGTTTTTTCAGTAAAATAAACATAACATATTTTGATTTCTCATGTTTACTTTTTTAACCATTGAAATTAATGAAATTATGTAAAATTATCATAATTTAATTTATAGAAAAATATTTTTAATCTAAAATGTTCATAATTATTATTATTATTATTATTACTGTTTTTTATTTATTTTATAAATCATAATTTTTTATTTGATACAATTTGTATGGTTGATCATCAATCCTTAACCTGTTGGTCATTTACTCCCTTAAGTGTCCCCAACAAATTTCTGAGGATCGCCAATATAGATCCTATAGAACAATATAGATATTAAATGTGTTTGGCTAACCATCATCATGATAAGTGATAACCGTTGTCAAAATTGGATTTTCTGCAATGACTATAATGAAAAATAAATTAAATAATTGACTAGATATGTATGAGAACTTTTACCAGATAAATTTTAAGAGACTAAATTTTACCAAAACTATTGACTAGTAGCAGTAAATGACTTTGGGAGTCGTTAAATTAATAAAATATTTACGTATACATAATTTTCAACATTTTTTTGGAAAATTTATTTAAATTTTTATCTATATTTTGTCGAAATTATAAGGAGTTCTGGCCTTAGAAAAGTTGAGAAACGCATTTGTAGACAATACTTTTATTATCATGCCACAACAAGGTTCATCGAATAGCTGTATTTTTCATGACGCCATTTAATGGAAATTTGATTCATGCAACATTCTAAATGCATAAAGATACGATAAGCAATGCATTTTTTTTAAATTTAAGTCTGTAAAAGGGTCAATGTTGAAAAAAATTGCATTGTCGGGAATCTATTTCAATCACGAGAATACTACGAGAATAGAGTTCGAATTTATATAATAACATACAATAACATAACACAAAAGTATGCATTTCATGCAGTTCACTATACATTCAAAACCATAGTGTACGATGTTAAATAACTCTGGTGGTTATTTCAATAAATTGCGTTTCGAAAACAATCATGGTGATTCGTTTTCGTCTCGACTCGTGTTTATTCGTATATAATTTATGTTTACGCACTACAAGTGTAGGTATACGAAACAAATAAGACACGTGCAGGCATACGGCCATTCGACTGCACTGTTTTGTCGACCATATTATTTACTTTCATTTTGCGAGTAAACGATTTTTTCCTAATACACATTACGAATTGCTATATGTAACTGACTATAAGTAACAGAGTTACTCGGTTATTATGATTCGGTGTAGTTTGTATTAAAATTTATTTTCTATTTTCTTTCTTGGTACCTACCTACAATATTCGTAATAATGAAAATTGGTAACGAATCCATTAAAAATGTAAATATCAGCTCCCCATGCAATTTTTTTTTCTGCTCCATGGTGAACATAGGTTAGATGTTGAAAAGTTAGTAATTTAATTTTTTTTAAATAAATATTTGTTTCGAATTTTACTCATGACCATTATTTTTCAGATCCGTATACGCTGCGGCTGAAATTTTATTTTATCGATACCTTTAAATACTATAATTAATAAAAGTTATAAAAAAATATCTATGATAAAAACTAGTTCATAAATGAGTTAATTTAAAATTAAAAAATATTTGATATATTTAATAGAAATAATACATAATATATAAAATTATAATTGATTGTACATCTAATGCAGGTTATATTTAAATACCTACAGTTACCGTTACAATTAAAATATCGAGTATGTTCCAACTCACCTCAGAGAATAAATTCTAATTAGTGATATTGGAATACTAATGAAAGTGAATAATTCAGATTACATAAATAGCAAAAAAGACAATATAATATAATGAATGTATGAATAAGAGTAAAAATGTAAACATTTTAGTTTTATAAAACATTTTATTAGTAATTAATATTATTACGACTATTTCTTTACAAGAAGTATTTTGAATGTATCTACTAATACAATAATACGATTTCATTCATATTTAATATAATTGGAATTTATAATAGTGATTGATAATAGATAGGTCTAAAAAAATAGAGTACTTTTAAAAGTTTTCCATTTTCATCATCCAGAAATTGTTTTTATTTATCATGAATTATATTCATATATGTTAAAAATGAAAAAGTATTTTTAAATTCAAAATTTTTATTGATTTTTAATAATATCGCCATTTTTTTCAGTATCAGGGTCATTTAGATTAGCCTTTTTTATTAAATTTTTTCAGTATTAAACTGTTAATCATTATCACGTTTCCATATTATGTAATAAAATAATATGTATACTGTATACATAATATACAGATTGCAGTATATACACAGGTCTTGTCTTGTACATTGGCAGTATGTCTTCCGGTATATTAAATTCTGATAATTACAAAAAACCAGACTGTCACAACAGCTG
Source organism: Therioaphis trifolii (assembly GCA_027580255.1). Classification (NCBI taxonomy): domain Eukaryota; kingdom Metazoa; phylum Arthropoda; class Insecta; order Hemiptera; family Aphididae; genus Therioaphis; species Therioaphis trifolii. Next base: position 63,867,170 of record CM050405.1, on the reverse strand, counting down.
ATGTCCTTGCATAACGATTACATTATTGCATCGTATTCATTTAAATTTGTAGATTTTAAACAAGAATTAGCACAAAATTCCAATAATATTGTTTAAAACGATGCGTCAGAGTGATAATCCGATGTACTGACTAATGATGAAATAAATAATTTGTTGAATGTATTACGATTCAGGGCAATATTATTAAAGCTCAAACAATTTAAGAAATGTTTTCCACAATAGGTATGTGTAAAAAATATTAATTTAATTTATGATGTTATTTTAAAAATAAGTAAGTGTCAATTTTCAATATGTTTTCCTTTTAGAATAAATAATATACTATACAATTTTTAATTTTTCCCATGTCTGAAATTTAGTTTGGCCGAAAATAATTCAGTTGAATTTTCCGAAGAAATGAAATTTTAATTATGCTTTGTAAGATCGATAGGATATAATATGTAAATATGTAATAATCCGTCATGGCCAAGTCATGCTGTCAGAACTCCAATAAATAGTATTAGTCAACTACATTATGGTATTATATTATTGAAGACACATATGTACGATAAACTAGGTATACACTGCGTGTGAATCTACTGGTAAGCTCACGACTTTGCATCATCAAGTTACATTTTATATGCACTGTAAAATACATATTGATTTGAAACTATTTTTAGATTTTCAAATCTAATTAAATTATTATATATGTTGAAATTTTAAGATAAGGTTAAGAGAGCTATATGGCTGAAAAAAAAGGTCCCAAAAAAAATTATAGGTTTGTGACTTTCTTACAATTATATATACTAAATACATTGATGAGTTTATAATGGTTTAGATCAGAATTGACAACTACGAAGGTTTTGGTAATAGAAAACAAAAACTACGTGAAAATCCAACCATATTAAATAGGAAAAAAATGAATAAATTGTTTGTAGGTTGTTGTACCGAGCGCCATCATTATTCCAAGAGTTAAGATTCTAATATGTAGGTGGTTCCGTGTGTTAGATTCTGAGTGAAGCGAAGGATCTTATGGTTTTACAATGATGTTTATTTATTTTTGTTTTTTTATATTTTTTTTTTCTGTAAACACTTTTTCGTATAGAAATCCTTGTCCAAAAGTTTCGTCCAGCAACTTATTAGATTCGAAATTGAACTGAGATGGTACTTTAAAGAGGTCATTTTTCCAAAATCTCCATAGTTTTTCCAGTAATCAAGAATAACGATCGAAAAACTGAGTAAAAACGGTAAAATCGGTAAAAATCCGCCGTAAACGAGATTTTCACTGTTCAGATTTTAGGTATTTAGTCATAAATCGAAAAGCATTGAAGCTAGAAACTTGAACATTTTATCCAATATCAAATACATACTTTTTCATATTGGACAACATTTTCAGAACAATTATAGCACAATTGACTTAAATATAGAACTTTTAATTTACCAAATTGTTTGAAAGTTTTTACGTAATATAATTTTAAATATTTGACAAAAAGTTCTGAAAATTTAATATGACCTTACTCATATACCTACCTAATTATCCTAACAAAAATTCAAAAATTGTGACTCAGGGTTTTTTTTTATACACTAATAAATTATTATAACTCACCAAAAATTATACAAATAACCGTAAAATACGTAAACAGTATTTAAATAATGATGTATAATATAACACTGAAGCTTTGCTCAGAATCGTTTTATACTAAAGAAATGAGTCATCATTTCTTTAAAACTTAATACATTCATCACCAATATCTTGTCCGAGGACCGAAGGGACGAAGAACGAACTTGTACCACCATCATCTCACTTACCAGCTTTTTTTAATTTTGATATTAACGTGTCTCAAAAGTATTTTAATTTTTTATGCACTGGCATAATTTAAAGGATTAATGACATTTTACGAACGATTAACCATCTTATGAATAAATCCATGTTTGGTTAAAGTTGAGTATGCATGCCATTTATCGGAATATATGTAATAGTACATTGTGCATGTTCATTCAATACTATTACTAGTCATATATTCCGATATCGCTATTCTACTATGAAAAAACATATTTCTAAAATGCCATCATGTCTGAAATATAATTCAAAAATCCATGGCTCTTGAATTCATAGTACATAATTTGTTAATACTTTTTATAGAAAAAATGTAATATTGCAACAGTAAATAGTCTACTATAAAACCACCAAACGTGCGGTAGATAAGTTATCGAACGAGTACTGCATTTTGAAATTATCTCATTTAGTGAACTTTTTTCATAATTTTATTTCTATTTTGATAATTTTATTAATTTGCAGTTTTTAATTTTTTATACATTGTAATTATAAATCCAGTTTTTTGTAAATTTAAACTTTTCATATAGGTAGGTACTATAATACTTTCAAACTTTGTGTGTGTACTCATATTTGTAGAGTTGGGAAGTTTGATGAAAACTCATCGTGTACAAAAAACATCGGAATAACGAAGTGTTAAACATTATAACGGAGTTTTTTTTTTTTTAGAGGAGGGCTGTGATATGCTCTCCCGCACCCACGATCTAGGGTGAGATCGACGTCCGTTCCAGGGGGTAGGTATACTAGTCTAATCACTACGGGCGGATTCGGTATAATATATGACTATAGCCGGTGAACGCCTGACGAAAAACGAGCGACGAATAATCCGCCCGTACTTCGATAACGATATCGTGTTTATTAATTTTCCACGAGACGAAAACCACGCGTGATCGCGGCCGCGGCGACTGCGGTGGCGTCACAGTCGGCGTCGTGGCCGACCGTGGTACAGAACGCGCCCGTCAACGCAGATGGCGAACGACCGTCGCCGCGTCACGACGACAGTGTACGAACGCGCGATGCTTACCGACCGATCGCGTTTGACGGCCGCCGCCGCCGTCTCTGTCTTACTGTTGCTGACCGCCGCGTGCGAGTCGTCGTCGGCGCCGCCGTCGCCGTACGCCTCGCACGTGTGTTGCACCACCGGTTCCGGTTGGAGCGACCGGAACTGCACGTACGGCAACCGGACGTATCACACGGTCGAGGCGGTCGGCGGTCCGTGCGACCGCGCGGCCGCGTTGTCGCACGTCCGCAAGTGCTGTCCGCCGGGCCGGACGTACGACGCGGGCGCGCGGCTGTGCCGGCCCGCGGGCCCGGACGCCGTGACGGCCGCCGCGTCGCGGCGCCGGCTGCTGCTGCTGCTGCTCCCGCAGCCGCCCGAGCCGACGGCGCCGGTCGACGTGGCCTACGACTACGGTCCGCCCGCGTGCGGCGCGCGCGACGTGCTGGTCGACGTGCTGGTCGACGTGCCGGCCGACGACGTGCGGCTGCTGCTGTCCCGGCGGGGGCCCGCCGCCGACGACGATTATTGCCTAGACTTTGCCGCGGACTTCACGGCGGGCCACGAGCCCGGGCTCGTGGCCCGCGCGTGTCGGCCCCGGGACCAGTATTGCCGACGTGACGGCCGTTACACGTGCGTCAACAAGTGCTGCAAAGATGGCAAAGCCATCGTCGGCAAGTGAGTTATAATAGTGATAATTAGTGATAACAATTATAAAAATTATAATAATAAATAATAATATTAACTACACATCTTTCTCGTGGTCGACGCCGGAAACACTGCGGTTGGCCTGCTCATCCCGTTCGAAATGATTCCATTTTTCGTAATTATATATAAATCAACGTTCAATGTCGTACGTGATCAAAAATTATTGTTTTTTCAATACAAATAATCATGACACGCTTTCGTTTATTGGATATAAGCTGTTTTTATTTAAGGCCGAAGAATCACTAACCTAACAATAACACTAACTAAGTAATAACCTAACCTAACCTAACTATCGACTAAAAAATTAATAGAAAAAATTAATATAAATCTTCATTATGACACTAAAAAGTCGGTGAAATAGCCTCAATTTCAGTAAAAAGTTTTTAGAAGTTTATCTTTTGACCTTTCGAACCTCGATCAAGATAATGGCAATGAGTGTATTTAGTTTTAGAGAATAGATAAATTATTTTTCAGGAAAATGTTTCTGGGCAAAAATTTTATATCGTTTACATATTTTACCGTTTTTATGTTATTAGATTAATTTTTTTTTTAATCAAAACCTTTTTTTTTAATGTTTGAATTGCGATCCGGAAGGGCAAACAAGTGGTTTATAACTAAATAATAATAATATTATGTCAAATCTAATAGATTCTTCACTTCCTCGAAAATATAAAATATAAATTTATAAATTCCAAACTGCTTAAAAGTGTTATACTTCTATCTGGTGTGTTCAATTTTAGAATTTGGCTAAGTTATTTGGAACTCGTATAAATCTACTTTAATTTATACATTAGAACGTATTCAGAATCGATTTTTACGTATTATTGCATACAAAACTTACAAATTAGGCACATCCATTGAACAACTAGCCATATATTTTAATATTGAAACATTGAGAAATAGAAGAAAATATAATGATGTGTTTTGGTTATATAAACTGCTAAATCATCAAATCGATCACCTTGAATTATTGTCTCTAATACCTATAAATGTAGCTAGAGTAAATACTCGTGTAATGCAACCCTTCTATACAAAAACATTTCGTCAAAATTATAGTCTTTTTGCTTTGATTAATAGAATACTAATTACAAGTAATTCATTAACTCTCATTAATAATGTTAATGATAGTTTTAACCAAGTTAAAATCTCTAATCTATTCATAAATAATTAAAAACATAATATGTCTTTCTATGTTATATTTATTTAAGTTTATTATATTATGTGTTTATCATTATATTTATCATATTTATTGTAACTTTAATAGTATAATTAATCGTATTATTGTATTAACTATAGTTAATAAATATTACCAACACTATATGTACTGAGCCCTAACACGGGCGTTTATTATCAAATAAATAAATGAATAAATTAAGTAATAGTCGCTTAAAAGTAATTTAAAAAGAAATCTCAAAATTAAAAATTATAAATGAATAATTTTATAATATATGATATATTATATATATTTCTAAAGGATTTAATAATCAATAAAGTCGAATTTTCATAGTTAAGAACTGCTTCATTAATCTAATTTCATCGTTTATACTGCAGGAATGGGAAACTGGCGACATACCTCAACGACGGCTGCAACTGGCTGCATCCGACTGGAGTGCCATTTTAATCTAGCCTTTGTTAACTTTTAACATTTAAAAATAAAAATTACTTTTGAAAATTTTAGAAAAAAATTACTCACGTAATATTAACATAAATAATTTATAAATAACTTTGCTTACGAAAATGTAACTATAAATAAAAATGATAATGCAAACTATTATAGTATTTTGAATGACCATTTTTAATTTTAAAGTTCTGAATAATAGCCCTTCAGTAACTTAAAGTTTCTCTTAATCCTGATTGATAAGGCACGTTTTGTATCATCCCAAAGATATTTATATTTTTTGTTGAATGAATTAGAGTTATCGTTTGTCGGTCTTAATTAGCCTTTTTATTATTTAGTTCTAAAATTAATATCACGTGTTTTTAATCCAAAACTAAATTATATAATATAGAAATTAATAGAATATAATATGTACAAATCATAATAAATAATTGTTTAAATCTAATGAAAAAATTGTAAAGTAGAGTTTATTGCATATTATACTTAATAACATGCGTGTGTGTGTGTGTGTGTGTGTGTGTGTGTGTGTGTGTTTGTGTGTGTGTGTATAAATCACGACTTATTTGTCTACACTGTTACTCGTTGCAAAATCTTTTATGCGGTGGAGTTCGATTTGGATTATCAAATATTCTGGGAATGTATTTGTTAGACCAAAAATATTTGTATGGTTGTGGTGTTTCGAAATCATATGATCAAATAATTGATTGACTGAAAAAAATAAAAATACATAAAATTATTTTTTTTCTTATCGACATCAATCGATTCTTAAATGCGTTTAGTTTATTAAATTTAACATGCCATGGAAGTATGGTGCTATCTTTGTACTAACTTTATACAGTAATTGTTGAGTTAAAAAATTATTTTGACAATACCATGATACTTAGAAATTTTAATTCATTTAAATGGCTACTGGCTAGGGAATAATAAGATAATGGCTCTCGAATATAATTTCACATTCTATGATTATGAATCATGAAGCCATGTGCTATTATTTACTTCCTAAGTTGATCATAGTTTATTCAGTCATCTAAATTTATAATGTATTGTTTTGTTAGTATTTTTTTTTTTTTTGTTTATGGAAGTTTACTATCAGCTACCAAATTTTTATTAAAATTTAAATGTGACGCAAATATATTATAAGTAGGTTATACCTTGGTTCCTAATGTAGAATGCCCATTAAATAATATAATGTTAAGTCAGATTCAAACATCTTGAATGTTGAAACATTAATAATTTATCTATCGTAAATTTTGATAATTCAACCAAATATTGGATCAAATTGCTAACTATATAATTTCCTAATTTTTACTTTAAATTATTTTTTAATATTTCATACTTAATTCTTATATTAATTGATGTGAGTTTCTGGCTTGTATTTTATTCAATTTTAGACATTTTGTTTCCTAAAGTGCAAATTAATAACTTACAAAAAATAAAAATTTTCCTTCATAATGGACGTATAACTGAATTTTGTTTTACTCTTCTGTAGGTATATTTGGTCCATGCGATTTTGTCAAGTATATTTTCTTTGTACATTTATTTCAAAAATCCTATTTAGGAAATATTCATAATAATTAGTTGCGAAAATTTGATTGAAATAACCTTTTAGATACTACGTGAAATATGGAGTTTTCTTTAAATAGCATGTGCCCAAATCACAATATGAGGAATGTATCGGCAAATTAAGATAACAACGATGCCCGTGAAATATTTAACAGTATCATTTAACAGTATTTAATAGTACAAAAGTAAACAGTTATCTTGCTGATTACCTCCATTCTTCACTCTTGATGCTTAAAAATAATAAGACCTTTTGTTATATTTATTCTAGAAGAACTTCACTTTACATTTATAAAGAGATAGGTATTAATTATAGATTAATTAGGTAGCGACTATTTTAGACAAAACTACATTTATAAATAGATAATTTGATTTTTCAATATTATGATACAACTTAAAATAGATATTTAATTTATATATCCAAATATCCAATAAGTGCATGTTCATTATAATTAAGTATGCATTTAAATTAAAAAATATGTGTTTTTAATTATTTTTGTTATTTTAAGGTCACATCTCACATTAAAAAAAATCGTTTTGAATTGTTATAATTAGGTATCATAAGTTCAAAGTATTGACATTTAAATCAGTTCACCTAGCCCCATGCATTCTCCTCTTTTTACGTGCAATATTATATTGTATGGATTAGAAATTCCTTATAAATCGTCAATAATAACAATAAAATATGTGTCATACAAATAGGTATGTGAAAATTATTGGACTAGAAAATTTTTAAGTAGGTAATATATTATGTTTGTACGTATAACACTAATATGCATTTTCAATCTTTATTCACGTTTTATTGAAAAAGTTCCAAGTAGAATAATATCTCGGTACTTCGGATGAGTTTGATTATGAATATTTTTTTTCACCTTACTATATTTTATAATTCAATAATTATTCACTACTACTCTGACAATAAAATCAGTAATATAATTATGCGCTATAGAATGCACTATAACTGTAAATTGTGTGAAGATCCTTAAACTTGTTTTTTCGTGTACCGTCGCGCGTCGGTGGTAAGCTTACCACAACACATGCAGTATGTTGTTATAAATGATATATGAGTTCTTATTACTATATTAAAAAATTTGAAATATCAAATAATTAGTATAAAAAAGTATGTCGTAGATGTAAGCACATGTTCTTATTTAAATAACATACCTAAAAATTTTAAAATTAAAAAAAAAAACTTTTAATACTGACATTTTTTTATCTTAATATATTTTCTTTATTTCTTATGTTTATTATTACATCAATAAAATGTTGTTCCAAATTAGATTTAAAATAAAAATAATTTTTATGACGTATAAAAAGTAGATCACTTGAGTTAAAACTTTATATAATTTAATTATATTAGATGATCGAGTAGGAGAGGTTAGGTTAGGTTCATGAAAAAATACTTGTAATATAAAAACTCGGATAAAGTGGAATTGGGGAGTATTACTTACTTCAAGATAAAACATTAAAACAATGGCAACTATTAAAACATTTTGTTTATGTAATGTAATGACAACTGATAATTTAATATAAAACACAATAGTTAATATGAATATAAATGTGATAAGAAAATAGACTTTATTTGCTAGTGCTCAGTAATATTTCATTGACGTTTATTGGACACATGTATTTCTCTAAGTCAGAAATCTGAGTCTTTGAATTATTTTATAAAAATACACACACACACACACACACACACACACACACACACAACAAATACACTGCTGTATACTAAAGAAATGATTTGATAATCCGTATTATCTCAGTCCATAATGGCTAGAGTAGGTAATGTAAAGCGTTTATAAAACTACGCATTGTATAAGTTATGATATATACAATTCACATAAAATACGTCAATTCGTGACTTGTTGCATTAAAATTGTTTTGAATATATGAAAAGCAATGCAAATGTACGTCATGGTGATTGGTATTGCAGACTGAATTGAGTATACTTGAATCACGCGATTCAAAGAAAAACGCAGGGTTGAGTGTCGAAGAGTGAGCAACAGTCTAATGAGATGAGTATTGTTTAGTAATCAGCAAAAAATAGAAATACACAGCTATATTACACAACTTTTCGTTGGAATGTCAATGTTCATTTAAGAATAGAAATTTGAGCAGAAAATACGTCTAACAGAAACTGCAAAATATGTACTATTTAGATTAGTATTTAATTTTACTCAGAACAACGTGCGTTTATAATAGATACTATTATTAACTTCGAGTTCCCATTTTTAAAAATTTTTTTGGGTATTTAATATTATGATGAGGACCAAGAATTCATATCTTATCATATCAGAAAATGTAACTGCAAATATATTTTGAAGGGTTAATTTTTTTTCATTAAAAATATGACCATATTACTTTTCAAATTAAAAATCTTTACAGTGCTAATATATAATAATTATAACATAATTAATATTATACACATAACATAATGGTGTAAAAAAATCTTTTTTTAGTTGTCTATTACGTTTTTAGCTTTATTTCAAAGCGGCAAAATATTTTGTTATTTGATTATCATAAAACATTTATTTTTATAGTATTATTTATCGATTGGTAAAATTAATTAAATTATGAAACTTTTTTTTAAATTATGAAATTTTTTTTTGTTTTTTTTTTTTACAATCCAAGATATAATGGTTTTACGTATAATATTTATGTACACATACATATATTATAATACATTGGTATACGTGTAAATAAATAAATTGTTATGTAGTACGAGAATGTATGTAACATTCTGTGATTTTCTGTCTTTGAATTAAATAAAAATTCGCTTCTAGTAGAGAGTATTTATTGAGTACCCAGTATATAATCATAAAATTCAACAACAAAAAAGAAAAGACAATAGAAAATACCACTGTTATACAAAATACATTTATAAATATACTATAAATTTGCGTAAATTGTCTCGAGTGTACCGAGAAACCTCGGTACTTCGGCATAATCTCTTTAAAGATAAAAGAAGGATAAGGTATACCTACATTTTATACATTTAGTCTTAGTGTAAACGGCACAAAAACATGATTTTTTTGCTAATCACATGTACTTACATATCTTATTCTCATCAACCTGCATCATCATGGCCATCATACTAAACATTATTGGGATATTAATTGAGATAAACATAGGTTTGGAATCTACAAATGCGTTCGATATCATAAAAATATGCGCATAAAAATGCACAAAAAAAATAAAATATAAAAATATATGTTACGGGAAATGTGTACATTGCTCGGTCAATGTGATCCTGCCCGACAATGTGAACCACGATGTTTTTTTTTTTACCAACTAATAATATTGACTGAATAAACAATAATTAATTATATTCATATATCATATTAATATTACAAATATTTTGATGGAATAACAAAAAAAAAAAAAAAAAAAATCAAATATTATCATTTTATTTTTATAATAAATTAATTTATTACATTACTTATTTATTTGCACACGATTTAGAAGCATGACACTTGGAATTGCATAAACTGTCTGCTTTTCTACACTTACATTTATTTGTCTTACAACCCTGTGTACAAGTACACTGATCATATCCTTGCACTCCTAAATTAAAAAAGGAGCGGGCTGCTTCTTTCAATGAAATGAATTTGCCGGTACGTCTTCGATTTGTACACATTTTTCTTTACAAATCGTAAATTGATTTCTGCTGTACAGTTATTGCAGTTTTTCTTCAGTCGTACCGATTTCGCAGAAGTTATCTTTCACTGCAATATAGGAGTTTCATATTATTAATAGTGAGATAATAAATAATATATAGTTTAATATTATTATGACTTCAGATAATCACTCCAATAACACATCTAAGATCACTCCGTGCTCTATCTTCATCAGGAATTTTCACTCTGACTCCCCAATATTTCCTTGGCAAAATCGTTTTTCGGACATTTCCGTCATTTTTTTGGCTTGAATTTTCAGATTATTTAATGACTCATTCCTCTTTTGGTTAGTTGATGTTTGTCTTGTTTTTGTTTGTATTTCAATTATTTGATATTCATCGTTTTCTTCTTTTTCACAATTCACTTCTTTATTCTCATTTACATTACATTCATTTATTTTGTTTCTATTACGTCAATATTATTTGTTTATACTTATTAAATATTTTATTTTTCCTTTGAATAAATTAAAATATCAAGTGATTGTAAAATATGCTGCCAAAATCAATAAATCGTTAAAAAATATGTATTCTTATAGAATTATAGTGCGAAAATATGCAAATACATTATGTCTCGGAGATGACCAGATTTTTTGTATAGTATTATTAATTATTTTATACAAGTTCGTAATATCACTCATTTTTGCCGGAATATTGAATATTAAAAAAAAAAAATTAATTAATTAAACACTAAGTTTTATCAAAAAAATGAAATATTTATTAATCAAGGATAAAAAATTGTAATTCCTAGTTTATAGCTCATAATATTATAATTCATTAAGAAACAAAATATTGCCACAATCGATGCCATTCCTCGATTTTGGAGGACAGGGAACAGGGACTTATTCTTGCGTTTAAATATACCAAAAAACACACATTCGCGATTCGAAGTAGACAGCTGTAAAAATATTATTGTTTACTCATGTGACGCAACGGCAAGTTGACCGGTATATACGTACTGTCAAATGATGTATCACGTCCCGAGGACGATGGCCCGATGCATAGACTACAGCACGGTATTATGGAGTAGGCAAGTGCCAATTATAGGTTGGGCCTCTCAGCAATAAATTATGTAATCAAAATGAGTAGTTTTTTTTAATGTCTGTTAAAAAAAATTATAATCTTGATAAATATTTTTTTTTTTTATAATTAATATTAGCGCATAATGAACTCTATGAAAAACGCCCAGGAATGAGCCGTGTTTCAATTAAATGAATATGAAATACTTTTTTTTTTGAATTTGTTAATGAAACCGTAATATCTTGTTCACTACTTTATTTTTAACAATATTCAGCAGAGCTAAAAAGCCATTTTATATCAATAGAAATCTTAAATTTGTGATCTTGGGTGAAATCATTAATATTAAAAAAAAAAAAAAAAAAAAAAAAAAAAATGTCAACAAAGAATACTAAAAATGTAATTTGTTTTATTTTATAATGATATTTATGCCTTATTTACCTTGCTAATACATTTACTTAATTTCACTTTTATTTCAAGCTGTACTTAGTATATATTCGCTTTATATTTGTATTTACCTACATAATTGCTGATTGGCGTTTATGCGTGCAATAAATAAATGGATTTTACCATAATTTTTTTTCACCTTGGTAGCCACTTTATAATTTATATAGTGTCATGAATTTACTTTATTTACTAGTGTTTAATATTTAAATTTTAAATTTTGATTGTATTTGAATTCCAAAAAAGCAAAATAATGTATATTTCATATCCTTAACTGAACTAAATACCTATTACCATAAACGAGATTCGCATGAAATATCAATTTCGGTTATTTAACCATAAATTTAAAATCAATACAATTTTTAATTTTTATTATATCTAATTATTATCTTAAACAGACTCTATAAAATATATTATTTTTCGATCAACCTGATATGTTTTGGTTATTGGGCTAAATATTAATTGAACTTGAAATAATTTCCAATATTGATGAAATTACCGGCAGCTAGAAGTTGATAAATTTTACTTGATTTAAAACTGGATATTTTTACTATAATCTGTAAATGTCGATTTAAAGGCTATATTGAGTCATTTTCATTCATAGCTTTTTTATAATCACGAGAATACTAGATTAAGAATTATCAATAAACAATACTTCAGTCATCAAAAATAAATAAAAACAAGAGCATCAATTTTCAAATTTGAACAAATTACTTTTAATTTTTATATTCATTTAAAATGAATACTTATTAAAAAAAAAAATTTAAACCAACAAAAAGTCTATGTAAAATGGAGTACTTACTCATTAATGACGTAACGATTAAGTTGATACTCATCACATACATAATCACATCATTTGACCCTGTTTACGCGCGATGAACGGATAAAATACAAACGGTTACTCACGGTAATTAATTTTTAATCTGTGCGATTATTGCTGCAATATAGGTATCTACATAGGATTAATAAAGGTTAAATTTGAAATTATAACACTTAATAAAGTGTTTATCATCTGCAGTAGTTTTATAGTTTGTTAAACAGATTTTCAGATTCTTATATCAGGGTGAAGTGAAAATTTTTTGGTTTTACAATGGTTATTTTCCTAGTATTTTTTTTATTTATTACTTTTTGCGTTATAGATTTCATCCAAAACATAAATTCTTTTCTCATATATTATGTAATAAATTAATAAAAATATATTATAAAGAACTTTATTAATTTGATACTTTAAAAAGGTAATTTTTTCACTACTCGCAAAATTTTTCTCACTATTTGAGAAAAACTGTCACATAATTTAACAAAATAAAATGTGTAATATGCCAGAAACTTGAAATTTTCACCATTACACTCAAACCAATATGATAGAAGTTTGAAAAAATATTATTTTATGTAAGTACAAAAGTTTAAAACCATGTCGTTTTCAGAACATTTTCATGAAATTAAAGTTTTAATTCTAATTAAAAATATCTAAAAATGACATTTTTCTTTCACGAACGTTAATAATACGAGTAGTTAGATCTTTTAGTTTTGCAGTAAGCCATCATACTATATGACTTTGTTCTGAATCATTTTGTAAGGGAAATGATCTACCATTTCTTTAAAATTGAATCTACAACAGATGAAGGATGAATATTATACTTTCATCAGGTTTTTATATACATACACATATATGTATGTATATATATAAATATATATAGCACGTAATTATCGCGTGGTGTTTTGGCCGTACCATCGCATAATGGTATTTTTATAAAAAAATGTTCAAAATTTAAAATTTAAAAATACATTAAGAATCACAATAGTTGATAGTTTATTTAATAAAATCAATGTTAATCAATCGCTTTATATTTGATGTTGATAAAAACATAAATTGTATTGTAGACTTATAGTGCTTTAAAGTATGCCATAACTGAAGCGTCTGTATTACTAGGTATATAAGAAAGACATTTTGTTATATTGAGGTAACACTTTGTATCCTGAAGTCATTAAAACAAGAAAAAAAAAACAATTGATCCTGTTATCTGGTGGTATGCTTATAGCGTAATAAAATATCGTATAAATTTATATTATGAATGACTATCATATTCAGTTTGAACTATTACTACAAGGATTATAACATAAAATACAAATACTAACTTCACCATTTTTTTTTAGTAGACATTAATGACAGTGAGAGTCCAGGTAATCATTTTTTTGATAGTGCATGTTTTGTATTTCCAAAAATTTAAAAATAAATCGCGAATATTTGCTCATTTTCATGTGAATTTATTTTTATTTTCGTATATTAATTTTTATGTTTTTTTTATACACCAAAATTGTCCTCATTCAAATCATATTCGATATTTTCAATCGAACGTAAAAATATAACAATATTTTTGGATATGTTGATACTCATATGCTTGACAGTCAGGGAACTTCATTTGATCCAATTCAATAAGCCAATGCCAAACGAGTTTTCGGGCGATTTGGCCATTTTTAAATCTCATATTTACATAAACTCAGTGATCTTAGCGAAGCCGAGATAACCTACCACGTCGAGTCATCGAATTTGATAAAGACGCGAATGATTACGGTTAATGTACAAAAACACGACTCTCAACCGATACCGTAGAACAGCTTAAAATAAAATTTAAATATTCGATTTTTAGTTGTTATTTTAGATTCTGAACGAAGTGAAGAATGTATTGATTTTACTATGATGTGTGTTTTTTTTTTTTTTTGTTTTTTTTTTTTTTTTGTTTTTTTTTGTTTTTGTGTCTGTGTACACCATAACTACTCGAAATAATGCTTCAATTTTGAACTTCAGGGTATGTTTTCGGTGGCAAAACGAATATCGGAGGTACCTTAGAGAGGTCACAAGTGAAAATTCCCAAAAGTTTTCAAATGCCACGGGAAAAACAAACAAAAAATGAGGAAAAACCGGTACTTTTTGTGCAAAACCCGTTTTCGACGAAATCGATTTTTTTATTTAGCCGTTACTCAAAAACCAAAAATTGTAGATACTTGAAATTTTCACCAAATGTTTATATTGAAATCATCTATACGTGGTAAAATTTTTGAACACTTTTGACTTTTATTGAGCTAATTATAGACAATTGAAATTTTCAATTTTTTTAAGTATTTTTTTTTAAAATAACGATAAAATTTTTTTTTTTTGCCAGAAAATCTTGAAAATTTAATACAAGGTTTCTTATAAGTTGTTCCATAACTGATAAAAAAAAATCCAAAATCGTAAGTCACAATTTTTTTTTATAAGTGCTCAAAGTTCCAATTTATACGAAATATGTAAAAATTGCGAAAATTTGCAAATAATTTTGTTGTTGAAAAATCGTAAAATTTTTTTCTTTTATAACTAAGTTTTGAAAATTTGGTACAAGGTTTTTCATTAGTTTTTCTTCAATTATCTGCAAAAAAAACTCTACCGGATTCAGACAAAAAAATTTTATGAGTGTTTGAAATTTAAATTTTTACAAAAACACGTTAAACAACGGTTTAGCCTCAAACGATTTTTGCTATTTGTTTTTTTTTCAAAAAGTATAAGTTGTAGAAACTTGAAAATTTTATCAGTTGTTTATATTGGCATTTTCTTTATATAATTTTATTTTCAAAAGATTTCACTCATTTTTAATCAATTTATAGGCATTTGAAATATTCGATTTTTTTTATTTTTTTTTTTATAAATGTTGATAAAAAAAATGTAGCTCGGACGAAATACTTGAAAATTTAATAGAAGGGTCCACATAAGTTGTTCTAACTCCCATTCAAAAATTATAAAAATACATACGCACAATTTTTTTTTATAAGCATCTAAAGTTCAAACGTTTACGAAATAATTACATGATTGCGTAAAATAATAATTTAGCCTTCAACGATTTTTGATATTTGTTCTTATTCAAAAAGTATAAGTCGTAGAAACTTAAAAATTTTACAAAATGTTTAACTATTTTGTTTAACTTTGACTTTTTTTGAGCTTTTAATAGACAATTGAAATTTTCAACTTTTCTTTGTTTTTTTTTCTGAAATGTGGATAAAAAAAATTTGACTGGACAAAAATTCTTGAAAATTTAATACAAGGTACCTAATATGTCGAACTTATCGGTATAAAAAAAAAATTCAAAGCGTAATGCACAATTTTTTTTTTATAAGCATAAAAAGTTCATATTTTTACGAAATGTGTAGAAAATCGCGAAAATTTGAAGTTATTTTGCAGTTGAAAATTCATAAAATCTTAAGTATTCAAAACTAAGAATTGTAAATTCGGTACAAAGTTTGACATACGTTTTCCTTCAATTATCTGTAAAAAAATTTGCACTGGAATAAAATCAAAAATTTTTATGAGTGTTTGAAATTACAATTTTTTCACATAATCGCGTAAAATAACAATTTAGGCATCATTGATTTTTGATATTTGTTCTTATTCAAAAAGTATAGGTCGTAGAAACTTAAAACTTTTACAAAATATTTAAATAGGCATTTTCTTTACATAGTTGTATTTTCAAAATATTTCGTTTATTTTTTAGCTATTTATAGGCATTTGAATAATTCGATTTTTCTTAGATTTTTTTTTATAAAAGTCGATAACAATTTTTTGGCCCTACCAAATCGCTTGAAAATTTAATAGAAGGTTTTGAATAAGTTGATCTAAGAGTGATTCAAAAATTATTCAAATACATAGGCACAATTTTTTTTTATAAGCAGTTGAAGTTCAAAAATCGACAAAATTTGTCAAAATCACGAATATTTGCAAATTATTTTGTAGTTGAAAATGTATAAAAATTTTTGTATTCAAAGATAAGAAATGAAAATATTATGTAATATCACAGCTGATAAAGATAATTAAATAGATTAAGTTTATTATAATATAATCAGTAGCTGACAGCTGTTCTATACAAAATATTGGTAGATTTAAAACACAAGGTGTATAACGTACCTTTACATGGTTGAATAGAACGTTACTAACTTCCAATTTCCAGTTATTTTAATGTGTGTATCAGTTCCATAAACATGTGGATTTTATATATTATTATTAATTATTAATATTTAAATAGACGTAGCCACGGAGCATTCAGCATATATGGACGGCGGGGTCGGGTGGTACCGTCACGATAGTGCATTTAGGCAAATAATATGGTATTCACCTACGCCCTATCTATGCACATCCTGGTTTGTCCAATGCTCACGAGCAGAAGTCACATGAATAGACAAATGTAAATTTAACCCAATCTAGGATATTAAAATAAAATATATATTACAATTTAAGGCTGACATCTTCATCTTCGTTCAGAATCGTTTTTTTTTTTTATAATATAAAATAATTCCAAAATCTATCCAATAATGCCTAATCTAGCAATGCATCTCGTGTATCCCACCCAACTACTGTATCCTGTACTTAACTTACAATGATTTATCATTGCATTCAAATGTAAAGTACCATACAACTAAACTATCGTAAACCAGGTGATCCCATGATAGAAAGTGCTATACACTCCTCACCATTATCTTGTCCGAGGAGCGAAGCGACGAAGGACGAACTTCCACCACCATTATCTTATCGGCTTTTTTTTTTTGCATTCTTACTTGATATATATATATATATATATATATATATATATATATATATATATATATATATATATATATATATATATATATATGTATATATATATATAATTATCTCGCGGCGCGTCGCGGACCAACGTCGAATACTTATCACTTCTGTTTTATTTTTATTTTCGGACACGCGTCGCCAGGAGTTGCAAGAAGACCGAAGTGCCGTTCAGCGTCACGACAGTGTACGACAACCACGCCGCAGACAACGAGACGCTGCTGCTGGTGGGGTCCGACCGCGCGGCGTTGCCGTACTACGAGCGGCTGAACTGCTCGGACCGCGACAAGCTGTCGGCCCACGATTTCGTGGTGACCGCGGACGGCAGCATCTACTGGCCTCGGCGAGGCGTCCGCGTGCCGGCCACGCGTTACTGCCTGGAGAACGAGCTGCCGGACGACCGCGCGGCCGGGGCTGTGGCCGGGGCCGGGGCCGGCGGGTTCAGAGCGTACGTGTGCGCCGAACCGTACACCCTCGACGCCCATGACAGCGCGGGCAGCTGGAAGTACGCGCTGACGCTGGCCGGATTCGTGCCGTCCATCGTGTGCCTGGTCCTCACGCTGATCGTGTACGCCGCGCTTTCCAGTCTGCGCAACGTGCACGGCTACTATGTCATGTGCTACGTGGCGTGCCTGCTGCTGGCGTTCGTCTGCCTGCTGGTCATCCAGTGGGCCACGATTGGTTCCCGTCTGTGCAAGTTCTTCGGTAAGAAGCGATTCGCGTTTTTACTCGTCGTGCGCGGGACCCGGAGTCCGTGTCCGGCCGCATGAGGTCGGGTCGCACGATGAGCCGGGGTCTACTGCATATTCTGCCCGGTGTGCCTGGGCGCGCTTACTTACTTGCTGACTTGTTTTTATTTTTTCACACATCGGTGGCTTCAAATGTTAATTTTTTTGATTTCTTCAAGTATAACTCGAAACGAATTTGGGAGTTATAATAGTATACTTTACGCTCCGGTCAGGAGTACGACAGACACGGACGAAATGGCCCCGTTAAAAAACCTCCGAGAATTGGCATGTGATATTATAATAGTTTATCGGGAGGAGAAAAAAAGTCACGTGGTTTTTACACCTATAATTAGTTACTTTTCATAAAAAATATCGAAGTTACACTCCAGTAATAATAAAATTAACACCTTAAAAAATGTAAATATGAAATTAATAATTCATCAATAAAATCAAATATTAAAAAAAAAAAAAAATCGCAACTAATGCTACGTGACGATATACTTCTTTCCGTCTACTGGACCACCATGTCATCGAATTTGGTCTGTGAACATTTTTCGGCTAGCAAATTTTACAAATTTGTACACTTTTATATGTTTTATTTCTATTAAAATAATCGATTTTATTTTCTTAAGGAAAAAATCGGAACACGTTTAACTCGAAATCGCGTGACTAAAGTTACAGTAGATTTGGACCTCAAATCTCTTATCTTCAAAATAGCAACCAATAAAAATTAACATTTGATAAGTGATCTCTTATTACTACATTAGTGGTATTGAATTATATTTTAAATCAATTTTAATTTTAGGATATACTACACTATTTGCATTTCTTACGACGTTCTGTTGGTTAAACGTAATATGCTTCGACATTTACTGGATGGTAAGGTATGTAAATTATTTATTTATCTCATGTAGGTTAGGAAAATTAGTATTTATAAAATACTATTATGAATGATTGTTTTTGTCCATAGAGTACAGTATGGTTCAAACGTATTAAATTATTGTTGTTTACTTGAATTAATTATTTAACTGTTTCGTTAAAAATGATTTAAAAATGATTTCATTAAAACTGTTTGTGAACTTCTCATGAAAACATTGTACATTTTTTTGTTTCTGTAAGGTAGGAAATAAAAGAAACAAATACTGAAAATGTTACATATTTTGACATTTTTGATGGAAATATCAAACCAAATTATCCAATGTGTTCAAATAATCACATTTACCAATAATACTCCATCAATACCCAACAAATTTGATTTGCCTAATATTTGTATAAGTATTTAAAATTTACTATGTTATAAT
Source organism: Therioaphis trifolii (assembly GCA_027580255.1). Lineage (NCBI taxonomy): Eukaryota > Metazoa > Arthropoda > Insecta > Hemiptera > Aphididae > Therioaphis > Therioaphis trifolii. The sequence continues at coordinate 63,847,706 of CM050405.1, read as the reverse complement.
ACATTTAAATGTTTAGCTTTAAGCTGATAATTCATACTATTTATATTGTTTAAAAAGTGTTATTGAGAATACAAATTTAACATAATAATATATTCGAATTTTTTTTTTAACAACCCGAGGGTTGGTTTTGCCACATTCTTCTTAGGGTCAACAACCCGAGAGTTGGTTTGTCACTAAGATAAATTGTTACTAGGGAAGGAAAAGTTACTGTGCACTGGTTTCCCGTTACCTTCTGCACAGGGGAGATGGCGGCCGCTCTCTCTTGACAGTCGCCTGTCCAGAGATAGAGAGAGCCCGTGACTGAGGTTTGAACAGGCGACAGTGTGCGTCAGCAGTGACGCCTAGTTCCACTCGGCCACTCCGTCTTCCTTTTTATATATTCGACATAAGAGAATCAAAATTAGGTAAAAATATAATGTAATAACTGTAAAAAAATTTTATTATTATTATTATTAATCTCCATAAAGTAATAGACAGGTGATGAATGCAACTAAAATTATTTAAAATATATAGGTACTTATAATATATTAGTACCAGGAAGGCCGATCTCCGATAGCACTTAAATAGTTTTTTATCAATTTTTAGAAACATTTTTCAACTATAAAAAACAGTAAACTACGGCTACTTTGAATGTATTTTGTTGGACCTGACCCTACGAAGTTTAAAACAAAACTAAACAATTTTGAATAGACAATATTATTGTCTAGACTAATTAAACGAAACTAAAATCTCTTAAAAATTCTTTTTATTTTGAAGAAAACATTTTTTTTTACTCTTAAAAGTAGATTATATTTATGTAAAAATTTAATCTTTTTAAAAATAAAAATCGTTTACTTTTAAGATTCGTTTTTAACATTCTTAAAAATATTTAAATAATTAACAGCTAATTGTTTACTTAAAATATTTTTTCTTGTCAGCGGCCAGAAAGCACGTATTTTCGGGCTGCGAAAAAGAATGCCCCAGGGGAGAATTCATGAAGTTAATTATTTTTACCATGGAATCGCGGATTCCCCAATGCAGATAGTGATAAACTGAAAGTCCAAAGCTTAAAGAATTTATTGGTACTTTCCGAATATGAGGTATACGTGGGAAATTTCGTGTAATTAAACGAAGAAAATTTTATAATTTATGATTTTAAAATAAATTTTTTTCCATAAAATAATTTGTAAACTGCATTTTATAAAAAAATATTAATATTTACTTGATAAGTATATACACGGAAGTTTTAATTTGAGTTTTGAATTTGTTCTTTTTGCAGAAGTACTGTTTAATAAAATGTTTCATAAAATTTAAAATTTAAAGATATTTACCATTAAATTTGTGAATATTATTTAAAAAATTAATTTTTTGAATTTTTCAAAGTATTATTTGTGTCATTCAAATAGTTAAATGTGTATTATTTTTTTTATCACTCAACGACTGGCCGTCGGACACGCTGGGGGTCCGATGCAGGGAGAATCTGGGGGTCCGATGCAGGGAGAACGCTACATGCAGGGAGAATCGAATTGTAGGTTACCAGAACCCAGAACGTCGCGTTGTCATCACCTTGGTCCCAAGAAAGGTTTTCCATTAGCAACGTATAAAGATATGAACTATCACGTCGCGCGACGGTGATACGAAAGGAGAAGTTTGGGCGGCCACGTCTAGCCGCCGTCCGTTGCCGTACCGCGAACCTCACCCACAGATACTTTTACTGTATAAAGATTTTTTATGAAAACTCATAGAAATGAACTTTTCTTGAAATTTTGACTAAGTCTATTGGATTCCTGAACTTTTTATATATGAAATATAAGAAAAATCGTTAGAGCCGTTTTCGAGATGGCATGACTGGAAATAGGTACATACAATTCTTTGCTCGTTTTATAGTATAAGATATTAAATCAGATGACAAGACATGGTGATTATTATTATTTTAAATCATCTTATCATGTTTTTTTTTTTTATTTAAATTATAATACCTTAATCTTTATTAATATAATACTTGATATAGCTTTCATTTCTTAAATAACGTTCGTATATGTAAAAATGCATTAGACTAGAGAAACGCCATATAGAAACAGTTAAGCCACAAGGAATTTTTCATCAATAGAATAATAATGGTAATACCTAACATCTTGTCGATATAGGTAATAATAATTATTTTAATTGAATGATATGTTATTTCTTTGCGTCTTCAGCCGTTTGACTGGTTTGCTGCAGTTCTCCATGATTCCCTATTGTAACTTAATCCCTTTAGTTCGTTGTAGCTGTCCTTTCCCATTTCAATCATTATTTGTTTCATTTATTCCATCCTTGGCCTTCCTCTTTCAATATAACCTTCTACGTCACCTTCTATAACATTCTTCGTTAAACTATGATGCCGTAGTATGTGCCCTATCATTTTGTCTCTTCTAACCTTAATACTATGCCACAATTGTCGTTTTTCCTTTGCTCTAGTTAATACTGCTTCATTTGTCACCCTTTCAGTCCATCTAATCTTAAGCATTTTTCGATAACACCACATTTCGAAGGCCTCAAGTTTGTTTCTCTCTAATTTAATAATTGTCCAAGTTTCACGCCCATATAGGGCAATACTCCACACATATAAGAACTTTTTTCTTGTCTGTAAGGATACATTATAAGTGGTGAATAAGTGTTCTTTATTTTGAAAAGCCTTCTTCGCTTGCGCTATTCTGCAGAGAATATCAGCTTTGCTGCGGCCATCTTCTGTTATTTTACTTCCCAAGTATTTGAATTGTTGTACTTGTTCTATGTGTGTTATCTGTATGCTAAAAATGCTTTATTTTAATAAAATATACCATGCACTATGGGAATAAACATGGAAAATTAAATTATGTACGGAAATATAGTTTTTTCATAAATTTAGTTACTATGAATAAATTACATAGTTTTACAATTTATTTTTAATTAATTAACTTTGTAAATTGGTAAAAATAAAATAAAATGGTGAATAGTTAAACAATATGGAGAAATTACCTTAAAATTGTTATTTGGGATGACCTTTATATATTTAGTATTTGATTTATTGATAATAGATCATATATTCGAGTATTCATAAAACTTATATAATAGGTACCTTATACAGAATAAAATTAAAAATATTATGTATTTTATTAGAATGGAAAGTTGTAAAAAGGAACCAAAAAGATTATTTTGTAATATATAAAATAAATAATTTTAAAAAGAAGCTGTTAAGATAATCTTTATGGAAATATCTTGTACGAGCCATAAAGCCAGGATTTATAAATAATTTAGGTGCGATTTTGCTCGTTGACACTGTCAATATTAATCGTGATTCAAGTTAAAAATCTTACTTTCGATAAATAAAATTTTTTTCGTTTTTCATTCCTTAGAGGCTTGGACCAGATATGCTTGATGATCTATGGGTAATGGCCCCTTGGGTAGACTATTTTGACTTTTTTTTGATAAGCTTAACTGGTGCATGAGAGTTTAGTTTGGTATTGTTTTAAATTTGATAGACGTCATACATCGTCGCGTTTAAGAAACAATGCTGTGAAGGGCACAGTGGAAATTTTACTCATTATTAGTCAATTTTATTTGTACATTTTTGGTTAAATCCAAATTGTTTGCTAAATAATTAGTGAAATGTTTAAGTTTTTAGCAGTGTTACTTTCATTATTGATATAACTATGTAATTATTAGCTATTTTACAGCTAATTTTAAAGAAATTATCGATTATATCTTAGTTAAACAATTCTAAGCAAAACTTTAGAATTCAAATATACTGTTGAATAGAACAATTTCTTTAAATAAATATTTACAGTTGGAAATTGACGTAAAAACAGTTATTACGTAAAAATTGTATACTAATTTACTTAAACGCTTATAAAAAATTCTGAGACACGATTTAAGATGAAAAAAAAATGTTAATTTCAAATAAAAATAATATTATTCAAGAAAATAATTCTTTTCTCCTAATTTTGACAAACGATGTTGATAGAAAAATCTTTACAACTATTTGTAACAAAAATGTAAATATAGAAAAAAATGCATGTAAGATATTAAATAAAATATTTAAGTTCAAACAAAATTTATGAAATAAAGACAAAAAAAAAATATATCGTTAAGAGTAGTTTTATTAAATTATTAATTTTAAATTATTAATTATTAATATTAAATAATAAAAATTTAATGCACTTAAGTAACTTTAAAAAATTGCATGTACAAACATAGAAGTGAAAAAAGAAAATTTTCTGATTCAAATATTTTTTTAGGTACTGAATTCAAAATTTAACGGAATAAAAAATTTTCTAAAAATAAAATATTTTCATTATTTTCCAAGTTAAACTAAAAAAGGGAAAATATTTTTTGAAGTTTTCAATTCTGTACATCACTGTTATAAATAATGTAAATCCATACAATTTTCACGTTTATAGTAGTTACCAATATTTTTGGAACTCAAATTTACTAGAAAATATCTATAGTCCATTTGGTAAAAGTCATGTAAACCGTAAACTTTACAGTTTTTACACAATCGTTTTTGGTATTTTATTTTCTCTGGACTTAGAAAAACTATTTAAGGAATAAATGTATTTATTTTTTTAAACGTCTATTAATAATATATTTCATGCATGTATGTTTCTAATATTTATTTCATTTAGGTACAACAATCCGATTAACAAAAATAAAACGATATCAGTACGCACAATACTATACAACATTTACTGTTGGGGATTTTCCAGTCTTTGCACACTTACTGCTTTTTTATTTCAACATTCACAAGATAGCACATTACTGAAATTCGCCCCTACTATCGGAGTTGGAAATTGCTGGTTTTTCAGTAAGTATGGATTGCTTAAAAATTTTTTTTTTTTATTTCTCGGTACGTTTAAGTATTATTGAATGTTATATAATATCGAACATGAATTATAAAATTAAATTTTTAAATAAATTGTTTTTGTTATTTGATAAATTTTTTCTAATAAACTGTGCATGATGATAATCTTTTAAAATTTTTGTGATCTGCAAAACGAATAAAAATAGTTAAAATTTAAAGTATTGCATTACACATGTACTATACACATATTTTTTACAATTATGTTTTATTTTCTTAAAAGCCAGAAAAATATTACTAAAGAAAAATCTTAATATACTATTCATGTATTTTTTTATTATGATAATAGTTTTGAATTTAAATATTATTAGAATTTATAAGGCAGAATTCAATTTTGCATGTTACTTTTAGTACATAATAATTAAATGCATTCCATTCAACTTGAATACAAATTTATCATTATATAATTCATGTATTGAATAATTTTTTTTTCTATCAAAGATTATAAATATCATATTTGATCCATCTATGAGACTCTATGAATCGAATCATTTTTTTTTTTTAAATATATATCAAATCACCTGTTTTTAATAAGGACATGAAAAACAGTATATCATATTTTTAGATACCAATTTTCAAATCATGGAGTAATTTTATTTTTAAATGTCACCAGATAAAATAAAAAGGTAGAAAGGGGAAATAAGAGTATCTACTATGATACTGACGAGTAAGAATGATAGTTTTAAAAACGAAAAAATTTATATTTTTAAATTTCATTCTTCTTTCAGTATCTATACATATATTTTTTAATCATCTTTGTAAAGTCTCTGTAAAGATGACCAGGACGGATGTATTGAAATTTAAAGAAATGATTAATCTTTTGTTTAGTTAAACGATTCTGAGCAAAGCTTCAGTACAAAATAAAATATACCGATTATATATTTAACAGTTTTTAGTTTGATTGTTGGCATAATTTTTTTTTATATAATTTGTTAAATGTTTTCTTGTTAAAAACTAAGAAATTCTCTTTTAGCGAATTTCAAATAGAGATTCAAACATGTTCCGTCTTTATCATAAGTTTCATAATGATTATTTATTGATGAACCAATTTTTTTTAAATAAACATTTTAAGTTGAAAAATGACAAAAAAACAGTCAATTCCATAAAAATCATATTATAATAAACTTAAACACTTAAATAAATAATAAAATAATAATCTTGATTTACAATTTTTGATTTTTTTTTTTTTTTTTTTTGGTGTTATTACTTAAATTTATGATCATTTTAAATTTTCAAAACTTATTGTCAAATATTAAATATATTTTTCGAGATAATCTTCTATTTTAGCCCAAAACTTTCAAAATTTTTTAGAAACTTTTGTGAAATATGTAACATTAATATATAGTCATATATCATTAATACATAGTGAATATTTCAAAGTTTCTAGCAAAATTATTTCGTGAGTTTTAACCAAAATCGATTTAGTAAAAGTGTCGTTTACGGGAAAATTTTAACGTTCTCACTAGATTTTCCGACATTTTTTATCATGCTTATATTGTGAAGAGGGAAAAACGACCTTTTTGAAATACAATCTGCATGCAATTTTCAATTTGTAGAGTTGCCGGATGCATTTTTCGGACCACTCAAACAATCTGGAAAAGTGCTCACAGAAAAAAAAAACGTCATTGTAAAACTAATAGATCCTTCACTTCACACAGAATCTAAAACATAAATTCGTCATACCATAGATTAAACTCTATGAATCTAGTTTCATAATTTTTTTTAGTATTGCTGTAAATGATTAATTTTTATGAATCTTAAAACGCATCATTAAAATGTTGAAGAATAACGTTTTATATTATTTTAATGGGTATTTTTGTATGTTGTTAATGTATTAGATATTTTGAAACGTAAAATCGTAGCATCGTTATAAAAAAGAGATGTAATTTTAGAAACTCATATTTTTTCCATAATTTTGGTGTTTGTTTTAAAACAAAGTATCTAATTTTTAATGTTGATCACGACGTGAAAATAACGATTTGCCTAACTTAATTTATGATTGAAATAATAGGAAAATAAACTGTTTAATGTTTAGGTAGGTATGTGTTATTATAATAAACATACGTATATTGTTATTTTTCTCTAATCATGCTGCAGTTGTCTTCAACGTTATTACTTGCTTCGTAAACGAAAATAACTCTTAGCTTGACCGATCATTGTCAGAAATTAAGCCAAACATAATGATGAGAATTTTATTTCGCTATTCAAACACCAAAAAATGAACAGATTTTTGTATTTCAATAAGAATGTAGATATATATATATATATATATTGCGTACATTTCTGCATGACTATGCCCTCATGGTTTACAAATCTCCGCCGATTCGGGCGAGTGTCCAAATGTATTAGTGGTGTACATTTGGTTGCAATAAAAAAAATTATCGCGGGATGTCAGAGCTGAAAAAATTGGGTACTAAAAATGGGACATGAAATATTTCTTTATTTGAAAACCAAAATAACATCACATAAGCACGTGTAAACAGTAAAATATTTCATTACATTGAAATAAAATCACGTGAGAAATCTATCGAATACTATGTCTTAGTAGAAACGATATTTGTATAGTCAATGTCGTGTTACCTACGTCAAACACTTTTATGACAAAATGTAACACAACCTAGTGAATCCGAAACATTTACAAAATATTTGCTTGATGAATTCGATTTCGATTTCAATCAAATATTTGCTAATCAATTATGTCGAGTACATCAATAATACGCACCTTAGGTACTGTAAAATATTGTCGGTCATTTTTTAAATGCCAAATTTTATTGCATGTATACATTAATATTTAGTACTAATACTTTTCGCATTTATGTACATGTTTTTTTTTTTTTTTTTTTTTTATAAGAAAATATATTTATATTGAAGTGTACTTTTGCATAGTTCACTAACATTTTTAGAAAACATCAAACGCATATAATTATCGAATTTTTCAGAGAATATTAGTCTCATATTTTATCTATTTTAGGAGAATAATATAAATCTTCGCTCTAGTCAGTATGAAAAAACCGAGACTCTATTATAGTGTTATATCTAAACTAAAATGATTTTGTATAAACTTAAAGATTTTGCATTATGGATACAAAAATATTTTTTTTTTACGGAGGTGAATGGATTAAAATAGTATGCAATTTCCAAAAGACTTAGGACATTTAGACATAGCCGCATTAATATGCACATTCGAACGCCAATGTATATAAATTTTTACGTTTTCCATAAAACACATTTTTGGTTATGATATCTAAGTCATATTTTATTGGCTGTCTACAAAATAATATTCTAATTCACTTATATATGCTGTGATTCTATACATAATTATTATTTACAAAATTAATTTATCATAAATTCATGTGAAATGTGATATGCGATATTATAGAGATATAAAAATTTAGTATGAATAAAAATGAACTATTAATAATTATTTTAATGCTTTTATAAATTCTGACTTTATTTTCTTAGGTTACTTCATTTTTGTATTTTCATAATCTTGGTATATCGTGTACCTACAAACAGCTGTATTATTATTCTATTAGATAGGTATTCCTATATTTATATTGATAGCGAATTGAATGAATTGAATTAATACTTTGTATTAATACTTTGAATTTAATACTTTGTATTAAAAAAATAAAATAAACAAATTTAAAGCGATTAGTCATAATCTAGACCAATATGTGAATAGATCTTTCATCCCCTACTAATTACCTAAAATGTATTTTATACTTTTTAAGCTTGAATCTACAATACTGCTAAATTAAAAATATTTAATAATCGTATATCAAATTCTGATTTTATTTAAATTTTCACTCTTACTTCGTACCTAGATTGCAATATGTTATGATACCTTAAATTTTACCAATAATTTTTCATAATTTTTCTATATGTTATGATTGCCATTATCGTACTAATAGTGAAATGTTTTAACTATAATTATGTTGAAAATTATTCAAATCACGTAATGTTATAATAAATCATATTTTACTAGGTATTGCATGAAATACGTTATACAATGTAATTTTTAATTTTCAAAATTATATTAAGTACAATAGAATGATGTACCTAAATTTAAACAGACAATTTAATTCAAATTTTTCTAAACTTGAATAGTTCTTTCTTTACTAGGTACTGATTATGAAATATAAAATTCTCTGTTATATTTTTTTACAGACTATGTTCATAAATATTTATTTTTCATTTATTTAGCTACTGATTACGGTACAGTAATATTCTTCTTACTACCTTTGTCCATCATGCTGATTGCCAATTTGATATTGTTCGTGCTGACTGCTTTACACTGTTCAAAAATTAAATCAGAACTCAATAAATTCAAAAAAACTGATTCAAAACTCCAACGGTTTCAAATCGATAAAGAAAAGTAAGCATTGTAGATCAATTATTACTCAACAAGAATTTCAGATCTTTTCACGTACTCGTATATGTCACACCATATCGTCCTCACGCTTGACCAAGAATACTGTTCACTACGATTAAGATTTAAAAACAATCACTAAGATTTAAAAAAATGCATTGTAAAACCCTCCAAAATCGTATTTATTTAAACGGAATAATAGAATATATGAGTTTCGAACAGAAATAGAAACACTATTGTTTTATTCGTGACTTATTGTATTGGATCCGACTATACGTGTATATTTACCAATGATAATATATCACTCAAAATATTTAACTTTATAGCGACCAAAACGTATTTTAAGCTTTAACCTAAACGACTATATTGGTTTTTTAAATTTCAAAGATAAAATGTGTTTTCAATGTACTTAAATCGATTATAACTTTTTAACGCCTTTACAAGAATATTATATTCTTATAGGAGCCTAGAGCATAGTGAATGGCTAGACGTAAGTTCCCTTTCCAATCCCAAAACAATAATTTTTCTTCTCCTTTTATCACTAAAAACAGATCAAATAGTGAGAATACACAATCTCATACCACAAATTTGTTTTCAAACTCAAAGTTTGTTCTATTTTGCATGACAAAAAAAAATAATGATAATAATAAAAATGAAAATGAAAAATAATCATATTTAATAAGATTCCGAAAATTTAGGAGTTAAATAGATCGAGGGAGAGAAAATTAATGATGCCTATAATACCTGTAAATCTTTACCAAAGCTTTAAATGTTTACCATTTGTTTTCAAAATTTGAATAATAATAACGAAAGATTGATATGTGTAAATTATTAAATATTTTTTTTATCATCATTTACTATTTAATTTATAATACGTAAAGAACGTTTTGGAAATCTCGAATAAAATGCAGAATTTAATACCTATGCAGCTATATATTGAAATACTTATATTTAAGATTAAATCAAGACAAGTCTAAAACGAGATTTCAACGTTACTGTCATTGTAATTTACCATAAAAAAAAATCAAAATAAGTACTAAATTTTTTATTTTCTACAGGTTTGTGATGAGCATAAAACTGTTTCTTGTCATGGGGATACCGTGGTCATTCGAAATAATGTCCAGAATATTTCCAAACGAAGGGATAATATGGCAAATTTTAGATGAAATCAACGCTCTGCAGGGCGTGATGATATTTGTTATATTTGTGGCCAAACGGAAAGTCATAATGAGCATTCGGAAAAAGATTTCAGGCTCCTTTCATCACAGTGAGTCGACAAAAATGAACACTATATCTGGATCATCACATTGCAGCAGTGCTCAAAAAAATAATAACAATGATTTCTAATTTTAAAATTAAGAATGAAGACTTAGGGTATGGATGGAAAGATTTTAAAAAAATATAAAAAGGCCCAAATTTTTTTTTTGATGATAATTAGACAGGTAGTGATGGAAATGTATATATTATAACAAGTTTCTATATTTGAATTATAATTTTACTTTTTAAATACTTATAGCTTTATATTAATAGTTTATTGAACAATTATTTATAAACATACATTTTAATGATATTTTATTAATAAATGTAAATATAATAGCATCGATAATCATTATCCTCTCATAAAATATTTTTTAGTAGTATTTTGCATTGTATTGATCCAAAAATTTGTAAAAAACCAATAATTGATAAGTTGTAGCTTGTAAATAAAGTTGTAAAATACACACACACACACACACACACACACACACACACACACACACACACACACACACACACACACACACACACACACACACACACACACACACACACACACACACACACACACACACACACACACACACACACACACACACACACACACACACACACACACACACACACACACACGTTTGTTTACTACACTCGCCCATACCACCCATCGTACGATAATAACAATAAATGTATACGTAACCCAGCCGCTCGCGTCGACGTACCGGTCCGATTTAAAACGTTTTTATATATAAGAATTATTTTTCACATTCATCACACTCCCCTCAAAAGAAGCATTTGCTACAAAATCCGAGCCCTATTAATCATTTTAGATCTAATTTAATTATATTGCTCTATTATACATTTTTTTGTGACCATATACATTTATAATTATAATTTATAGTATATTGTGTTATTTACAAACGTGAAAAACAAATACCAAGGGGTTATATTGCTTTATTTAAGATTAAATAATAATAGAGTGGCTTGAAGTTATTAAGTAAAGAAGATTGTAATAACAAGTTAGGGAAACTCGTTTTGATAGCGTGCCGAATTCCTGGTTTCTAAACGTATTCAAATACAGTGCAATAAACTATAATTTCGTTTAAATTTAAAAATTAATTAGACACCTTTATATTTTGATACCTTCTTATTTTTAAATATTAGATTATGTTATAGAATAAATATTGCAACTTCAACAATCCTTGCTCTAAATTTTTCTTTGAAAACCTTAAACTAAGAAATGTTGAAATCTTAGAATAAAAATAATTTATTATACATTTTTAGTAGTCAACGCAGATTCGAGTGAGAGTTTTTGGTATAGCAGTTAAATGGAATCCTTTTGTAGTATCTTTTAGAATAATTATATGACACGATTTCAGTCATTATGCAAAATTATACATTGTGTAAGTAACCAAATTGAATAGAATATTAGTAGCAGTATGGTTGAACGGAAGTAAACTCTAGTTCAAAATTGACTGATTATACAACAATGGGTAAAGTAGCCGTTACATATAAAATGATCAAAATGATGAACTATTGGTCAGCAGCGTGTAAAAGCTCACCTGTGAACTGAATAGGAATGTATCACGTTATCTTGGCGTAGACATTTTTTAGATGAACGATGAACGGCAACAAGTTGGAACTGCACAGTAAATTGTATTGTGGTAATGCCTGGTATTAACCATTACCAAGCGATTACCCTAAAAAGGGACTTTTGATCGATATATTAAACTAATCAAATAAATAATATGCGTTCTTCCTGAGATCCGGTAATAATCCAGTGCTATAGTAACGCATTTTAAAAATCTCAAAGCTTCAACAAATCCCTATGCTAGAGGTTTTTTATTTGTTGCTTATTTGATCCAATAATGAAAAATATAGTACTACAATTATACGCCATTAAACACTAATTAAATTGTTGAACTATTACAAAAATACAATTTTAAAACATTGTAAATATCAATGATATATCGAGGTATACATTAGTTACATGTTTTGTAAATTATTACTAATAACTTCCACTGGCCCAAAATATACACAAGTTTACCTACGCAATTTAATTATTGAGTAAAAAATAATGCCGTAATAATAAATTACTAAAATGATAAAAAGTTTTTCTGGTATCTTCGCCAGCCACTTGTCAGTTGATAGTTGGGTGTGGTGACTAGTCCGCGTGTTAAAATGTTATTAAATACGAGTAAAAAGGTCCTACGCGTATAAAAGTGTCACGGGAAATAATTGTTTTAATATCACTAATGCGAGTCGGGATCACGGTTGATTTAAATCACTAATATTTTAGCAAAACAAATTAGAATATTTCCAAAGAAAGATTGAAGATTGACAAATGAACAAGCTAGGTAAAAACAATCACGTGACAATGTAATAACCGTAAGATTATACCGTCAGGACGTACATAATAAAAAATAATTTAAAATTGTTCTGGTACGTACGTCTTTTTTCTATTTTTCCGAAATTGATCAGTCGAGTAAGTACTAGTTTAAGAAGGGCGTCACTTGGAGGGTATATATAGGATTCGGATCTTCTTATACCTCCAAACACCACTTTTTGTTTCGCGTCATACTCATTTTTTGATTTTTCGAAAAAGATTTAGCAAATATTATTATATTTAACAAATCAGGTAAGTATTTAAAAAAAACCGCTTCTCTTCTCGAAATAAAATGGTAGGTAGCTTACAGGGATGTTAAAATGATACTAATCCATTTAAAAATCAATAGTTTTTCTATTGAACGGTTCTTTTCTCTATTTAATTCATAATAGACAAAGCCATTTTTGGTTGGAGAGCCTAACCTATCCCATCAAATTTACATAATAAAAATCTTTTGAAATTCACAAAATATCATACTTATTCTGAAAAACGTATAGTTTAAAATGTGAAACATATTCATACAGATAGTCACATATTTTTTTGTTATCTATATTGATTTTCCTATATTTTATAATGTTGCTAAGGTTAGGTTATTTTATTTTATTTTCAACACAGGTTATTTAATATATGAAATATTATACATGAGTAAAATCAAAAAATAAAACTATGAAGTAAAACTAAGAAATGTTCGGTATTCAATAAAATAAAATAATGATGTGAAATAGATAACAGGTAATATTCAATTAACTTGTTAATTGATGTTATAAAATCTTAGACGAAATAATATTGTTTCATGCACAACTACTAGACAAAATATTTTAGATTGAGAATAAAACCTATTGAAATATTAGTCATTTTTATAATTAATACAAAATCAAAGTATGTTTATTGATGTTTTTCAGTGCTTTTATATGCACTGTAATATAGTATTGAAATATTGACACATATGTATTTTAAACATATCACAAATCGTCAGTCGTACACGAATAATTTTGTAAAGCAAAGAAAAAAACATCCCGTCGTTTAATTTACGTACACGTGGGCAACATTTTGTTGAAATATAGTGACTTACAATATCCGGCTAAACTTTTGAAGTGTTATACAGCCAGGCTTATGGAAAAATTATGGTTAAAAATCGAATATTAAATCTTAAAATAAATATTGGTTAAAAACCTCAAAAATTCAATTTAGAATCTGTCCTAGTTCATAAACCTAGACTGTTCCTAGACCAAGTATCATTCTAAAAATGAGTATTACACACCATCGTATTAAATGTGTATACTTAGGCATGGAATGACATGTATTGTAACGCTATATATTTTAAATCTTTTTTCAAATCAATTTTAACGACAATATTAAATCAATAACTTTGTCTTAAGAAAACAGCAAAATAAAGTTTATACAAAAAACTACACATGTTTTTTATATAGGTAGGTAATACTTTTAACTATATTTTTATATAAATATTATATAAAACTATTTTATCTACTATATTATACATTAAACGGTAGGCAAAAGATTAATGTATAATGTATATGAATAAATTATATTACATATTGTAAAGAATTTGTCAAATTTGATGAGAGAAGTTCGTAGAGGCTTCTGATTCTACTTTTCAAACTTTTTTAGTTTTTTTGATTCACTTATAGCATTATTAATCTTAAGTTACATTGTTTTCAAAATATAGCATTATAAAATTCCTAAAAAATAAAAATAGTAAAATTCATATAGTATACTATGTGCTGTCATATTTTTCAAGAGTACAAATGTATTGATATGCATCAGATTTTCGGACTATTTGATCACCAATACAATTTATAATAAACATTAAATATCGTATTATACTCATGAATCCGTTCATAGATGATCTCATTTTACCGACCAACTGGCAATTATTACGAAAGATTCATCTCAATGATGTTAATATATTTCGATTTTTAACAATTATTTGGTTAAATAATGTACTAAAGTGTAATTCATTTGAAACATTTCGCCTTATTTTAGATTCTGAGTGTAGTGAAGAATCGTATGGATTTACAATGATGTTTATTTTATTATTATTATTTTTTATTTTGAAACACTTTTAGCACGCCTTAACTTTGTCCAAAAGATTCATTCAGCAACTCAATATAATAAATAATATAATAGATATATAATAGGTAATAGATAATATAATATAATAGATCGAACATTTTGTGTATATGATACTTTTAGGATTTATTAAACTCTAAACTCAATAGTTTTTTCCAGGTGAGAGATAAAATAGCCGAAATTGAAGTAAAAATGGTGAAATTCGCCGTAAACGACACTTTCATTAAATTTACTTTAATAATTTCGTCTTAACTCCAAAAGTAATGTTGCTTGAAACTTGAAATTTTACTGTATATTATGACATATTACTATATAGTTAAAAAAAAAGTTTCAAACAAATTTAACAATAATTAAGCTAAAAATAGAACTTTTAAGTTGCCACGTTTATTTTAAGTATATTTCTAATAAACTTTTAAATATTTGACAAAAATTTTTGAAAATGCAATATGATCATACTTATAAACTTCTCTAATGATACCGAAAAAATTTCAGAAATCGTGGCACACACTTTTTTTTTATAAGCGTTTTAGTAAATTATTATTAGTTTCTTACGTAATAAACTATTTTTACGTCGATTTTCAACTTAAAATTTTTTTGTATTAATCCGATCAAAATGAAACTTTGAAAATAGACAGAACAAGAAGATTTAAATCTTTTTGTAAAGAAAAAATGTCTTCTTTGTTGACAAAAAACTTAAGATAATTTTGAAAAAAAAAAAGGTATCGATAATTAGACGATAAATGGTGAAATACATGAATAGTATATTTCGATTCTAAAGCTTTTCTCAGAATCATTATCTGGAGAAATGATTGATCATTTTCTGTAAAATCCACTATATCCATACCCATTAATTCGTCCGAGAAGCGAAGAATAAACCATTTGGCGAAGTATGTACTTTTTAAATTTTTTAACCCTAATATTTATTAGAATTATCATATTCACAAAGAAACCAAGGAAGAATGAATTCAAAAATTTAGGTACATCATATCAAAATAAATGTCTATATTTGTTAGCAGTAATTGACAACATGTAGGTAGGTGTATGATATAAAAACAAAAATCAATAATTGTGGTTATCAACATGATTTCATACTACTATTTTTTTTTTGTATATTTTTAATTTTCAAAATCAAAAATTGTTTTTAATCACTAATTTTTTAAATATATAAATCTAAAAAATAGATAATTCTTAAAAAAAACGAATGATCTTCAATCAGGGTGGAGGAAATGAGTAATTCGTCAGTTAACTTAATATCTAATCGCATACTTTGATTAAAAACGTAAATAACGCCGATGAAATGTCATAAAAAGACAAAAAAACTTTAAATATACACTTGTAGTCGGTCAATAAACGAATGCCGTTATGAGAATAATATTATGTTGAGTTTCAAGATCATTGTAAAAACACTAGCAAAAATATCATAGCAGAAAAATATAGAAGCTATTATTAGGTAAATTATTATAATATGTCTATATTATATATGTAAAAAAAAAAAGATAAAACAAAAAAATGAACAACTCAAATTAGGATTTTTCACGGCGATTCGTGATTTTTCTTTCCTTGCCTTGGTGTCTTAACGTACATCATAATATATTATAACATACACGGTACACGTAGTGTACGTACACGCGTTCGCGATGAGCGTACGTCGACATACGCGCACTGTTACGACGACGTTCAAATCCTCTCGCTCTGCGCATCCGCCGTCCCCGACTTGGCCCGGTCGCACTCCGCCCGGTCGTTGGTCTCGCTGGTGCGGCTGTCCTCGTCCCCGCTGTTCACCGTGATGTCACGGATCGAAGGCCTGGGCCCGCGCCGCCACTGCTCGTTGCTGGGCTTGGCCTTGGTCAACAGTTTGGGACCGGACAGCGAGACGATGATCGCGCTCGTAGGGGCCGTCAGTATGATGGATATGATGCACACCATCACGATGATCCGGGCGTACTTGGCGAACTCCGTCTGTTGCTCGGGGTTTTTGATGTTGGACGCGGCCTCGAGCACCGCGGGACCCAAAGCGGCCTGAAACGGTCACCGGGAATTCGCGATGAGAATTTTATTGACACGCAAATAAACACTATAATACATCTAATCTAAATTTTCCCGTGAAAACTAAGGCTCGTACGAGATTCCTATGGAGTATACGAGATGGAACGTATCTAAAGTATTCTGGAACCCAACTAGTTCTACGTCTTTATTTCGGGGCCCAACTCAGATGCGGTCTGATCTGATTCTGATCTACAAATTAATGTTTATAATAATAATAATAGGTGTACACTAAGCCGCGAAATTTGGGTGTGCTAAGTGAGTGGAACACGCGAGCCGAAGATGTTTAGAACATGTTTGGAGACATTCCATTTTCAGCTGAAAAATTGACAAATGTATCGATAAATGATTAATATATGATGAAAATTTCAAATTTCTAGAAATACAATTTTTCAAGTTATAACTAAATAACTAAAACTGATTTAGTAGAAATGTAATTTATGGCGTATCGTATCGTTTTTGCTCAGTTTTTCCCCAAAACTGGAAAAACTATCGAGAAAACAGAAAAATAACCGCTTTAAGTATCATCTAGATCAAATATATACATCTGATTTATAGATTTGCTAGATGAAACTTTTGGAAAATTATTACTACCAAAAAAAGTGTTAAAAGAAAAAAAATTAACATCATTGTAAAACCATAAGATTTACCTTCATTTTACTCAGAACCTAAAATTGATATAAAAACAGACAATTCCATTGAAAATTATATGAGTATTTACTTAATCGCATATAAAAAAAATACAGAGTCACGATTTTTGATATTTCTCAGTATCGTTTCTTAATTATATGAGTATCGTCATATTATATTTTCAGAACTCTTTATTAAATATTAAAAATATCATTAGATATATCAAAACAAGCCACAAGATATTTTTAAACTCATATTTTAGTTCAAAATTTGTCGAATTTTTTTGGAACTTGTAAAGTATGTATCAATATGCCATTAATATATGGTGAGAATTTCAATTTTCTAACAATATTACTTTTTGATTTATGACTATATAACTAAAATCGATTTAGTGAAAGTGTCGTTCACGGAAAATTTTACTGTTATATTACTCGATTTTTCTGCAGTTTTTCCTAACGCCTAGAAAAGAGAATAATATCAACGTACTATTATACATGCGATTTTTGATCTATAGAGATTGCTGTATGAAACTTTTAAAACAATATTACTACCCTAAAAAGTGCTTAGAGAAAAAAAAATGATAAAAATATAAATATAAATAAAAATAGTCCTCGGACGAGGTAATAACAAAATAAATAAATGTAATACAATTTTATTCCGAACACTTGCATAAATCATTAAACTTTTGTGAAAAGAAATATGTTAAGATGATTTATAGTTGTAACTCAAACGACTACATCAGCATGTACATAGTACAAAACGACAACTTAAAAGTGAAAATTGTAAAATGTTCTCATTTGTTGCACATAGAAATCAATTTCTAAATCATTTTAAATTGTATCAAGAAGCCAACATCTTAGCATAAAAAACAGTTAATTAAATTATAAACTACTACAGGAGATAAAGAAAAAATGAGTTAACATACGATTACATTATTGACTTAATGAAAATTGGAGTTTTTCGTAGCTTCGTTTTGATTTGTATCAGACTGTGCACACACACACACACACACACACACACACACACACACACACACACACACACACACACACACACACACACACACACACACACTCAAACACATTCCATTGCCCAGGTGCCCAAAAGTCAGTCATATAATACAAAAGTCGTATAATAAATATGTACACATATATGTATTTATTGTTGTCTTACTGCAATATTGTGTCTTATATACAACATGTCAACTAAAATTTAAGTAAATGCATGTGTATTTATACGTGATTTTAATGTTATATAAAAATATATTACAATTATTAATATTTTATAATAGCTTCCGCCGTCATTGTTTGATCATTACATAATAAGTCCCCAATTTCCTAACCATTAGTGACGATACAGAGAGTGAAATTCAATCCTGACCTAGTTCTTTTGAACTAAAAATGAGATTGGTACACAAACAAAATATGGGCAAACATTTAGTGTTTTTAATTTTTTTGTATGAGCTATCTCGTAGGTATCTGTATTCTAAAATTAAACGTTTATTATAAATTATCTTGAACATAAAAATAATAACGAGCAATTAAAAAAATCTTAGATAATTTATTGTTTGTACACAAATTAAATCGTCTGTTGGGTAATAAAAAATAACAATAAATGAATTTTCGTTTACTTGAACGGACGCTTTGGCCATCCATGAAAATGCAATAAACAGTTTTTCTTTAAAATTCAACGAGCTTCCGGACGCCGCTAGAATCGTTATAATAATTCTTGACTGAAATGAATAAAACGATTTATTTTGATAAATGTTTTCGCAATGAATAGAATAAATGAAAGTCAAATAATGTATGTTACATAAAAACTCTTGTGTCGCATGCGTTTTTGAGTTTCAAATGGTATTAAGATTAGCTGCAAATTAGACATGGTTGATATACACTTTTATTTTTACGTACCACAAAAGCGATGGCGACACACGCTGCAGTTATTGTTACGACGTGTAATTCGAGCTCTTTGAACACAATTTGTGTGCCTGTCAATCCAAATAGTATTGGTTCACATACCATCCAAAATATTTCAAAAGCCGTGGCCACCGGGTTCTAATAGACATGTACGTATAGATTCAATTAATTTTTATTATGGTTAATGTTGTAACAATATTTAACGAAACTAATTTGTTAATTGTCAATAGATTATTAAATAAGTGACGAATCTGTGCCTAAGTCAAAGTTAAAGTCGTTTCGTTAAATATGTAATCATTTGACATAGGTACTCGTTTACTCATATAGTGTTAAAATATTTTTAGTTTTAATACTTATATAGGATCGCGGTGTAGCACTTGTACAGTGTACTTGCATTTATAGTCATAAATGAAATTCCTAAAAATTCAAATAGCACTCAGAATTTTTATACAATTAATGTTTTTTGACAAATAATTTTTTTTATTAAGATTAATTTGTCAAAAAAATGTCCACATTATGTTTATGAAAAAAGTTTGTATATTGTCTTATTTGTTTTTCAAAATTTGATTCCCAAAATCTCTCTTAAAGATGATAAAAAATATAAAACTTATTTATCATTTAAAATTTTCCTAGATCAAAAAACTTTGAAATTATACATTTTTTTCTACCTATTTGAATATTGGTATGAAAAAATAAAATGCTGTAACATACATTTAAAATCGGCATGTTAATAAAATGCTGGCACGCGCGCGCGCGCGTGTGTGTGAGTGTGTACTCGTGTATTTTACGTTAAGCTGTAAAAGTCATGAGAAAAAAAAATGAATATTTAAAATAAATTGATATTACTATCATTACACACATTTTTGATAACTTTCATTTATAATGCCATTTTGATAAGTAATGGAATATTTTGATTCAATTTGTAAAATTATTCTAAATAAATTTCAACGTGGAAAACAAATTGTATATTATTTTGCATTTACTAAGTAATAATTAAAAATAAATACGCATCTATAATTAATGATTTAGCAATGATAAAATGCTAACATTATTTTTTAACTAAGAATTCTAAAATTTATCTTTAAAATAAAGTTTACTAGACTGTAAACTTACGTCTTCAATACTCCATTCTTGTTTAGTCCAAAAATAAATGGAAGTGAACGCAGAAATGATGACAGCTAATGGTCCAGCGCCTTGTAAACTTGTTTCTTCAAAACCCAATACAGCTAATAATCCTCCCCCAGTCAGCATTAAAATACGCAATGGTACTACATATGGCTATGTGAAAATAAAAATAAAAATAAAATATTTTTTTTTAAATATTGAATAACAATTTTTTCAGTCTTAAATATCTTATTTACATATTAAAGTTATAGCTGTGCTATAAGAAAATAGTAAAAAATTCTGTTAAAATAATATGATTTTTAACGGAAGCCTGAAACAATTAATTATTTTTAGAGTTGGTATTTTAAACAATATTCATAAATAAAATTTAAATACTTACATCACTACGTTCCGGAACGTACTTAACAATAAAACCCCACACTAAACCATATGCCATCCCAGCTGCTATTGATATCGGGCTTAACAATAAATCATGAACAAAAGAATCTGAAAAATATAAATGATTATTAGTTTTGCGTGAGTTACGATAGTGATAAAAATCGTAATGTGAACAATTAATGTCAAATACGAAATTATTAACTTAAACTGTGAAACATAAATTATTGTGATTTAAGTCACAATATGGTCACAATTAAAGTAGAAAATGAATTATTACAAAATTAACTAATTACAATTGAAGTATAGGTTTACTTTTATTTGATAAATATTAAGTATTTTACATAAAAGTTATGCTTGGACAATAATAATATGGCGAAGAAGAAATATAATTTCCCTCTAAATAAATGTCAAAAAATATAATTTAATCTATTTCAACTATTAGTTGAAAATATTTTATTACTAATATTAATCTAAATTATAATACAATAAATTATATAATACAAAATCATATTGTTTATGTCTAATTAGTTGGTTAACTTTTGTAATGTAACATTTTTCAGTTATAGTCCATGATAGTAACACAACCGTATTGTTATTGATTCACAAATTGTTTTATGAAATATATTAAAGACAAGTCTTTAATCTTTATATTAGTATATATCCGCTTTATAAACATTGAATCTATAAATATGCATATTTCAAAAAAAATGTTAAGTCAAAGGTTTAATGGTGAGTATTATACCACATGCAGTCGTTTCCCTGAAAATAGTTAATTTGTTTTAAATTAATAATCTTCACTAATTCAAATTAAATAATGACCCATTTTCCAGAGCAAAACTTTAAATCCGATTCAATAATTACTTTTGATTATTTAATACTTAGTTGAATAATAATTATAATCATTTTTACATCAATAGACCGTCAATCAACTGTCAATGAATAATTTTAAGTCAGCAGTCGACAGTCGCAGTGAAAATCAATAATCGACCAGTTTTCACAATACAAAATATTGATTAAATTTAATTCATGACATTTAGGGAAAGATTAAAAAATAAATATTATTTATTCTATATATATATATATATAGTAAGTAAAATACTTTAATATAAATTTAATTAAAAACTACTTAATAATATGTAGATACTCGTACAATAGAAAAATATTTGTTTAGTCAACGAGAATTTTCAAACAATTATGTGTGCGTACTATTAAAAATATTTGTGATACTTACTAAAAAAAATAGGGTCTTACGTAAACTGTGAATTAAGTTTATACGATTTCACGGAATAACGACTGATACAATTTTGTTTTCCTTCGTTTTTACAGGTGTACGTACTTGATCCAAAAAGCATGCTCGTCCCTACTCCGAAAGCTATAACAGAGGCGGCGTCGTCGATTCCGGCGACTGCTATGATCAACGTAGGAATCCCTTGAGCCACGCCGTATCCTTTTGATCTCAAACGGAAGAGACAAGGGACAACTACAGCTGGGGAGACGGCAGCGACTATTGATCTACGATTATATCAAAAGCTTCAGTGTCACTCAACGTTATATTTCAATTTATGACATTGATATTAATGTAAAACGGCTACGTTTAAATTAAATTAAAACAAAGGTAGTACGGATACCCGCAAAGTATAGCGTATTGCCACGGTAAATTTAATAGGTAGTGCACGGTCACCGCGATAACAGTTGCTTCGGAAAACCACGGAATGAGAGCGAGGATTAACACTCTACAGAATAATTTTTTCAGTGCGCCAGGATCCAAGTCCAATCCTGCTCGTGTAAATATTATCACTAACGCAATTTTTCTGAAACGAAATAAAACAGAAATAAACTTTAGTTAAAATAAATACATATTATAATTTCGTGCACGAGCCAAGTGTTAATGAGTTGACGGATTTATGAATTAAATAGGCAAGATATTTCATCGGATTGTTCGTGTTATTAATTGTATTCTAATTTTTATGTAATTGAAGTAATTTTATGCTTTAAATGTATCAAGTTGTGCTTTGATAATTTTCAGTTATTTGTGATAAATTATTTTGATTATTATTAATAACATTAGATAATTCATGGAAAATAAATAATTTTTATATCAAATATAGTTACTTATATAACATATAATTTTGCACAGAATATAAAAGATTCACATTGTAATCAATTATTTTTTTTCGAATTGTAATACACTACACATATACATTTACTTATTTAACGACTCATAAAGCTTTTTTTGTGATAGTTTTGTTAGCACTCCATCGACCCCTCCCCTATAAATACACTTATGGTTCTGTCGAAACTGATCCCAGAACACACATCAAATAGTAATAGTATAGTAATAATATAGTAGTATGCAATATCTGTCACGATAAGTCGAATATAAATGTAATTGTTTCGTGTGTTTCTGATTTAGACGTACGAATTTCGGCAATATTATAATTATTATTTCATATCAATATGAAGCCCTTTAACGTCATATGGAACACACCCACGTGGAGGTTGTCGGAGTTGTCTCCCAAAAATATGATTTTTTTTTAATTTTTCAATTTTCGATTTATTAAATTATTTCATTTTTAGCAATGAATGGGTTTCCTAATACTTTTAATATATATATATTTTTTTTATAGTATTGGTTGGAAAAAAATGTAAAACTCATTAATATAATGAAATCAAATGTGTCCTATTTCTTTGCGTGCTAACTTTGTCAACTGTTGTCTGATAAATGCTTCTTTTTTGTACATTTTCTTCATTTTAATTCATTATTTCTACATTTTTTATGTCACTGATTGAACTATTGGCCACACATCAACAAAGTTATAGATGTTAGGAATGACATTCTATCACTATATAATATAATAAATATATTAAGACATATTTAGTCTTGAAAAAAAACTTTGACAGCTGATGGTGGTATGATTGTATCTAGCAGTAAACTGTGCCTAAATATTAAAAGGTACGATGTGAAAGGGTATTAAAGAACATGATATCCAGGGGAATGTACGTAGTTTTCCAAAAGCATAGTTGATGAATTCCAAAACTCGATCATCTTCAACTGGCATTATACCCAAAAATGTATCATTGAAGCCTTCGCAAATAATAATTTCCTTCGATTTTTCATTATTAACAAATTCCATGACGAACAAGTATTCGTAACAATGTAAACTAACGGTTTATCACTGTAATATTTAGTGTCCAAACTATCGCCATTTATCGCCCTATTACATTTGTTATTTTAGATAAAATACCGTTTCAGATGCGGTGCAATATAAATCATTTATGATGGATTAGATTATAGAAAAATAAGCGTTCTTTAGGCCGAAACTAACCTACATTTAAATCATTGACGGGCTGTAACTACAGCTAAAATATTGCCGGGGCGTGATTTACCGGTCGCCGATATCCGTTAATACCTGCAGGGCCATTGAGAGCCATGTCGGGCTGCGAGGTAAGATTTTTTGCCAGTCCATACTCTTAAAAGTTTCATAAATAAATAAAAAAGGAAAAAATGGAAAACATTGAATTTTTATATAGGGAAAAATATGCAAAAACATCTAAGATAAATTTGATCATGATTAAATGAATGAATAATTAAATGAACAAAAAACAGAAATCAACTCATTTTCGGCATTGTAATTAATTAATAATATAATTATTTTACTTTTAATTATAAATATGATTATTTATGAAATATATACATTTTATACCGTATTTAATAATTATTCATTAAAATTTCAGAAATAAGCTTTTCGTTTTGCAAAGTTTTCAATTACGTCACTGTCATTCATTGTTTTCACTTTCAATCTTTATTTTTATTACCAAAATAGCTAAAACATTAAGTTTTATTTTTTTTGCCAGTAGTGACCATTGGCGTATTGATCAACGTGGAGGATTTTATTTACACATCTCACCAATTTGAAAAATTCGAATTTATGTAGGTGTTCGTCGGGGCCCTTCAGGAAGTCCGGACCCCGAGGAAAATTCCCAAGTGTCTCCCCTCCCATAGTTAGGACTGTTAATGACATGTCGGGCCGCAACTCACCTACAGCCAAAACTACTGTTGTACTATGTCTATATGATAATTAACAGCTGTTATGTATCACGTCACACAGTATCATAGTGTATTTAAATGTAAACTTTTAATCGAATCGCAGTTAACAAACTCGTGATGAAAGTTCAGAGCTGGCGCTAGCTTTTACGAGTCCCTGGGCGAATTATACCACGAGGCCCTTTTATAAAAATGGCCTACCAACCATCGGCGCCCGAAGAAGGGGGCAAGATGGGTCATTTGCCCCCCCCTGGAATTTTAAAAACCAAACATGAGCCATTAACACAAGGCAATATTTTCAGAAAGTTACTTCGAGTTCGTTCTGATTTAGAAAAAAAAAAACAAAAAATTAAATATTACTCATGGTCATACGTAACTCGTAAAAATACACTAATCACATTATTGATAATATCACTATTGTACCCCTCGAGAGTCGAGTTATCGGTGTAGTAAAAATAATAATTAATAATAATGTAGTGATGGACTAACCCAAAAATTTATCATACTAAGTTAATGGCATTAATAGCAACTTAATAATCCATAAAATTCAATTCAAAAGTGATCTAAGCCACCTTTGCTAAATAATCACTAGATGGCAGCACTTACGCCGCTATTGAATTTTAATGTTCTAAATAATTTCAAGAGCAAGAATGGACTATTTCTCAATATGATCAATTTGGGGTTAGTCCATTATTGCAATGAAGGCCTCAATTATAACAATGTCTGCTCGCGGCCTCACCTCAGTATGGACACGACGTGCGTGTACGGGCCTTCGATGTTGATGAGACCGACGTTCTGGTAGAGCATGCCGACCAGCAGCATGCCGACGAGCGCGGGCAGCGTGAGCATACGGAACAGCCATCCGCCCAGGTACGCGCTGATCACCAACACGATGATGTTGAACAGCTGGCCGCCCGGCCAGGCCTCCACGCCGATCACGGTGATCACCACGCCCCAGAACAGGCCGACGGTGACGAGCAGCGCCAGGATGCGGGCCACGTGCCGGAACGTCGGGCAGTACGGGTACGGGCACGCCGCTGACCAGTACCACGGCTCCCATCCCGGGCCCACCTCCTTCTGGCGGCATTTCAGGCAGAACACGTACCACCAAGACCTGCGAAACGGACCCACGCGCGGACGTTTCATATCGAGTTTTCACGGTGGTGCCGGAGAATAATAATAATAATTATAATAATTGAACGTCATCCAATGTATCACTTCCAATGCATCACTCTCCGAATTATCTCTTCCGCACCTTGGTACGTATCAAACTCCACACTCCAAAATGGCTTCCAAATAGAAACAGTTAATCAATTAGCCACAAAACATTATAAAAAATTTCACTCTAAACTACAATGTCACTCTAACCCTTTAATCGCTGAACTTGCTTCCAACTCACTTCCTAGTAATCCCCCACGCCGTCTAAATAGAGAAATTGGTGTCGTGATTTATTAAATGATTGATGATTCATACCATTTAATTTTAATTTAATTTATATTAAGTCAATAATTAATAAATAATTAAAATAACGTTGGGTTCTATCACTGGATGGCCTCCCTCCTCATGTGTTCATGTTGTAAAAATAAATTTATACATGTGTTCAAATTTGCTTATTATGCCTATTGTAGCATAGATTGTAAATATTCTAATAAAAAAAAAAAAATAAAAAAAAATTTATTTAATATATTTAAAAAAAAAAATAATTGAACGTATGTTGATAAACATATACGATGGCCTTAATAATCAATAATTAAATAATTTGCTTTATTTATAATTGAAAATGTATTTCGAAGAGAGCGCATAATCGTTATTATGAATGTGTCAGATGCCAACTATTCCCTGAATTGACGTTAAATTATCATAATATGTTTTATCTTACGATATATAGGTGTTAAATATTATATAGTTTGTATATTATAAATGTAGGATATTATCATAAAGGTGCTGATACTTGGTATACTTACAGCTGAAACTTTCTTTTTCGTGCTTTTAACGTAAAAAATAATCAAGTATTAACTGGATTAAAATGTAATATATTCTTTAAAACAACAATGGTCTCATTATGTTATAAAAATAAAAATCAGAATTAAATTAAAAAAAAAAAAAACACTAATTTGCTCAAAATTTTGCCATCTTTCAAAAGTTGCCACTTAAGGCTACGGGACCTGGTTAGCGTTAAAATACATACGCCCCTGAAGGACGTCGTGAATAACGGTGTGGTACTTCACGTTAGGGTAGTCAAAACTAGCGAGACTAAAATATAAATTTTCACGCGAACTCCTTTGATTCGATTGTCTCGTCCAGGAACGGGAATTTAGGACAATATTACGAATGCGGGAAAAATTCAAATTCGTTCCACTTTTGCAGCTCTGCATAGGTAAACACGCAAATAATTTTATGTGTCACGACTTTGATTTTCGTTTGCGAATTCGGACTTCTACACTTGAAGGTCTTTACGTATTATTGGGCTTCGACGTGATTTCAAAATTTTCCAAGAGCGAGGAAGTTAGGTTTACATTTTGAATTTCTATTCCCTTTAGGATTAATGTTTACTCGTGAAAATATGTAGGCACATAGGCAAATCAAAATACAAACAATTGGTATATTTGTTTAGAATACAAATTTGTAATGAAAATAAAAATTTCAAATTTTTTGAATTCGGGAAATTTTAAATGAGATAACACTCGGCACTATTGTGCTAAATATAAGCGATACAAACAAGAGTTCTTCCCCAGATTGTGTGTTGTAACATCCCTTGGCTAATAAAAAAAACTATATTCAAACTGAAGATATTTCCGTCAAAATATAATATAGCGTCGCTTTTAAATATGGACACACAGTATCACAGTAATACTCGACTACCAGGCAAGGAGAACTCTGTGTCGTATCACGAAGTTTTTGTCGACGTCAGACGTAGACGTAGACATTAATGCACATTAAAGTGCATCCGACAAAAAATTTTATTTTAGTCAAACCGCATCTTTGATTTTCCCACGATCTCCGTTGCCTTTTTAATAATTGGGAATCGCACATTTCTATGTGCACGATATTTAAGATGTGAACCGATAGTTATTTAAAAAAATGATCATAGTGATTTACATTAACAAAAAAAAGTAAATCATATTTTAAATATCTATAATTTTTAAAGTGTTTTTTCGGTGTTCTAAATATATTCAACTGATGAATATACAATATACCGAGTGATTTTTGAAGTATTCCCATCTCATTTTAAACCATGTAAATTTGAAATTTTTTCAAGTAAAATTTAAAACACAAGTACCTGTAACTACATTTTTATAATATGCATATTTTTTACTTTTTTTATCAACGTAATTTTTCAAGTTTTTAATTTTTTTAATGATGAGTACGATTTATAACATAACGTTATGAAAGATTATACTTTTTATCAAAAATGTTGTCATTTAAATTTATATTAGTTGACTAATAATTTAAGATTTATTAGCATATTTAGTTTAGAGCAGTGCAGTGGTTAGGTTAGGTTACGAAGGTCACGAAGACCTGTGCTACACTTTACCGTTACTCTAAACGTAAAACGCTCATATATCTCAACAATTATTAGTTTAATCATAAAGATTAAACAATCAAACTGTCTAAAAAATGAGAAATTATAATTCCAAATATTTTGTGTCATTTTTATAAAAGGAAAATGGTCAAAGATGATTGTTAAAAATTGAAAGTTATATTGTTTTGTCAGTTCATTATCAATAAAAAATGTATGCTCATAACATTAACTCGAATATTTGTTACAATACTAAATTTATACCTACTCAATAATAAATTACTCACCACTCACAAGTCACAACGGTCATATTTTCATTATTCATTAGGTATATCCCAATCATTTCTCAATACGTATACACATTTTATAATGTATAATACCACAGTAAAACAAAATAATGTGACATCACGAAAACAACTTTATAATGAAAGTACTTGTTTTATCTTTTTTATAAATGTATCAAATTTTCGTAATATTGTATATTTATGTGCAATGTGCACTGTGCATACATAATAATATGTTTCAAGTTGGGATTTATTGTTTATATTCCTATTTTTCAATGCAGAAACATAAAATGTGTTATAAAATATTTTCATAGGTGAAATTTCAAACTTAATCTAAAAATGGATTTTAATTTTAATAATTATAAAATGATTATAGACAATACAATATATGTATCATCGTAAGAATCAATCAACCCACAATTTAATACAATGAAAAATCTCTTATTGAATACTTTTAAATAGTGGACACTTTCAATATCAAATAACATTTTAACGACCTAGAGTATTTATTTTGGTATTTATAAATTTCACTGTACTAAGAATTTTCCAATTGTTTTCTTTCAGCGTTAGAATTATACACGATATAATATATGAGTGAGCTTATAAAACATTTTAGGAATTCATTAAAAATAAAATTATTTATTCATTTATCATATGAAAACAAAAGTATTTGTTTGTTTCATAAACATCGATTTAAATTATGCAAAATTTAATTTGGTTGTTTTTAATGTGTATTTATTGTGATGAATTTCTATCTAAGCAAGCATGTCATAAAATCAATAAAAAATGTTACCCACAATGCTGTACACCAACACAAATATACTAATTAGCTTAACATTATATACATTTACCAAAACGTTTAATAGTATTTTATTTTTCATAAAATTGTCATTTATTATTTATTAAGAGGACTTATTATCCATTAATTTTCGATATACTAGTATATAACGAGAACGTTCGTTTAATTTTCATAAAATTAAATAAATATGTGTACACCAACTAGATAATTAATATGGACAAGGTATATGCTATCATGCAATTTATTAATTTTATCACCATATTATCATATCGTGTACATCTTTATACATTATAAAATATATTTGTGCGAGCGTGTATAACATACACACTCGCGCGTGCGCTTGCGCTTGTTCACATGTATACATAAATTAACACATTTTATAGATCGATATGAGTTCACGAAACTGAGTTTCAAAAAATTGAAAATGTATGAATAAGTTTTCGAATAAAAACATTACTGGTCAATAATTAATAAATATGAGAATATTAATATTGAAATCAAATTAGTTTTATGGTAATTATAAAATAAATTTTTGTTTTATGCGAATATGAAGTAAAATTATGAGGAATCGTATTACTAAAGAAATAATTGATTAAAATCTTAATATTACCTAGACAGTACTTGAGGTATCAAATAATAGAACTTAAATGATATGTTTATAAATTACATAATTAAATACGTGTTTGATTGAAAAATAAATAAAAATAATATCAGTTGAAATTGAAATCGGATGAATATTAAATTCAAATAAATTTCAAAAAATAAAAACGTCCATCTTAACCAGTGAAACATAGGTAGATGCTTGATTAATTTTTCCAAATTTTAAATGAAATAAAGTACGTAAAATGTAAATTTATCTGGTGTCAATAGTGTAATTGTAATATAAATGTGCTTGTGAAATTCAGGAAGATTACCTTTTTTCTTCGATGTTGGTGTTGAAATTAAACTCAAAGGCTTCGTTACTGGTTTGTTTTACGTCAATAGCAGATATGTATTCCGTATTGTGTTTAGGAGAATTCATTTAAAAACTATCTTACTTTATTTTATTAAGTAAAAGACAAAAACAATGAAACTTATCGTTGTAATAATAATTACATTACCGTATTACGTACCTACCTACCGACATTAAAGTACAGAGTATAATAATTATAAACTACAAAATGTCGTTTACACAGCACTGTTTGGCATAAAACGTGTACGCATACCGTGTGTAAGTATAATAAACCAATATTTTTATGTAGGTATATTTTTTTTTATCTTTTTTTTTATTCCAGTCAACGGACGATATTTTTGTAACATTTTTTTTTCTAAATAAATTATACGAAAAACACCTGTTTGTTTCATTGAAATTGCCTCGCGTACATAGCGCGAGAAATTAACAAATGGGTGTTTGCAATTATCATAAAATATTACCTGTTTCTTGTCAGTTGTCATGAACGATGTCGTTAGTCTAACACATTTTTGGTATTCGTTCAATGAATTTATTTTATCGCCAGATTGCCGATTGTCGTGTAAATTCCGGAACATTATTGTGTTAACGTCCGATTCAAATAAACGATAATTTACCTGCCAAATTTTACTTAACTGTTTTCTAAACATTTGCAACCATAAAAACAATAGCTAAATTCACAATACAATAGACACATAACCGTGAATCTGATTTTATTTCAAACTTAAAAAACCGAATGTAATTATAAACTTTTAAATTAATAGTCGTATTAGTTATAACACAAATTTATCCATAAATAATACTGATAATATGAATTTTCATGTACCTACCATAATGTTTAGAATTGAAACGATAAATAAAACAATTATTTTCACAATAATAATTAAAGAGTTCCTATTTTATTTTATAGAAATACGGAAACATTTGTTAAGTTACATATATAGTTTCTACATTTCATTTTTCATTTTTATACAGGCACATTTAAACTAAGGTGAAGCCGATTAACATCTTAGTTTTCGACTGAGTGCCAGTTTTATGATTAAAATTATTTCCTGAGTGATTTGTTAAAGTAAATTTGGATTTTAAATACATTTGGAATGTCAACGTATAACTTAAAAAAACCTACATGTGTAAGATCTTCTAATCATAAATAAACCCTTTGCCTATCTATACATTCTACTAATAATAGATAAGAAAATCAATACTCATTAATAATGAACAGGGGTTTGTACGATGAGATCCTCAAAGATCAACTTTAATTATTCAGACAAAAAAATTTCAAAATAGCTTTCTTTGTAGCATTTATCATAAATTTTGATCTTATGAATATTTTCATTGTACATGAAGGTAGGTCTAGATTCCTTATATTTACCAAGTTACTTAGATGTTATAATATTGATAATCCAAATTTACAGGGGACTATTATTTATTTTGATGTACATACATTTAATTCAAAAAATAATGTCTCTTTTTTATCTGTTATCATGCTCAAAACTATGGTCGTTGCCCTAGAGTGTCCAGTTTCAAAAATTGTATCAATATAATACCGCGAGTGCGTCTACAATTTTATCACTAATAATTTTGATAGAGTCCGAATGCACTCACTATAGTATTATAGATAATTTTGTAATTACTCGACTGCGTTTGAAACATAACCATACACACCTCATTTGGGCATAATTTCTTCATTTTTAGAAGAATTAAAAATAATTCAATCAGATGAAAAAATTGCATTTTAAACTTTTACTGTTACACTTAATCAAATAAAATCAGTTAGACAAAAAAATATATATATATATGTATTGTGGAATTCTTTGAAGAAAATATAAAAAGTTTGAAGTTATAACAAAGTAAAACGTAAAATAAATATTACAACAAAATAAAAAAGCCGATAAGATAATGGTGGTGGAAGTTCGTCCTTCGTCGCTTCGCTCCTCGGACAAGATAATGGTGAGGAGTGTATAGCACTTTCTATCATGGGATCACCTGGTTTACGATAGTTTAGTTGTATGGTACTTTACATTTGAATGCAATGATAAATCATTGTAAGTTAAGTACAGGATACAGTAGTTGGGTGGGATACACGAGATGCATTGCTAGATTAGGCATTATTGGATAGATTTTGGAATTATTTTATATTATAAAAAAAAAAAAAACGATTCTGAACGAAGATGAAGATGTCAGCCTTAAATTGTAATATATATTTTATTTTAATATCCTAGATTGGGTTAAATTTACATTTGTCTATTCATGTGACTTCTGCTCGTGAGCATTGGACAAACCAGGATGTGCATAGATAGGGCGTAGGTAAATACCATATTATTTGCCTAAATGCACTATCGTGACGGTACCACCCGACCCCGCCGTCCATATATGCTGAATGCTCCGTGGCTACGTCTATTTAAATATTAATAATTAATAATAATATATAAAATCCGCATGTTTATGGAACTGATACACACATTAAAATAACTGGAAATTGGAAGTTAGTAACGTTCTATTCAACCATGTAAAGGTACGTTATACACCTTGTGTTTACAATCTACCAATATTTTGTATAGAACAGCTGTCAGCTACTGATTATATTATAATAAACTTAATCTATTTAATTATCTTTATCAGCTGTGATATTACATAATATTTTCATTTCTTATCTTTGAATACAAAAATTTTTATACATTTTCAACTACAAAATAATTTGCAAATATTCGTGATTTTGACAAATTTTGTCGATTTTTGAACTTCAACTGCTTATAAAAAAAAATTGTGCCTATGTATTTGAATAATTTTTGAATCACTCTTAGATCAACTTATTCAAAACCTTCTATTAAATTTTCAAGCGATTTGGTAGGGCCAAAAAATTGTTATCGACTTTTATAAAAAAAAATCTAAGAAAAATCGAATTATTCAAATGCCTATAAATAGCTAAAAAATAAACGAAATATTTTGAAAATACAACTATGTAAAGAAAATGCCTATTTAAACATTTTGTAAAAGTTTTAAGTTTCTACGACCTATACTTTTTGAATAAGAACAAATATCAAAAATCAATGATGCCTAAATTGTTATTTTACGCGATTATGTGAAAAAATTGTAATTTCAAACACTCATAAAAATTTTTGATTTTATTCCAGTGCAAATTTTTTTACAGATAATTGAAGGAAAACGTATGTCAAACTTTGTACCGAATTTACAATTCTTAGTTTTGAATACTTAAAATTTTATGAATTTTCAACTGCAAAATACATAGCAAATATACATGATTTTGACGAATTTTGTCAATATTAGCACTTATAAACGCTTATAAAAAAATTTTGTGCCTATGTATTTTTATAATTTTTGAATGGGAGTTAGAACAACTTATGTGGACCCTTCTATTAAATTTTCAAGTATTTCGTCCGAGCTACATTTTTTTTATCAACATTTATAAAAAAAAAAATAAAAAAAATCGAATATTTCAAATGCCTATAAATTGATTAAAAATGAGTGAAATCTTTTGAAAATAAAATTATATAAAGAAAATGCCAATATAAACAACTGATAAAATTTTCAAGTTTCTACAACTTATACTTTTTGAAAAAAAAAACAATTAGCAAAAATCGTTTGAGGCTAAACCGTTGTTTAACGTGTTTTTGTAAAAATTTAAATTTCAAACACTCATAAAATTTTTTTGTCTGAATCCGGTAGAGTTTTTTTTGCAGATAATTGAAGAAAAACTAATGAAAAACCTTGTACCAAATTTTCAAAACTTAGTTATAAAAGAAAAAAATTTTACGATTTTTCAACAACAAAATTATTTGCAAATTTTCGCAATTTTTACATATTTCGTATAAATTGGAACTTTGAGCACTTATAAAAAAAAATTGTGACTTACGATTTTGGATTTTTTTTTATCAGTTATGGAACAACTTATAAGAAACCTTGTATTAAATTTTCAAGATTTTCTGGCAAAAAAAAAAAATTTTATCGTTATTTTAAAAAAAAATACTTAAAAAAATTGAAAATTTCAATTGTCTATAATTAGCTCAATAAAAGTCAAAAGTGTTCAAAAATTTTACCACGTATAGATGATTTCAATATAAACATTTGGTAAAAATTTCAAGTATCTACAATTTTTGGTTTTTGAGTAACAGCTAAATAAAAAAATCGATTTCGTCGAAAACGGATTTTGCACAAAAAGTACCGTTTTTTCCTCATTTTTTGTTTGTTTTTCCCGTGGCATTTGAAAACTTTTGGGAATTTTCACTTGTGACCTCTCTAAGGTACCTCCGATATTCGTTTTGCCACCGAAAACATACCCTGAAGTTCAAAATTGAAGCATTATTTCGAGTAGTTATGGTGTACACAGACACAAAAACAAAAAAAAAACAAAAAAAAAAAAAAAAAAAAAACACACATCATAGTAAAATCAATACATTCTTCACTTCGTTCAGAATCTAAAAACTGAAATAATTGATTAATAATGGCTCCATAATCCGATAATTTTATAATTTTGAAAGAAAACTACAAAAATAATTTTGGAGAGTATTTCAGTTCGTTTCTTGTCAGTGTAAAATGAGTAGGGATGTAATATGTATTATTCAATAAAATAATTAAGTGAGAACTTTTATTGCAGATGAATTCGAAAAATTAAACAAGTATTTTGGGATTCATTTCCTAAAATATAAACACTAATTTACCAACTTCATTCGCTTAAAAGGTAAAACAAACAACTTTGTCTAAAATTAATATAGTTAAAAATAACAATATTTTACGGAAATAAGTACTTAAATAACTATAAAATAGATTAATACTGAAATAAATATTAATTCATTGAATAGTTCTTAGATTGTATTTCAAAATTTTAATTATAATTAGATTATAAATGGTACATAGTAGTTAACATTTTATTTTGTTACTCTATTTTTTTTTAATTTTTATAATTATACTTCATTTATCACATAACATCACTTTAGTTGTAAGTTTGACTAAACAATTAAAAAAAATTAACTTCTAATAAATCATATTCAAAATACATTTTAAAAAAGATGGGTAATGTCATAAAATGGTCTAGAATTCTCGAAGATAGATTACATTTGGTAAATATTAATATTGTTAAAAATTGCAAATAATAATTATCTTATTGATGTATATTTTAAAAACAAATGTTATTGATCAGCTATATTCCTTTTTTTTTTAAACACTGTACCCATATTTTTTTGTTTTAACTTAAATTACTGCAGTAAATATTAATACCTACCTACAATGTAATGAAATACTATATACATCTATTCGATCTTTTAAAACATTTTTTCATAGAGTTATCTTTAAAAATGTCAACATTATTTAGTTAAAATCTATTGATGATAACAAATCATGTTCTGCACATAATAAAAATAATGATTTTAGGACATAATACGACATAATCGTATAATTTAATTATAAATTATTAATAATTTTTGTATAACGGTGATTAATATTTTGTTCAGTGAAATCAATGATACACTACATTTATGATAACACTTTTACATTATAATGTGCTTTTGCATTGAAAATCGAAATAAATTCGGTAGATAAATGAGTACATACTTTAATTAAATTATTATGATTTGGACTCCATATTATAGTAATTTCATTCAATACAGTCCACTTTTATTATATTAAACGACTGTTCGAACAATGATTACCTAAATGTTACAGTGTTATTAATAATTTATGATAATGTATTTGGGAATTCTAATGAGTAAAACTTTCACAATTCAGTGTAATTAATGAATGAGTATTTAACCTTCTTTATATTTACTCGTAGTGAATGCCTACGGCAATACATATCGAGTAAGGGAGGAGACTTTTTTAATAGGAAAAAAAATGTTGATCTCGTAAAGAGTATGAACTTTACCGTTTTAAACTTTTGATTATTCCCCATCCCTTCAACAACGTGGTTAATTATTTTAATAATAATTGTTAAAGAAATATCTAGTCAAACTAGGAATTTATTTTGTAAATTTGAATAGCAGTAATAAATATTTTAAAGTATTAAATACCTACACATCCTTGTATTATATGTTAAAAACTTAAAGTAAAATATTCACTTAGTGCAAGATTGAAATGCTCACTCAGACTCCGTTGTAGCCTTTTTAAATCTTCGAAATGAATTGTACATGTTATTGTAGTTCGCTATTTATAATATCACTTTGTATAACTTTTCCGGCATTATAAAAATGACTAATTTTCATCCGTAAAAAATTAATAAAAGTTCATAAAATTAAAATTATTGTTGTTATTACACTGTTGAACAAATATATAAACATACGTCATAAAACCAATAAAATGCAATGTTTGCAATATTAAAATGCAGGTAAAAATCTGTTGAAAAATATAGGTGATTAATTACATGAAAAAATATGATGTTTAGACTTTAATTGGCTAAAACTTCCAATATACCTAAATGATATTTTTTTCTGATAATATACCCTTTTTTTAACTGATAGATGGTGTCATAATTTTGAAAAAGCGAAAAAAATCACTGACCTGCCGACAAGTGATGAATACCCTTTACTCTAAAGCAGGGGTCTTCAACCTTTTTAAGGAGAGGGCCACACATTGTTTTCTACAAATCTCGCGGGCCGCATCCGTACTAAAAACATGTGTTTTATACTAAAATTCACTTTTACTATTACAATTTTCATGATTAAATTTTAAATTACAAACTATTATTAATATCATTAGTAATTTACTTTGTTTTATCGCACTTCCCCCAATTTTTCAATATCGATGGCTCATGGTCGTTTTAATTTTATCGAAATAGAATAGATGCATGCTATATTTCAAATGTTATCGCGGGTCGCAAATAATGGCAAAACGGGCTGCATGCGGCCCGCGGGCCGCGGGTTGAAGACCCCTGCTCTAAAGATATTAACAATATAAAATCACAAATATTTCAATTTTTTTATACCATAACATGAATATTGATTATTGAGTTTGTTCTAAACATTGCATACTGTACGAAAGGATATAGGTAACATTATATTTAAATTTGTTAACAATAAGCTGCAAGTATAAATATCATTTTACTAACTTCGTGTACTCTAAACGCTAATCAAGACTCATTCAATTGATAAAAGATCTAATCAGTCAAATATTAAAGTTTCCGCAGGATATTAAATGAGATAGATGAGAATAAATTAAGCATTTTTACTTTTTAGGTTAAGTTCTTAGGTATAGATATAATTCTACAAAATAATAACATTTTCGGCGCACCGAGTTAATGGAATTTATGAGTTTATTATCATTTATCAGTATGCAATGTGTGTCCATGAGTGTGTAAAAATTTTGTATATCGGAACATATATGATGAATTTCAATTTTAAATAGTTGACCTACTTTTTGAAATTTATTTTAACTAAACTCTTTATTGTACCATTTTTGGTACTATTACAATTACCTATTCAGCTATACTTGTATATGTATATTATATCAACATCTACATAATATTATGTTTACTGAAATTATGAAAAAATGTTTTAACGATTTTTAATATAATTTCATACATAATTTAGTTTATGAATATTATATAACAAAATATCTAAAACAATACTTACTGATCTAAACTTGTATTTGGTGTATTTGATGTGAATTCATTTATATTTGGAAATGTTAACGATTTTCTATTTTCACTAATTACAGGGTTATTCCCTGCAATATTAAAACATAATTTTTTAGAGTTATTAATTATAAAAATATAATAATATATAATATAGAAACATATTTTCTTTGAAATTATAAGAAAAATACGTTTTACATTAATTGTTAAGAGTAGTATTTTATTAATTATACTTCAGAAGGTTGAAAATGCAATCAATTTCGTCAAACCAAACTTTTCAACTATTCATACAGTATCAACTATTCTTTTTTTTTTTTTTTTTTTTTTTTTTTTTTATTAGTAAGAAACCGGGTATATTATACATACCTACTGGCAATTATTATTACAATAATACCGAAATATAAAATACCTTATTAATTTAAAATATAAATAAAATATTTTTTTTAAACATATGTACAAAGTAAATCTTCAAAGGATTATTCGTATTCCAAGACATTCCATAATATTTTATATCAGTGTAATGAATAAATAGTAGGTATCAAAAAATGAGAAGCAGCGACTAATGCAAGTATAAAATAAATAATACACTAAGGGTACACTTTATCACTACTTTTATTCAACTTTTTTATTGAAATAATATTACATTAGCAAAAAAAAAAAATAATAAAATAAAATAAAATGGTAAGACAGCGAATCAAAATTAAAATTGGAAGAGAAATGATTTCTATGATGTATTTCGCTGACGATACAAGTATATAGTGATAATATACGAGAGCAAAAGAGATATACAGCGTGCTATATTGATGAAATAAATATATAGGCTCTAAGAAATTTCAAAATAAAAACAAATGAAAAAATATAAATACATTGGGTTCCGCAAAAAAATCACCTAGTATAATAGTAGTTGAAATATATCTACATAACCACAAACTCGACCGATTTAGCAAAGTTCAATATCTAGGTAGCATTATTATAGCAGATGGTGAGGGCACTCGAGAAATTAAAAGACATAAGATGGGCAAAACCTGCATTCAGTAAAAAATCCAACCCATTTAAATCCAAGAAATTAAACATCAACATTGAAAAAGACTCATTAAAATATAATATATCAGGAGCATAGTGTTATACCAAGCTATACGGTTATGAAATTTGGGTCATTAAGAAAACTGAAAAAAGGGCATTAGAAAAACTGATGATGCTGGAAACATATAAGCAGGATAGAAAAAAAAGCAACCAAGGTGTACTTAGAATAATTGAGGACTAACGTTCATTAATATACTCTATTAGATTGAGAAGGTAAAAACAAGTAGGGCACACATTTAAACATTCAGAAGAACTATATAGCCCAATAATAGAGGACATT
Organism: Therioaphis trifolii; assembly: GCA_027580255.1. NCBI lineage: Eukaryota > Metazoa > Arthropoda > Insecta > Hemiptera > Aphididae > Therioaphis > Therioaphis trifolii. The sequence goes on along the minus strand of CM050405.1, from coordinate 63,808,114 downwards.
GTCAAAAAAAGAGCACGTGGACCTCTCCGCAACACGTTCGTTGGACAAATAAAAGTCTAGAAGCCAAAAACTTTAGACAACAAAAGTAAATGGCGAGTGACCATGAATAATGGTAAAGAATAGGTGCAAACGACTTACAGGCCGATAAAAAAATAATTTAAGAATATTAAAAGTCGGGTGGTGCTGCTGAGTGCTTGCCCGCAAATGTTAAATCTTGTTACTTTATATTACATTAACTATCAAATTTGCTTATTGTACATAATGTTGTATAGATTGTAAATTATTTAAATATATAGTAATATATATTATAATATATAAATATATTATAATAATAATAATAAAAAGAATATTAAATATATTTCATTGAATTGTACATCTATGCTGAAATATTTTGAAAAGAAACTATAATTTGATTTGAAATTCAGGGTATTAAAACATACAGTTGTATTATTTTATTACTTTCTTCTCAATGGTAGACTCATTAGAGTATAAATAAATATCAGTAACCCATAATTTATTGAACACTTTGTGAAAAACTAGTATCTACCTTAAGGTTTCTATCAAAAGAAATGCATTTTGACAGTGTTAAATAATTTAATTAATTTATATTATTCATACTACTTAAAAACCAATAAAATTAAAAATTGAACAAATTTCAAAACTGTATTGCTATTTATGTTGTATTGTTTAACATTGAATATGTTTATTGGTGAAGTAAAACATTTGTGTTGAATATAACATTATTGTTTTATTATATGTCAAGGATATGTATTACATATTCAAAATATTATTATTGTTATATAATATGCATTACGTATAACATAGTTTTATACATTATTTTTCACTAAATACTATGAAATAAACTTCCAAAAAATAAAAGAGCAATTGTTATTATGTTGTATTGTGTAGTAGAATAGAATATTTGGATATGTGTACGTAAACATGGGCACCGAACAATTCTATGAAAGTTTTCTTTAAAATTATGCACTTAAAATCTTTAATTTTAGAAGCAACATGTTTCAAAATAGACTAGTCTTAATATAACAAACATGTAAATATTTATTTTTACAAATAGACACCCGTAAATGTATACTCATACAAAATACCGTGTACCTGTCCTTATAATCGTTGCTCTAATTATTAATATTAGAATTGGTTATATTTTGTACCCACCGAATGATAATAAATAATAATCATGTATTTGTTGAAACAATTTATTTTTATTTTTATCATTAGCTATATAATTAGCAATTCTAGCTTTAGAAATTATTTTGAATAACATTAATTATTATTTATTAATTTCATATTATACCTATTATATTAATAAGAAGTTAACTCAATTTCTGGTGTTATTGAGTTCAATAATTCAGAAACCAATTTCATAAATATATGATGCAATTTGCAAATGAATTATGTATATGTTTGGGTAAAGTTTCTTATACAATAGTAAACTTTGTTTTTGTATTTATTTTGTAAATAATAAATAATTATGATTCATTAGTATTATTTGATATTGATTTAAGAATACAGTTGTTCAGTTATGAATTGATTCACGTGCTTTAGCTATTATTTAATTACTATTGAATATTACAAAAATTAAAATGAACTCAATACTAATTCGTCACCTAAATGAGAGGCAAATATATTTAAGCTAAGTGACACGTGTTTTCAAACATCAAGTAGGTATTTCAAAAAATGTGTTTAACAAAATAGTTAACCAGTCATGTACCTATAAGTCCCATTAAGGTTATGTAATGAGAGGTATATTATAATAATATAAATTAATTATTTCTACCAATTTTAATATATTCTAAAAAATTCGTTTTCTTTTTGAAAGTATATTGTTATGTAGTTGACTTAATTTCAGCATTTAAACATTTTAGGTTTACTATAAACTTAAAACCACTTAATGTTTGAATTTTATTATATCATAGTTGATATTTTATTCCATCCATATTTTTATTTCAAACTTAAAATAATTATTCAAGTATTTTAATTTATTAAAGACAATGATTTTGATGGCAATAATTTCACACAAATATTTTTTTTTACCGATATAAATGAAATATGACCCGTATTTTTCAATTATTTATTTGTTGCGAAAAAAAACATTTTTTCATTTATGATTTATTTATTATTTATTATTATTATTATTTATTTTATTATATTATTATATTATTGAACATATAAAACACTGTGTACCTATGTAAATAAGCTAGAATAAAAGTTCTAATATTTAGAAATGTATACGAATGCAGACAAAGTTTAAATTTTTTTTATTTTGGTATTCGACTACCCATACCACCATTTTCATCAATATTTTTAACCAGATTAAAATAAAAAAAAAAAAGTAGTTCTCAATTAAATTTGTTTTATTTATGTGTCCTCTAATAACTTTACCTTTATTCAATCCATTTATATGATTCTTTTTTTAACCAAAAGAGGATATATCAAAGGTGGTCATAAATGAATTTCATTAGGATTCGATAAACCTTCAGATCTTCAAAGATGTATAACGGAACTCCCCTAACTAAAGCTTTCCCAATAAATATTATGTTTCATTACTTATATATTTCTAAATAAATAAGTTTTTTTTTAATAAATATTTTTTTAAAAAAACAAAATCTTTCGTTTTGAAATTAACTTTGTGAATACGCTCGTATTATTAAAATGTTTTTCACACTGGTCGTTACTTTTCACCAAGTTATTTTTCAAAAACTATTTTACTACCTTTATGCAAACAAATTCATACTTTTTTTTTATTCGTTAAAACCAGCGAGTTTAGTAAGCCTACTCGTTTTTTTTTTCTTTAAAACTTACCCACCAAAAATATGAGATGAAAACTTTTTTTTTTAAACCTTTATTAAGTCGGTACATTGTACATAAGAATAAATAAAGGTTAAAAAGACGTAAATAGTTTTACTTACAAAAAAATATTATTGAAGACCATAAGTAACTATCCCAAATCAATCTAAATAGTGAAATAATATTAAATGTTCAATTTTTACACCGGTGCCAAGCCGTGCCACAACTATTCGTTTGTTTAATGTTTGCGACAGAAGCTATACTATGCTCGTTTGCTTAAATTCGTAAATTACTACTAGAAAAAAATACAAAAGTAAAACACAGAGGCCCTTATCTACGATAAGATTATGACTAATATAAAAATGTGTTTTAATGTTTTATTATTTATGGTCCATGGTCCATACGAGGGTCAATTGACGTCATTATCCGATATATGACCAGCCCTGAATTATCCGTATTTAACGTATCAAAGATCAGACGTATTCAGCCTATTCTCCCCGAATCGTTGCAGTATAATGCTACGTCACTGTTAAAGATATTAAACATTTATCAAGTGTTTATGTTTTAAAAGTGCAATACATCAAAAAGACTTACAGTATTATTACTAGTATGCACGGACGAAACTAGGTCTAGAATCTTGTGAGGGTTTGAGTTAAAGATGTTGATTTTTTTAAACTACCGAAACATTTTTTCACCAGGTATAACACACTAAGTCACATTATCCACTAAGTGCTAATTAATAGCAAATTTTACACACAAGTTTCACATTATTTATACTATTTTAATAAAACAGTCAGAATTCATGAGCGCAACTAAGCTTGCAAATCAGTCTTAAATTATTATTTTTATGATTCCATGTATAGGTACATATAAGATACTATTCAAACAAACAATATAATTTATAACGTTGTATTCGTGATTTTCTCTTGTATTTTGTTAAAACTATTCAATATTTTTCTAATTTGTTTTATTGAGTAGTTTGAAATCTGCTCAACATTATTTTGATAACCAGTTAGATATACATATATATTATATCAACAATGCAAGAAATATTTCTGTATAATAGTGAAATTATCATATGACTAACCAAAAATAAAAGTGATTCAAATGCTGCTTCATATTTTTTAAATCAGAGGGGCTAAATTGCTACAAGGTGGGAGCAACTCTTCAAATTCTCCCTTAATTATACCTCTGCCAATTGAATAATTCTGTAATATCCTTAACTACATGTCTACATCGTTTTACTTGTATATAGTGGCACATAACAAGACAATTACTCGGGTTTCAAATTAAATCGTTTGACCAACTTGCGTTGTCTACCCATTTTGTTTGCATAAGTTTCGCGTGACATGCACGATATTTTGCTAATTGTAGTGAAATGTCCACACGGAGACAAAAAAACAAGAAAAAATAGAAAAATTAACCCCGTGTGATGCTGCCGTTGAGTGCAACGTCGGCGATTTTGTCGGTCATACCTTGGACGTTCTGTGGCAAATGACCGTCGTAGGGTACACTGAGTCTGGTCAGCTCCACCACTTTGAGTTCCACCGAACAGTTTGACGCGTGTGACAGGTCGATGCCGTGGTTTTTTTTTTGGTACATCCCGATCGTGGAACGTGTGGCGTGGCGGCAGTAGCGTAACTCGTTGTGAACATCAACTATAAAACGACGGAAAACCAATAATAATAATAACAATAATAACAATCACAGTTTTTCACTTATTTATTATATTCTACGCAGTTGACTCGTTGCAAACGCGAGACGGCATTCGTCGGCACCGACTGGCTAAACCGAAGAATCGAGTTAAAAATGATGGACTGTACGGACGCTTATTTAAATTTTTTTCTGAAGTCTAATTTGTGTAGCGGTTACAAATATTGCGGCTATTTTACTTGTCCGCGCGCTCAATATGTGCGAATTACCATAAATAGTGTCAAACATAATCACGCTGCGCGCGTGCTCACGTATGTGTGTGTGTGTGTGTGTGTGTGTGTGTTTGTGTGTGTGTGTGTGTGTGTGTGTGTGTGTGTGTGTGTGTGTGTGTGTGTGTGTGTGTGTGTGTGTGTGTGTGTGTGTGTGTGTGTGTGTGTATGTGTGTTTGTATCAAATATGTGTTTGATGGCTAGAGCTTTTTGACCATGAATTGAAAAAAATAAACAACCATAATAATGAGTATGTAAACTTAACTCACCAAACTAGACACGCGTGACGATCGAGTTAACATGCGACAGTCGCGCTGAACATTTCTTAATTCTGATTTGTTCGAATACACAATACCTACCGTAATCGGTTATTGTTTTACTCATAGTTTTTCTTCAAACAGTTATTTTATTTTTGAATCATTGTTGTGAGTCAAACATTATAAAATTATATTGGTTAAAATTATAATATTGCAATAGAATAAATACGTACATTCTTGTTTAATTGTAGTGTGTAACGGTGCGTCTGTAGGTTATGTTGTTTTTTTATAGAAGTTACGAATATCAAAATTTACTAGTTGATAAATTACCACCAATTAACTTGCAAAAATACGAGTATAGTTAAATGATCGCATATTATTCATAGATGATAAAAATGTTTTTTATTTACGTGTAAAATGATTATTTTAAATAATTGACGTCATTGTGACCCACAAGGTATATACACAATATTATTAAACAATGGCTAAGCCAGAATCGGTATAGGTAGACAATAGTCAAATGTACATTTTCAATAATAGATTTTCTTTATTGATTTTTTGAAACGTTATACTTGTAAATTGTAATAAATAATGTTAATATGATTCACCACACACTTGTAGATTTGAAACCATTGGTATAAGTATTCAGAGATTTTGAGGAGGGGACAGTTGAATAGAACCTTAATTTAAATGATCAGACTATCGGACTAAAACCATTTTATTGCTTGCATGAGATTTTGCGACTTTATTGAAAACTGAAATAACATCCCTATATCAAATACATAAAACCAATTTAAAAGCAATTTATAGAAAAAAAAAAAATATGGAAATCAGATAGCCAATACTAGGTATTATATTTATTTTACTAATATGTTACTAATTGTACTAATATGCTTCAGGATGATCTTGATAAAGTGAGTGATTGGTGTGATACAAACAAATTGTACATGAATGTTTCTAAATGTAAAGTTATTACTTTCTCTAGAAAACGTTTGCCTTTAATAAACAAGTATTTTTTTAAGGGTGTTGAGTTAGATCGAGTCAACCTCGTGAAAGATTTGGGTATATATTTAGACCCTTATCTTTCATTCAATGACCATTATATCCAAATTCAAAATAGAGCGTCCTCGATGTTAGGGTTTATAATGCGGAGCTGTAATAATTTTGATAATCCTATAGCTCTTAAATCACTATACTGCGCCTTTGTGAGGTCAATTTTGGATTATAATTCAATAATCTGGTCTCCTTACACATCTGGTCCAATTCATTCGTTAGAGGCAATTCAAAATCGCTTTTTGAGAATTATTAGTCATAAATGTAATATTCAACGGTTGCCTCACACTTCGTATGAACCATTATTATCATATTTAAACATTGATACTCTTCAGATCAGAAGGGTTAAACATGACATTAATTTTATATATAAACTTTTAAATGGTTGTGTAAACTGTTCAGATCTATTGTCAAATATTTCTTTTTTAGTCCCTGGTCATTCGTCTAGACAAACTAATACCTTCTATGTGCTATTCCAGCGTACTTCATATGGTAAAAACGCCCCTTTAATTAGATCCATGCAACATGTGAATAATTACAATATTGATATGTTTATATATAATTCTATTGTTTCTTTTAAATTATATCTTAGTAATTTAATCAATTAACTATTGTATACAAATACCTTATCTATGTAAATATTGCTATATCACATTTAAATTGTAACTGGGCTCGCCCGTTTAATTTCAATAAATAAATAAATAAATAAATAATATTTAAGTGATGTGATGTTTCATGAAATGTGTATTATATAAAAATATATCATTATAATGCATCCTATAATGTTACGAAATCGATATTGATATATTTGTTAAGATGAGAATGTAATGATGTACTCAAAATGTGCAAGTAAAATTACGAATGGATATGAAAACTTTAGTTTTAAAAAATACGTTTTCTTTTAATCAATCAAATTCGACAGTCTAGTTCCAAAATATTCGTCTCATTACCATTGATTTCCTAAATAAATTGATAAATATGAGTGTTATCATAAATCAATAATAAATGCACCATTTAGAAAATAATATAGCTATATTTATTATATGTGCTTAGATGTTAATTGAACATTTCATATTATAAAATTATTAAAATATTACTAAAATCTATTTTATGGTGTACTTAATCATTTTTATTCAAATTTAGGTCTTTGGTAAAGCTATCTTACAATTGGAATAACTGTTAAAATTTGAGAAAATTAACCTTTCCTAAATTGGTACCAGGTAGACGCAATTTTATTCTGCTCTATAGAAGTGTTGACTGCTGATAGATACTTTTTAACCACGTAATCACACACATAAATGAAATATATCATTTTAAACACATTTCATTTTTCTCTTCGCTCAGAACTTAAAATCAAATATAATTTATATTTTAATAATAAACTATATTTGTATTCTACTTTCACAATTTTTTTATGCGGGTCAAATATTTTTCATTACTCTGATAAAATAGATATTACCAACGTTAGCTGAAAACAATTACTATTTTTATATACTGTTTATGGTTATAAAAGTATAATCTAAATAGTGTAAATAATTAAAACGAAGGTTCGTAATGACCATCCACAAACCAGAATAAAAAATGTAAGAATTATAAGTGAAATATAATATGACATTTTAAAACAAAAGTATATTATTTGATGCGTGAATAACACATACTAAATATATACATTCCTATAAGTACTTTATGAATGGATGAAAATTCATGAAGCATATCAAATTGTTAACAAAATTTTCATAGTTATAGAACAAAAACATTATCATTAAAAAATATTTAATAAAAGTCAAATCATTTTCATTGAATTCATGATATAATTAGGTATAATTTATGCATCATTGCTCGCTTTTTAATTTTGACACTATATGTAGACACTAATAAATTAAATTTTTACTAAATTTAATGTTGAAAAATAATTAATAATATATTTATTTTAATTTTAAGTTATATTTGCTGTAGAGAAACTCAAACGATTAATGATCGAAAATCTTTATCTGAATTCTTCATTATCCGCCGTTCATCGATCGTAATTATGCATAGATAATATTCAACTGTAATATTGAGACTTGAGAGATGTATTCATTGTGTTTGTACCTAAACATAAAGCTATGTTGCATCGCCATATGAATAATAAATATTAAAAAAAAAAATTAAAAGTGTCTATTATTTATCATTAACTTTTATCGTACGAACTATATCCATACTATAAAATACTATACAATATACGTAGAGAAATTATGGTTGATTTACGTATTCAGTATTCAATCATACAAATAACAATCTGCTATCTTAGTAATTATAATTAATCATAGATCATTAATATTACTTGATTACTAAAACAAAGAAACTTGTGTCGTCGACTTAATTCATATAAAAATAAATAAAGCTGTTTTTTGAAGGGGGGACTAGAATAATTATATAAACTAAATAGCGAACCGTTTCCCAAAGGCTTTACCACTCAATAATTGTCCTTATCGATTTGAAAATAAACTAATAAAACACTTATAGAATTTAGTATCTCCTTAGAAAAAAGCAAATATAGTAAAAATCATTAAGTACATTCATCGGTTAACACGCCATGCTGTACGTAAAAAAAACTATTAAACTACTTAATACGAAAAGGATAATAATAAAAAAAAAATAACACGTTTTGATTAATAGTTTACATACAGACACTATTATTTGTTTATGAAACTTTACACAATTCCATCATACTGTTATAACTTTATTTAAAATGAACAAATACAATTTTTTTCACAAAATTTTAATTTATTTAAAATTGAAAATATACCTACATCAATTCTTCAATATTGCTTTAACTTAATTTAAGTTGTGTCAATATCACCTTATTATTTATAATATGTTTTGTACTTAAAAAAGAATTATAAATTTATTTAGTCGGCACATAATATAATATAATCACTAATATTTATTCATAATTGAATCACATATATTGGTCTATAGTTGTACAATTTAAATTATGATATATAATATAAATATAGATATATAGCATACATTTAAAAAAATTTTATTGTTTTTTTTTTTTTTTTTTTTTTATATATATATATATAGGTAACATGTGACAAAATTACGAAGTCTCTTTTACGTCGTAATAAGAAATATATACATTATATTACGTTATGTTTACATGGAAAATTGTACATTTTTTAACGAAGAATAAAACGAGAAATGTACAAATTTTACTATGCTATGATTTTTTAAATTTAAATTTAAAGGATAATTTTTGCAAATTTTAGTAGGTATACGTTATATTTATAGACATTTATCAAAAACTGCTTAAAACCAAGAAAATTTACCACATTTGAATTTTCTATACTAAATTATAATGTAAAATATTATGTAAGCATATTTTTATTTGTATTCCGTTCTTTTATGTTGTATTTTGTAATAATATATGATTTAATTAAGTCAAATTATATAAGGTAGTCCATGAAAAAATAATTTATGATTTTATAAATGTAATTTGGTTACCAGCAAACTCGACCCAAGAAAGACGTATAAGTAAGAAATTGAATTATTTCTTCTTCTTGTATTCTCTATGAGTTTCTACTATTGAACTTATTTTTTATTCGTCCCATTTTATGTAAATATAAATTTCCAGTTCTTATTTTAGACTGAAGTATATTCTTATTATTTTATGAAATTATTTACAGATGCTAACTTTTACTATTTTTTTTACTAACAAGTAAAACTTTTATCATAACTTATTATACATATTTATAATGGCATATTGTATTAAGTTAAAATTGTTAATACATCATATGAATACACTCACCAGTTACTCAGCTGTACAAAAAATAATTCAATTCACGAATGCTGCGATACGTTTAACTAAATACAATATGAGAATGGTGTAAAGTTTCAGAAATTATTGACACTACATGAATCCATGTTTTAATATTACATATTAATGAAGTAAAATAAGATTGAAAAAAAACTGAAAGTATAAAAATAAAGATCAAAAATTCTTTGAACAAACTGTAGCGATTTCACTGCTATATATAAATACTCGTCTATAATAACGTAAGTATTGATGAATATGATAATATTTTCAAAAGATAGTTGGCAATAGTTTTTTGTACATTAGGTATTGTCCATGAAACACGCGTCTATTGATACTAGGTATATAATATACTGTAATATTGAACAAAAATGGTTTTAGAACATAAAGAAGAAATAATCATACATCTACATCAAAAGTCATACTACGTTTTTTTTCGTCATTGTTGGTAGACAGTCACTAGTCAGTCACAAAACAACACCGAAACATAATACCCAGGTAATCTTATTGCACAGGTTTAGTATAATACTATACGTCTATGGAAAGTATACGTACCAACACAGTGCGTAGATTTTCAAGTAGAACTAGTTGTGAGTAAACTAATGTATTATGTTTCAAGCAAAATATAAATTGATGTTCAGCGACATGTCGGTGTTCGGACGTAGGTCATTTGTCCACAATTATTTTATTTCTTTATTTATGGGTATACACAGCATCTATTTATGTATATTTTATCTTTCATTTTTTCATTTATAACGTGAATGTGAAATTACAAAAAAGAAGACCACAATGTTGTCAAAAATAACGTCAACAAAGTTCTTTTACCTATACTAAATCATCATGACATGACTTGAGTAGATCATATTAGTATTCGGTACATATTAGGATTATAAAATTGAACGCATATTATGTCTAAACTATGAGTAGAGAAAATGATTTGTAGCATTTATATGTTTATTTAAGGTAATTATTCAAAAAAGTACAATCTAAAAATAAAATTTAATTAAGCAAATTTTGATTTTTTTTTTTTTTATTGAAATTTTAAAAATGGTATAAATTATTGCAGATCACGAAATCAATTTTCAGTATTGTGTATGTAATTATTGATCTTTGATCTATGACTTATTTTGACAGACGTAGATAGTGATTGTTAATACCGTAATTTTTTTAATAGTCATGCATGTGCACGTGTTTTTCTTTTAACTAGTTCGGTACAATAAAATGTACATAAATATGTCGGAATAAAATCGTAAAATGTAATTTTTAATACGTATTTTTAAGTTGTTAAGTGCATATAATATGCTTACATATGTATTAATGTTTTAGAGCTAAGTATGAACAAGTTCTCTATCTACACTCGCACTCGGAGTACAAATCTCTATAGTAAAGTAGTAAACCCATAAAATTCCGATATTAAAATTACAATAAACAGTTTATATTGATTATATGTTATAACAATAAGTATATTCACTTTGGTACTTACCGAAAATTCGGTTTTATGTTAGTTTACTTTGGTTCAATATGATTACAGTGAAATAATATGATTTAATGAATTAACTATTAGGTGTAACTATAAAAATGTATTTCATTAAATATTGGAGACATCAATGGCATGGTAATAATGGTTCAATAATGCCACGTAGTTCACTACTAAGGCTGAACAACTACTGACTGAAAAATGAATGTTCTATAATTTATTATTCTATTCGAAGTTTTCGTGCGGGTAGGATACTCATGGGCTGAACATAGTATTAGGTACATGTACGTATAATGTGTGTAGTTCCGTCTTTTACAATGATTATTATCCAATTCGTAGCCACTGGTTTAACCAAACAATGCTACTATTGTCGCAATGAAAACTACTTACGTTTGATTAAACATTAAATTAAAAATAATGCAAGATTTTCATAAAATGCATTTTTTATTGTTTAGCCGTAAATCCAAAAATATTTGTATTAAATACTTGAAATTTAAGCCAAATATCAACATGACTCTTATACAGACTTGACAAGAGTTTCAAAACAAATTGACCACTTTCGGGCAATAAAAACTTTTAACTATTGAAGATATTTCATTTTTTGAAAGTTTTTGTGTCATGAAATTTAGAATCTTTGATAATTTAACTTGAAAATGTGTTATTATTTCACTCGTATTCCTTACTAACATCAAAGAAAAAATTCCAAAAATTATTATGTAAGATATATTTTATACGCAATCATAGTAACGACTGTAACGGAAATCTTAAATAACACGTTTAATAGGAAGTGAAAATTAAAAATTGACATTTTTCATGCCATTAAAATGATCAAATTTTTTTTAAAGTCAACTGTACGACTAATTCACGAAAAATTTTGCTGACTTTTTTACTTTGATTACTATTTATAACACAGTATTATGAAGTAGAATAGTTACTTTTTTGAAAATTTTGGTATTTGAACTTTTATTATTGAAAGAAATGTTTAAGAATTAAGAGATATGAGTGTCTTAATACTTTATATGTATTTAAAGTTTAGAGCAACAGAATAGTAAAAGTTATCCTGTTTTTCCTCACAACTAATCAAAACTTTAAATAAATCTTAACATTTCAAACTGACATTATTGATCCAATTGTAAACATTTTAAATACCAAAATTTCCAAAAAAAATATTATTTTGTCCTTAACATTAAGTTTGTTATAAATAGGTGTTTCTATAAAACAATACTCAAATTGAAAAACCCTCATTTATTAAAACAGTTAAGTTAGTTGTTTCATAAAACTGTAGTGTAGTACTGAATGTAGAACTTTAAAAAAAGATTGGATAAAACCAGTTACACGATTTCTTAAATAGATCCATTTAGCACCAATTATAGGTAGATGATTATGACATTAAATTAATATAGCATTATATATATATATATATATATATATATATATATATATATATATATATATATTATATAATAAAAAAACGACGTTCATTCTTCGCTATATGAAGTATTCTTCACTCCTAGAACAAGATATTGGTGATGGTTGTGTTGAATACTAAAGAGACGATAAATAATTTCTTCTTATTAAACGATTTAAAATTAAACGATATTTTGAGCAAAACGTCATTGTAAAATATACCGTTTACATAATTTTACCGTTAATAGTTTTGAGTTTTTTATACAAAAATTTTTAAAATATATTTTTCAGACAATTTTTGTTTTGCCAAAAAAATTTAAAACACGTAGTTCTATATGTATTCAAAGTTTCACTATTATTGGATGGATCAATTTTTTTAAATACATATTTGAAGTTGAAAATTGGTTCAAAAACAGTCGATTTTTTAAAAATCATATATTTTGTTTACCTGAAGGGTTAAAAAAAATTTTCGAACCACGATTATTTGACATTATCACAGTATTGTTAGTTAAGTATCTATATGAATAAGGTATTAGGTAATATTAAATTTTCAGAACGTTTTATCGCATTTTGAAAATATTATTAGAAATAAACTTTTAAAAAAATCTGTCAATTCTGTACAAATCTAATGACAATTTAGTTTTACGCTTATAAAAAAAAAAGTCATGAATTTTAAATTTTTAAACAGGTCAGCGGTAAATTTGAAAAGTTTATTTTTAATATTTGATGAAAACTTCTGAAAATTTAATATGACTCTACTCAAACACTTCACAAACTATACGGACAAATTTTCAAGAATCATGACTCGGGATGTTTTTTGTATTAGCGTTTAAGTAAATTATTTTACTATTTTTACTTCAATTTTCAACTTTAAATATTTATTTGAAAACTAGGTCCATCCAATCATAATGAAACTTTGAATACAGATAGAACAATAATTTTTGTATTTTTTTGAATAAAGAAATGTCTTTTTTATTAAACAAAAAAACTAGATAAATTTGAAAAAAAAAACCTGCCGTTGATTAGACGAAAAATTGTGAAATAGGTATATGAGCAGTATATTTTGATTCTGTAGATTTATTCAGAATCGTTTAACTAAAAATACGATTTATCGTTTCTTTAAAATTCAATACACCCATCTTCATTAATTTATCTAAGGATCGAAGAATATCCCATGGAGCGGAGAACGTACTTTTTTTAATGAATAGTACAGATATTACAGTAACCAACTTACTTTAATTTTTACATTGATTTAAATAAATCAATTAATAAAACTTAAATAAGAAGAAAATATTGTATCAGAATATTATCAATCATGATGATATTACATTTTAAGATTCTATTAAAAATTTATGATATCATACTCTCATAGGTACCTATAATTTAGTGTGAATGTTTATTTAATAAACCTATCTACGTTTTTCGAGAACTAAGAACAAAGTTTCAAATGCATTACTACTACATTATACTTAGACGTCATCGCATAGAACATATTTCTCATTAAATTAAATTGATACCACTCATCGTATTCGACAATTATCATCGTTGTAATACTTTTTTTATTTTTTTTTTCTATCGTATTTTCTATTTTAGTTTATAAAATATGATAAGTTTGAAGGTACTTAGCATGTATAATGTATATATATATATATATATATGTATTGTGTGAACTAATGTATATATAACAATACCTAATAGAATAATACTCAAGGTTAAAACTATGAGAAAAAAATAGGGATTTGTCCCACTATAACGATTTAAATTACCTATATTGAAGCCACAAATATAGTATAAAGATATGGTTCGAAACTATAGGTAAATATTTGTACGGTGTGGATGGTTTTAAATTATACTCGAGTAGGTAATGTAAGAATTAATATTTTGTGCTCGTATTTTGTTCTGGAATTACGCAACGTTATGTATGTACTTATATTTTTATGTTTATAAAGGTAGGTAGTCCACGATATCAGTGTGTCAATTTTCAATTACATTTCGTTTGGTAGTAACAGATTTGAAACAAAAAAAGAGTTAGGCACGCGCGCAACGATGGTTTCTTCGTCGCCAATTCACCAGCAGCACAGACTCAATCGTCCGAAAAGTTAGTATGTTATTATAGGTATATCAGATAAAAACGTATCCATTGAACTATATTATCTACAATTACGTGCGCCTAATAGTACATAACGGTATAGCTATTCACATGAGTCGCGGGCTTGCGGCGTATTTTAATCAAATATAATCAATCATTTTTATGTTTTACCAATGAATAAGAAATTATTATATTATATTCATGTTATTTAGTAATTTCATACCTTAAAGTTTGCTTGTATAACCTTACACATGTACATTCTTTAACTTAACGATAATGAAATGATACTCGAAACTCGTTAATAGGTATTTTATTTTTACCATCGTTTATTTTGAAATTTGGTGGTTTTTATATTCATTTGAAATTTTAAAAGCGCATAATAAATAATTTGTGAATTTGATATTTATAAAAGTTAAAATATTAATACTAAAATGTATAGATATCAAATCTTTTGGTTGAAAAAAAGTTTTCAGTTGGATTTAAAATTTAAAATATTACGTAAACGGATTTATAAAAATCTAACGATAATTTTATTAAAAGCGGTATAATACGTAATCAGTACATCGTATATTCTACTTAACACCAATATTGTTATACCTATTGAATATAATACTGATGCTTAGTTATGATAGTTAGGTGCCTTTACCTTGTTCGAGGATTAAAGTATACCCGTGGTGAGGAATCAGAGTATGTAAGTACTATATGTCTGGCTTTTTTTAATTCAAAATGTATTTATCGTAGGTACGTTTTCGAGAAAATTTACGAACGGTAACTTTTCTCGCGAATACATGCAGATAAACAAAGTTAGTTAAAATTTATGCGGAGACTATAATGAAACGAATTTTGTGTTTAGGTTTTCTTCAAGTTGTTACTTCAAGAGTTGCTACTCTTCAAGTTTTGTGTCGTTATTCCGAAAACCACAAACTGACTTGTCACAAAGAAAAAAATAACTTTGATTAAAAAACAAACACCTACCGCCCATTTTTACTTAACTTTATTATGCTCCAATTATTAAAAACTAGGAACGTAATACATATGGGTTTAAACTTTAAAGTGCAAACAAAATACTTAATAGACCCTATTACATTATTTATTTACGAGTATTATTGGCTCTCCCTTCTTCGAAAATTCTACTAAAACACGTCAACTCTCGTTTGTTTGTAGTAAAACAGTACGTCGATCAATCTTTAAAAAAAAAAAACAAAAAAATAATTACCATTAAGAAGCTTATGATTAAATTATTTTATTTTGTGATGATGAAGCTGATTAGTTAGATTATCAATGCCGATTTGCGTGTGGTCGAACGTCGGTCCAGTGATCGAAATAATGACTGATAACAGAGTGATGATTTTAATTACTATGTAAGATTTCATAAAGCCATATCTCTACGGGTTAAGCGAACCCAAAAAGCTACAATTTCAATAACCATGCACTTTGACAAAAGGTACTTAGAAGTCAGATTAATTTTTTTATTTATTTATAAATGCTGGCTGCTGCAGTCGGACATGCGATAGCTGCGCGTTATCATTCCCATGCTATCTTATCACCTCTCTAGAGGCGATAGTACGAGAAAATAATAATATTAAATCGGACAGTTTAGTTATTTACAAGTGTGTTTTTCGTGCGGAAATGCCAAACATCCGAATGCTACTCTATAACGTCAATCAGTGCACAATTATTCACGGCGAATGGCTGAACACCGTCACGAGATAATTTAATACTGTGTACAATATTATCGAAGCGTAGGTTTTTCGCCTACGACGCTTTGCCCGTGTTATAAATTACTGTTCGTTGTCGATTAAAGTATTGTCAACTTTAATATAGAAAAATAAAACGACCCTACTACAGGCACCAATAGGGATCTCGTTTATCGACAATAGCATTTATTCGTTTAGAAACATCGTCTTAATCGATAAAACGCAGGGTACTAAATTCTAATTGGACGTTATCACATTACATTATTTAACGTCCGAAAAGTTTTTTTTTTTTTGTAATCGATTTCGTTCAACCCCAAAGTTTGATAGCGATAATATCGACTATGTACGGTAGATAGAAACTACTGGTTAAAGCGTCCGATTTTTCGCTCGCAAGTAATTATGGATTCGATCGCCATGAATAACAGTGGGTATAACCAATCCGTTGACTGGGTGCCATTGTCATTGACGTTCGTCGAATATCCAAAGGGTGAGTTTAAAATGATACTGAAACTAATCAGAAATAATCTAACAATTCGTGATCTATATAATAAATCTATTTGATTAAATTTCATTATGATTAGGAACAATAACTATATTTTATCATTACCTATTTAATTAAGAATCCACCAGTATTTTCACCAGCAAGTTTCTTCTGGAACAAATTAAGAGTCTCAGTTGGTTTGGAGACTAATGTATCTACGGAAAATTGTTTTGGTTCTTATATAAAATTGCTTTTCTGTGAATATTGTAACAGTATTCAGTGTACTGTCTAATTACGACTAAAATTCTATAAGTTGGCGTTGGTCAATACACATTCTGTAAGAATAATAAAACTTGATATATTATTTCTATTTGATTAATTGTGTTATCATATGATAATTATTATTTTTGTTTTTTTAAATAGGTACTATTTTAATAATAAATTTGTTTCCATGATTTTCATTAGTTATGTCTGTATTTTTCATTTTTTAATACATATTTTTCCATATATTTACACATTTATGGTTATTTTTTAGTGCATAAGTCAATATTTATTATTTATTTTTTAATACGTTGATATTCTTACTTAAATTTGTATAAAGTACATTTAATGTAAATATTTATTGTGTGTACAAACTATTGGTTTATAGTTGATTTTCTGTGTTGATGTAAATGATAATTTTTTTTCGCAGGAGATTTATTTGGAAAATTACTAGCATTATTTAGTTTGACACCCTTTGTCATTCTATCTGGTTTTATTACGTTAATACTTTTTCGTCGAGATTTACATACAGTAAGTTAATATTTATATAGGCACCTAATTAAGTTATTTATTAAACCTTAAATAATTTTTTCAGATTACATTTTTTGTTGGTGTAATACTTAATGAAATATGCAACACAGTTTTAAAGCATATTCTTCGTGAGCCAAGACCTTTGGCTAGAAATACTAATCTATTATACTCTGAGTATGGCATGCCTTCATCTCATTCTCAATTTATGTGGTTTTTTGCTTCATATATGTTATATTTTACATTTATCAGGTATAAAGTCTATGAAATTTCCAAAAAAAAAAATTACTTATTCACTGTGTATTATTTTTCAGATTACAATATGCTAACAGCAAAGCATTTAAAGAGTTTTTCTGGAAAGTGGCTGGAGCAGCATCATGTATTGCTATTGCCTGCATAGTTTCTTATAGCAGGTATATATTGTAAAAGATTATTAATACAGTTTAATATTTTAATACCAGTCAAATATGTAATCAGTATTACACTCTAGTAACTTTTTATAAACTAATATTATCATACCAATGAGAATGAAGTACCAGTCTATTTATATTTTACTTAAATTTTATGTATTAGTTTTGTAAAAAATTATCAATTACCTATTAATTATTTAGTCATTACAATATTTATGTAACAACTAAATTTTACTAATTCTAAACTGTCCTGTTAAAAAAATTAATATTTTTGACTAACCCAAAAACCACTTGTTTGTGTAACGACCTATATTTAATACTTTAAAAATAACAGATTAAAACTTAGGCTACATGTAAAAAACAAAACCGTATAATTTATGTATCATGGATCATTGTGGCTAATATGGATTGTATAAAATTGTTATGAGGGTTGTGGTTATCTAATATGATGTGTAATTATTATTAAATGATTAGTTATGGATTTTGCTTCATTTATTTTTGTTATATGAGATCAATTTGTATGTAAAATAGATACTATTAGTAATTATTCATTAATTGGACTGGTTTATACCAATTTTTAATTTATACTCAACAAATATTTAATAGGTAGAATAATTAATTTATTATGTTATTACATTGTATAAGTATCAATATGCATTTAACAAAAATCTTGCATTTTCATATTATTTTTAAGTATATTAGAAATTGTTCATAATGACATTCAAAGAACCAGTAAAAATTCTTAGAAACCAAAATGTTTCAAAATATTGAAGTTTAAAACTTAACACCATGTATGAATAATGAATATACCTATTGTGTTATATTTTTACATCAAAGTTGTAACATAAATATGCTCCTACATAATATTAAAAAAAAAAATTAAATAAATAATAGAACATATACAGAAATAAAATGTATTTTAATTTGACTTATTATATAAGTATAATGTATGTTATTATTGAGTATGAAAAAAAGTTTGATATCTTAGAAAATATTAATTTGATTTTAAATTGAAAAATTAATTTAGTTCAATTTTTTTTAATTATTCCTTTTTTCATATAATTTTGAATAAAATAATTTGTATGAATACGTTTAGAATTGTAAAAATATATAAGGTGGTAAATGTGCTTTTATTCATTAATTAAAATTAAAGATACAATTATTTATAATGAAAAAATGTAGGTATTTATTTAATCATACTATTTTTTCAATATAAGATGATAAGTGGATTTTATAGATCGGTATTTGTATTGCTATATGCAATTAAAAAGAAATAAAAAAGAAATTAATTAATACAATTCTTTATTATATTTCCAGTGAATGATAATAAATGGTGTATTGGTAAATATGATGATGTGTATACACCACTTCTTTCCAAATACATTAGACAAACAAAATTATTTTTTCTGTATAACAACTATTATTTCTTAAATTTTTAAAAATTATTCCAATCATTTGATTGATCATTTATTATTTCAATCATTAATATTAGACTAAATATTAATACAGGTTTTAAAAATAATGTATTTGAATCATACATTAATCTATATAACACAATTTTTTTTAAAGTTTTTAGTATAATAATTAAGAATTAGCTTGTTAATGTAAGAATACTTATGTGTTCAATTTTGAACTGTTAAATTCTGTATAAGTATAAGTATAGTATAATAATTGAACTATTGAAATATATGAATTTTTGTGTTTTTAAGTAGTTTAATTATATATACTTTTAATAATAATGTAGTTTATATTTATTAATATATTGTAATATTCATATTTTATTTTTAGGATTTTTCTTCAATATCATACATGGAAGCAAGTACTATATGGAGCATTGTTTGGCATTATTATAGGATCAATTTGGTTTACTATAACAAATGTGGTATTAACTCCTTATTTTCCAGCAGTTATATCTTGGTATGTTTTATCATTATTTCATTGGTTTTGATAGCTTTATAAAACGAAAAACAATATTCCAAATTTATGTAATGTATTATATATAATAATTCTTGATTTTTTTGTAATAATTATAGACATTCTCTCAATAGTTCATTCTGGAGTATGAATTCTACTACAGTCTCTAAAATTAGTTTAATAAATTATAGTCAATTAATTTGCTTTGGTATTGTGCTCTATAATGTGCCAAAATCAGTTTTGTTTGTATTGTTTTTAAATTCTTTATACATTTTAATTTTTCAAGCACACTTTGTGATGTTAAGTGTATTTCATTAACAATTTCAAAAATTCTAAATTATTTTTTACTTCCTTAGTTTACATATTTTCAGTCTTTCTTATAATTTACTTGAGTGATTTTTAGTAAACTATATACTATCTTCAATGAAAACAACTTTCTATTTTCTGACCTAAAGCTTACAAAATTTAATTTTTCTCCCTCCTCTTTATCTTTATTCACCAGTATCTTTAACCTCTTGGGTTATCTAGTCTTTCACATTAACACCTCAAGTTACATGTTTTTCAACCTTATTCTTCCATATTTTTTAGGCAAACAAAATAATATTTTTTAAATATTAATTATCACAAGAGTATAAAAACAGACTCTTAGTATGTGATATATGTAACAAATAGTTATTATTTGGTCATTATAAATGCTTTAATTATTTGCTCAAGTTGGCATTTGTCTAAATCCAAACATCGATAACATATAATATGCCCACTATTAAAATCTAATTATTAAGAGTTTAATTTGAATTTATGTAACTCACTTTAAAATATTCTTTTGTATATCTAATAGTAATATTATTAAATTAATAAGTATTTATCTTATCTATGTTAAAATAGTATTTTATTGATTATTCCAACACTGTTTAAACAATCATACAACACATCAACATTATCAACTCTATTTTTTTGTAATTGCATTTATGATAACATTGACTACCATTTTTAGAAAAACTAGCCATACCTTACTCAACGTATTTATCAGCTCGGACGAGACTATATAATTTTTCTTAAAGTCTCATATTTTTCATTTTTATATTAAGTATTCAAATCTAATTTAAAACTAAAAAGTAAAAATCACCAATGGTCTAGCAAAAGTGTGTCAGGTTTTGTTATTCAATCTAATGGTAGTGCATTATCTAATGCAGAGGCTCCAAAAATTTTTAAAGTATGACCAGTGTTGTGCCATAGATAATTTTATCTAGATAAAAACAAAAATGTTCATCTAATTTTCATCTAGATGAAAATAATAGTTATCTATATAAATTTATCTAGATAAATAATTTATAAAGAGCATAGTCTGCACTCAATGTAATCGGTTCACGATGATTGTAGCAATAAAATAAAATATAAATTTGGTATGAAATGCCCACTTATATTTATGAGACATAATCTACAAATATAAACATTTTTTTAGTCTTGGAATTCATCTGAAACAGTTAAGTATTTAATATTGTATTATAACAGGTTGGTCATTAGCTTGACCTGATACTATGTGAAGTACTATTGGTTATTACATTTTAATATTTACCGAATATTAAATTACTTTATTCAAAGCATAAGAAAAAAAATACTTTGGAAAAGTTTATATTTATTTCAACTCCAAGAAAAAATAAATATGTGTATTATTAGTTAGGTATATATCATTTGTATCATTTTATATTTATACAAGATGCTCTTAAAATTTAATTAAAAATGTGTAAACAAGAGATTCCTAAGTTTTTTTTAAACAAAAAACATATAAGTTTTTGTTTTCAATTTTTATTTTTATTATTTTATATTTAAATGTAAACATTTTATCTCATTTTTATCTTGATGAAAATAATTTTTATTTATCTATACCTAGATAAATTAAATTTTTGTACTATCTATCTTAATCTTGATAATTATAATGCCATATATCTTTTCTTTATCTAGATATTTATTTTTCATCTGAACACAACACTGAGTATGACCCATTTTGGAATTTTTTTAAAATTTTGGTGACCACAACAACCTAATATCTTAATATACTAATGTAAAAAACTATATGTATTTTAAAAGTATATTTACAATAATATCGTATATAGTAAAACTTAATTACGAGTGTCTTAAGTAAGAATTGAAAAAAATATATGTGATTTAAAATGTTGAGTTTATTTTTTTAATTATTGAACATAGTTAAACAAGTAATATATTTATAAATTAATGATGTATAGTTAAATATATTTTTTGCTATTAAATTTTATTAAAATTATTATTAATTATTAAAAAAGATATACATTTATACAATGTTTATGTATGTAGTATTATTTTTTTTCTATTTTATTATTACATATTAAAATAATTGATCTATTCATGTTTGCTTAAGATTCTGACAATATTTTTCAGTAAAAAATTTTTCTATCTTGTTGTATACTTGCTAACGAACTGCACTTACTAAATCTCATAATACGGTGAAATATAGTAAAACTGTTATATTAGGTAATGTAAAATAATGTAATGGTAACAAAATTGGTACAGCGTAAAGTAAAACGATAAGTAAATGTAAATGAGTAAAAATGTGTGTTTTCATTTTTACACAAATACTAAAATTTATTATAATCTACTGAACAAAAGAGCGCCTTACCTGATTAGACAGAGAAAAACCAAATTTCTTATTAGATGGTTTTTATATTGACTAGTATAGGAAATGTCTAGTGACTGACCGAAAACAGAGTCTTATGTGGGAGAGTCTTTAGTAAGTTTAACTGTACTTAATGCACTTTATAAAATGATAATACGATAGAATCAATTGACAGTTACTATATAATCATAATCATAATAATATCAATCAATGATGAAATAGAATTCAGACATCAATGACTAGTAATAAATGCACAGTATAGTTTCACTGATTGTACTATAACACAAATTAATATCAATGCATAAAATAGGTATATCTTTTCTTTTTTATGTAGGTTTATTGTATAATGCATATATTTTTAATGTAATCCAATGCAACATTCTTCTTAGGGAACAACTCGAGGGTTGGTTTGCAACTAAGAGAAGTTGTTACTAGGGAAGGAAGGGTTACTGCTCAGTGGTTTCCCGTTGCCTTCTGCACAGGGGAGAATGCGGTCGCTCTCTCTGGACAGTCACCTCTCTCTCTCTCTCTCTCTCTCTCTCTCTCTCTCTCTCTCTCTCTCTCTCTCTCTCTCTCTCTCTCTCTCTCTCTCTCTCTCTCTCGTTATGGGTTATGTAAATCGAGTGATCTATCAAATTTGTTGTACTTGATGTGCCTAATTTGATTAATCAGAGTATAAACTTATACAAAAAACTTGTCAGCACTAATGTTATCACATACGTAATATTATAATTCATAATCTATGATTTAACAAAAAAAAAAAAAAAATTTTAAGTTTGCACAGAATACGCAAAACAAAACAATTTGCATTACAGATAAATGACAAAAGAGTATGGACATAGATTAAAAACAAAAATTCAAAACAATAATAGTACCAAAATCATATTACTTGTCATGTATGATATAACCAATATACATAAACTCACATAGCCGTAAATCATGAAAAACTAAATTCTTCTTATAATAGACTATGAATACTGAATGTCATTTGAAAATGTAATATTCTTTGTATATGGGTTATGGATAAAACCAAAAACTTAATTTGGATTTTGAGTTATACATCTCAAATTCAATGGGGTTATATGGGTTTATGGCAGTATTTCTTAATCTTTTTAGAATCGCTACCCAAGTTTATTCCTTACAATTTTTGATGACCCACCTCATAGGCGCCCAAAGAGGGGGACAAGATGTGGCATTTTCCCCACTGGAATTTTAAAAACCAAGCATGAGCCATTAACATAAGGCAATATTTTAAATTGGAATTCATAACATGACAAATTTAAAAAATAATGAATATTATCATTCATTACTTTTTACCTTAGTCGACTTAGTTATGTTATTAAAACTTTTTTCTAGTCATCCGTTTGTTAACAGGATAATAAGTATTATTTGGATCTATTTTATAAGACTAGAAATATTACATAATATTCAAATGTTGAGTCTTGGATTTAAATGCCTTTCAAAAAATGAATTAATGACCCAAAAACTACAAAAAAATTGATAAAATGTATTTATTTATTTATTTATTTAAACGCTTGTGAGGGCTCAAGAACAATATATAATACATAAATGGTACGGTTTGTGTGCAAAAGAACAATAATATTATTTAACTTAATTAGTATTAAAATTAGTAGAAGATATGAATATAAGTATAGAAATAAGATAAAATATATAGAATTGAAATTTCAAATTTAGATTACTTTAGGGATGCTAGACTTTGTGTTGTGACTAAATTAAAGTTTTAAAGATGCATCTTCTGATACATCAATGAGTTCTTCACTGGTTTTTGTTGATATCCCAGTTAATATGGCGTTCTGAAATGGATGCACAAACCAGTTACTTAGTTGATATTTTTCTATTTCTACAAGATAGAAAATTGTTTATGAATGAGATTAAATTATAATTTTTACTAGATATAATGCTTACATAGTTCTATAAAAGTCTTAATAGTATTATTTATTTGGTACTCAACTTTGTCTACTACAATAATTCTAAAATTATACAATTATGTTACAAATGTTCTATACTTTTAAGCATACCTTTGATCAAATAATTAATAAGATTATGTGAGTTATACTAAAAATGTTTAAATGTTTTATTTTATTTAAAATTATTATTGATTTATATTTTTTAAGGTTTATAGGAATTAATGTTCAACTGTGTAGTTTTAGTTTTCAGTATTTATATAAATTGTTTTAATAACTTTTTTTTTTTTTTTAGGAAAATATCAGAACTATTTTTGTTAAGAGACTCAACATTAATTCCAAATGTTTTATGGTTTGAATATACAAATATACGCCATGAAGCAGGAGCTAGAGCTAGGCGTAGAAAATCCATTTCAGCCAAATCACAATGACTAATATTTTGATATGTTTAAAACTAGATTATTCTAAAAGCAATTTTGATCTGTGCAATAATAAGTACCTATACAATTGTCAAATATTTATATTTTTATGTAACGTTTGATTTAATCTTTATGTATAATTATTGACTCCATAATATTAGATTTATGTGTCTACTAAAATTATTATTAATTAAATT
The DNA here is from genome assembly GCA_027580255.1 of Therioaphis trifolii. NCBI lineage: Eukaryota > Metazoa > Arthropoda > Insecta > Hemiptera > Aphididae > Therioaphis > Therioaphis trifolii. The sequence goes on along the minus strand of CM050405.1, from coordinate 63,782,823 downwards.
GCCATCTAACTATTCAAATTAACTCAATGTTTTTATACATTTATGCAGAGTAATTCACTAAATATCAAGCAGAAATCATTTCTCACATAACTTACCACATAGCAAAATTGTACTGAATTTTATTAGTAATATGAAAAACAATAACATTAAAATTTATATTCATGTATTTCTTTTTTTTAAACGTGGAATGTTTTATCTTATATCAAATAATTAAGTTTTGTTATAAAATAATTTTATACATTTTTGACTGACTGAATGAAAAATTAACATTTGACTGTATATGGATGCTGATTGATGTTCAGCGTTAGCTACTACAACGAACTGAATGCAAATTGGTATCCTATGCTTGGTCAACTTGATAATAAATCATTATATTGATGTTTTGATAAAGCATACGCTTAAACTTTCTTATAAATATTAAAATTTGACTTTTTGTCTTCAGAAATTATTTTTGTGATGTATTTATTGAATAATTCTGTATAGGTATTTATGTATTATTGTTATGCTTTTTAATTACTGTGTTGTAAAAAAAATATATTTAATTATTAAATAATTTTAAAAAAATTAATACTTTTTGTGATTTTATTGTTTATTATTAGGTTAATTAGATGTTTGCACAATAAATAAAGTACAATTTAATTAAAATTTGTGAAAAGTGTTTGCAAGGCAAATATTTTAATTTATTAAATTATATTATTATTGCTATTTATAATTTTGTAGTCATATCACATTTGTTTATACAATAGAAATCATTAAATTGAAATGATTTTTATTTATATGGATCAAATTGAAATTATTTAATTTTATTAAACAGTTTGTATCAAATGTTTAATTAATTATCAAACCAAGCACTGATTTAGTAAAATTCAAAACTAAAATACTTATTAGGTTATTACATTATCTAGCATTGCAATATACTATGTTATGTTAATATGTACCAAAGGTTGTGTATTAAATATTAAGAATTTATTATATTCAATATATTTTTGTTATTCTTATAGCATCTTTTCCTTTTTCTGTGCAATTTTATATTAAGTGTAAATTTATAAATATCAATTATTTAAAAACATGTAGTAAATTGATATTGATAGTATAAGCTGTTCAAAGTTGTTATATTTGCACTAAAATAATGTAAATTACTATTTTATAATTTTACATTTGTTAAGTATGTGTATTTACACCATAAAATGTTTTTAAACATTAAGTAAATTGAGATTGATAGTATGAGCTGTTCAAGGTTGCTCAGTAAAATATACTTGTTCAGTAAATATATATTTATTTTCAGTAAAATAATGTCAATTACAATTTTACAATTTTACACTTGTAAAGTAGGTGTATTTATACTTTACAATGTTTTTAAACATTAAGTAAATTGAGATTGATAGTATGAGCTGTTCAAGGTTGCTCAGTAAAATATACTTGTTCAGTAAATATATATTTATTTTCAGTAAAATAATGTCAATTACAATTTTACAATTTTACACTTGTAAAGTAGGTGTATTTATACTTTACAATGTTTTTAAACATTAAGTAAATTGAGATTGATAGTATAAGCAGTCATGGTTGTTTTATTTTCAGTAAAATAATGACAATTAAAATTTTACTGTTTTAAAGTAAATTTACCAAAGTTGGCTAACTTTATAATTGAAATAATGAAAAAAATTTAAGAATATTTTTGTTTTATATTATCTGTAAGACACAGTGAAAGTGTAAAACTGTATTTATAAATCATAGCATTATTCTATAAGCTTGACTGGTAAAAACATAAGGCTAAGTACATTGAAATGCCAGTAAGAGTACACATTTATAATATTATATTATTTTTTACAGACTTATTGAAGTCTGAAGAACTAAAAACTATGCACAGTTATCTTGATACATTGCCAATATACTAATCCATAGATTTGAGGTACGTACCTAATATAGATAATATTTATCAGAGTGGTGTGACACAATAGCTTTGTTCGTTTTGACAGAAAGTGTACACTTTTTCAATAATAGTGTACACCAAAGCGTTTGTTTTGGAAAAGTGTAAACGTACACACTGTTTGTTTTAAAATAGTGTAGGTTTAGTGTGTACACTATTCAAACCAACTAAAGTGCAAGTGTCGTATAGGATTTTCGGTGTGGACCCCGTTATCATAATTCATTATCATAAATATATTTCCTAATCACTCGCTACATGCCGACATTAATTTAATTTATTTAATTTCTGACTTAAACAAATTTAAAATTTAACTCAAATCGACAAATAAGGTGTTTGGCAACAGATCTACTAAGTCTAAAATGAATTATAAAATCTTTGTCACTATAATTTGAGACGTTTTGTAGGTAATTTATAATTTTTACATAATCAATTCTCTGAATTCCATTTATCACAGGATGTACAAAATTAACAATTTCTTCCAGATCATCTATATCATATACAGAGCCACAGAGGTGATATTACTTTTTTTTTTTAACTTAGTAAGCAATTTAACAAAATTAATAAAGTAAGATAATAGTAAATAATTTTCAACCAGTCTACCCAATAAGAAATAGTATTAAAAATAGTCCCTAACGAGTCTATAAATTAAAAATTTTAAATAAATATTATATTTTGAATTATCTACTGTCATCATCAGCAGTACAAAAAACAGCGGCAGGTAATTTACGTGCGTTACAAAAAGGTTCTAAAACATCTTCGTCGGATGATGAATCAAACAACTGCACATAAATATCATCCATAATTTTAAAATCTATTAATCTGACTATCTGTTAATAAATAAAAGATTTTAAAATTGGATTTTTAGAAATTAGATGATGCCATGATGGAAAATTTTTTAAAAAGTCGTTATCATTTATTTACTATCTTTATCAATCAGCAGACTTTCTCACACCTGAAACGTTTGTTTTGAATTGGTACACCACACACCGCACTATCCACACCCAACACTTCCACCACATATTAAGTTAACATAAGTTTTTAAAACGAACAAAGGTAATGGTTGTCGTAATCACGAATCAGTGCTGCGATTAAGCAGTAAGCACCATTCAGCATCGCTGTAACCCTGACGTTGTACTTCATTTTTATGTTATTGGTGATTATGTAAAATAATAAAATTAATAATTATGTACTAATAAATAAATAAAACTTATCTTTGACACTCATTATTGTCCCAATTAAAATACATCAAAGTGAATTGAAATTTAAAAGTATGAATTGAATTATACTGATTCATATTAACTCTATAGGTAGTTAATGTTATCATTTATAACTTTTTTTTTTTTTTTTTTTTTTTTTTTTTTTTAAATTTGGCTTTATTAGAAGAATTACAATCTATACAAGGTACAATAAGTAAAAGTAATAACAATTTACAGACAAATAACAAGAATAATTACATGAGGAGGGAGTCACACATTTGTGACACCTCTAATATATATATATAAGTTTTAAACTTAAGTTATCATATCACGGCACCATTTCCTTTTCAGACGTCTGGTCGGATTACCTGGAAGTGTTAGTGAAGCTAATTCATTGATTAGTTGATTAGGAATAGCTTGGAGTTTGGCGTAGAAGCGTTTGTAGTAGACAGCAGCTGTATGGTCGATGGATGGTAATTTGAGGTCGGAGTTTATGGTCTCGTTCGAGACGAACCAGGGTGCACCAGTGATTAAGCGAAGAGTGATGTTTTGGAACGCTTGTATGGTTCTCTTGTTTGAGTTCTTAGCGGAACCCCAAATTACAATTCCGTATGTCCATATTGGTTGAAGAAGAGCTTTATAAAGAATGATTTTGATGGGTAAGGTAAGGTTCGAACGAAATAGTGGCCTTAGCAGGTGAAGTCTAGAGTTAAGTCTCTTACGCTTATTTTTAAGATGGAGAGACCAGGTAAGGCGTCTATCGAATGTAAGACCCAGATATTTAACTTCTGTTGAATGAGGAATGACGATGTTGTTGATTGTTACTGCAGGGCAGTTTAGAGGTCTGAGTGAGAAAGTCACAAAAGAGGACTTGGGTTCATTAATTTTTATTTTCCAATTGGTGAACCACTGTGAGAGAGCATTTAGGTGAGTTTGAAGTTGATGAGATGCGGTGGTATGGTCAGAAGAAACTGATAATAGGGCAGTATCATCAGCATATGTTCCAACTAAGGTATTTTCAGTTGTGGGCAGGTCCGATGTATATATGGTGTATAAGAAAGGAGCAATATCGCTGCCTTGAGGGACACCAGCATATATAGGATATTGTTTTGAGTGTTCTAAATTATGTCGGACATTAAAAGAGCGGTTGGCAAGATAGGATTTAAGTATTAGGTATAAAGGGGCTGGAAAAATATTTTTTAATTTGAAAAGGAGACCATCATGCCAGACGGTATCAAATGCTTTCGCGACGTCCAGAAAAACACCGGCGCAGTATTTTTTGGTTTCGAGTGCTGCGGAGATAGTGTCCGCAACCCTGTGGAGTTGATGAGTTGTGGCATGGTGAGCACGAAAGCCGAACTGGAAGTTTGGGATGCTGTTTTTTGATTGTGCTATGGTGGTGATTCGCTTGAGAATGATTTTTTCAAGGATTTTACCCAGAACTGGTAGTAAGCTGATGGGCCTGTACGAGGAGGGGTTTTCAGGAGGCTTACCAGGTTTGAGTACTGTGACAATAACAGATGCTTTCCAGGTAGTTGGGAAATAAGATAACCGAAGGGCTGCATTATAGATATGAGCAAGATGAACGATCGATTTCATAGGTAGATTTTTGACTACTTTGTTAGAGATGAGGTCATGACCTGGGGATTTGTTGTTTGCCAGTTTTTTAACAATACCCACTATTTCCGCTGGGGAAGTAGGTTTTGTAGGTAGGGCCATAGGTAAAGTAGACTGAAGAAACTCCATGACAGACGACACGTGTGGTGCTGGCGTAGGAATGAGATGTGGTTTAAAAACGCCCGATAATTCTTCAGCGAGAATATCTGCTTTTTCCTTGTCTGTAGAAGCAAGTGAGTTGTCTGCACGGCGAAGAGGCGGAGGAGAGTCCTTAATTCGTAGTATTGACTTAGTTTTGCGCCAGAGAGATCCATTTGTAAGAGAGAGGTTTTGTAAGTGATTTTTGTAAAGATTGGCTTTGTGAGTTTTAAGTAGGGACTTAAGTTTATTGGAAAGATAATTGTACTTTGTCTTATCTGCAGGGTAGTGAGTTTGTTGCCATTTAGATCTGGCTCTGCGTTTTTCAACAATAAGTTGTCTTAGTTCCGGTGATAGGTTGGGTGTTTGAGAATAGGGTGCGCGAAGGGTAGATGAGTCCTTGGCTGCTGTTTGAATGAGATCCGAAAGTTGAGTGATTGCTTGGTCGACATCGGAAGATGATTTTAATTTGGTATTAAGAGTTATTTTGTTTGAGATGAAAACTCTGAATTTGTTCCAATTTGTAGTGCCTGGAGTAATGGTTGGTCTGTTTTGCTTCAAAGTGGGTTGAGCACCAATGAGGAGTAATACAGGTGTATGATCAGAAGCTGGATCGTTTAGGTTTACAAGTTCAGTGGAAAAGCGATTTGGTAGATTGGTGATAAAAAAGTCAAGGGTGTCGGGGTGTCGGTTGTCATGCGATGGCCAATAGGTTGGAGAGTGTGGCGCTATTACCTTGAGGTGGTTGAGCGAGATGAAGTTGTTTAGAGCACGACCTCTAGTGTTGGTGGTGCGGCTCCATGTATGGTATTTAGCGTTGAAGTCAGCACCAATAACATGAGTGAAGCTTAGAGTTTGAGAAAGGTTACTCAGTTCGGCCAAAGGGAAGGGTCTTCCTGGCGGGAAATAGCAAGAGGAAATGGAGATAGTTATAGAGTTAATTTTTATTGATGTGCTAGCTGCTTGAATGTTTGGAGACAAGTATGGAGGAAGAGGGAGATGGTCGATTTTGTTTGAGATTAGGAGAGCAGCGCCTCCGTGTGCAGTACCATCTGGGTGGTCAGCTCTGATAATATCATATCCAAATAGCTTGAGTGATGAAGTTTGAGTTAAGTGAGTTTCCGTTATAAGTGCAATTTCGACTTTTTTTTCACCGAGGACCAATTGTAATTCATTTAAATGTTGCGAGATGCCGTTTGCATTCCATAACAATATGGAGAGTGTTTGCAAATTATTTGTTGGCATTTTTAATAAGTTTATCAATGACTGTGGTGAGGAGTGATATTAGAGGGTTTATTAATGCTTTAAATTCATTAATAAATGATGATAGTTGTGCAAAGATATTTTCATTTTGATTATCCTTTGAGTTGTTATCATGACTGTGAGAAGAAGAATCTTGATTTAATGGAGGGAAATTTTGTGAGTAAGCTTGGTGTGTAGATTCATAGGTATTTTTTACAGTTGATTGATGTGGGAAAGAACTTTTATTCCAGATTTTTTTTAAAGGGTTTTGTGATAATTTTTTTTTAAGATTTAGGTGCGATTGGCAGCCCCTAAAGTTAGCCGGGTGATTACCACTACATAGAGCGCATTTGGCAGGAGAGCTGCGATCTTTGGTGCATTCAGTTGACTCATGTTGTTCACCACAGCGTACACAACGGGGAGAGTGATTACAGTAGCCACGAGTGTGGCCGTACGTTTGGCATCGGTGACACTGCGGTATTTCTTTTTTTGGGTGGGGAGTTTCAACTTTAATTTTTGTATAACATAATGAAGTTAGTTTGAAAATATCGGAGTTTGTTGGACTCGGTTCTAAATCAATAAAGAATATCGGTAGGGTAGTATTGGTTAGCCTGTTTGTAACAGGCGTTATGCTTCTAGTGACGAATCCCTTATTTAAGAGTTCTTGTTTAATAAAAGAGATGTCAGTCGTATGATGCATGTTTCGTATTACGACGCGATATGCTTTCTCCTCTTTTAGTTGAAATGAATGAAAGGAGACGTTATTATTTTTGAGGTAAGATACGACTGTTCTATAGGAGACAGGACTGTACGTTTGGAGTTTAAGACCTTTGGTAGAGCTTTTACAATCAAAGCCGGTTGCATCAGTTAATTCTTTCATTTTTTGACAGAAATTGTTGTAGTTTATCTGTTCTTGAATAAAGATAGGAGGTGGCTTTGATGTTTTATTTTCATTGTCATTGATTACAGGGTTTGTATTGGTACTTGATGTTTCCATAGGTTGAATTTCGTCAGAAGGGGCAATCGGAGAAAAACGGTTAGCCGAAATAAAAATATTTTTGTCAGGTTTTTTTGTGGTAGGAGAAGAGCTGTTGGGAGATCTTGAGCGTTTTGAAATATTTGATTGTACTGTTTGCCAGTCATTTTCGTTGTCAGAGAAGTCCGAGGGGCTATTGACACCCGTTTGGTCTATTAGTGTTTTGGTGATAATAAGCGGTGGAATAGTTTTATCTGTTAAATGTTTATTTTTTGACGGTTTGGGATATTTGGTGGTAGGAGTCGGCGGGCGATTAGAGTAACTCATAATGATGTAGATAAGGAAAATTATGGGTTGGCCTTGGGTAATGTTTAAATAATTTATACATTACCAACGGTACGAATACCGCGAAGAGCTGGACACGACGAACAATGCACACGCTATCGGGAGCTGATAAAGCGGAACGAGAGGCAATTAACGTGTGGACTGTACGACGTCTTAACACGAACTGATAACTTTCATGATAACGAACTGATAACGTCTTAACACGAACTTTATAACTAAAAAAATAGATAGGTAGGTTGTAGGTACTTAGAAACGGGATGAACAGAAACACTTTGGATCTTTAAAGTGATATTAAAACTGTTCTATTTTAGCAATGTAGTTAACCAATATGTAAAAATACGAATCTCTTTGAGTGGTACCTACTTAAAATACATTTTTTTTTAATAGTTTATATTAGCATTAAGTATTTATAGCATAGTTATATCCAGATTTCCTACGAAATCTGATTGATAAAAACTCTAGACTTTGGTATAGATACATTCTCTACATTGATTTTTTTGAAATTCGGTTCCATCGTTTACATTTTTATTAACAATCTCACTCATAAAAATATAATAATTTGTATATTTTTTTGTTACATAGGATGTTCAACCGCATTCAGTATTCACTTGGGACTTTATATTGAGAAATTTTCACGTAAAACATGGACTAATTTATGGTATGTATATCCAGTATTAAAATGTTCAGGAGAAAACCCATTTAAAGAATGAATTTTCTTTTAAGGATTCACAAGCTATCTACTGTCATTCCCATCGTGGCCCTGAAACTTTGATGCAATATTAATCTTATTGCAGATATTTGGAAATGAGTTTTATGAATTTCAATACTTTTGGTCCAATATTCAGAAGATTTTTGGCAATGTTGAAGTCTTCAGAACAATTAGTACTGTAGTATAAACAAAGTATCTTTTTGGGTTTATAAAGACGTTTTCAAATATTGCATTGGAATATCAAAAGAATTCTATTTTACATTTATAGCATATATATTATCAGCTCTCCAATGCACTCTGATTGATATAAATTATACATTTTGCAATGAGATGCTTTCTTTTGCGCTTTTATTAAAGCATTTTTCCATTGTCTTCACTTGTAGTCATTAGTAAACTCACATACAAATCCATACTTATTTGTTTATTTCTATGATATTTGGATGTTTAACTTGGGTTTATCATGGGGTTTTCACTGCGAAAATTGTATCTTTGTTTAAATCAGCCGTTAATAGGGTTTGAACTGGTCCAAATGATATTTTGAACTCATTAATAAGTTCCAAAATTCTTAAACAGCTGTTCGTATTTTTTGGATCATTTCCTCATTGCGGTTTGTTGATTGACGTCCTGTACGTTCATCACTTCCATTAGTTGTTCTACCCTTTTTAAATCGTTTTAACATTTTCGAAAATGCATGCACAGGACATGGTTTGATCTCCATAAGCTTAGAATAACATTAGGTTTGTTTTAGTAGCCGTTTTCCATGTTTATGCCAAATTTAATGCAAACTCTTTGTTCTATATTTTTGCTCATAATAAAATCTGACAAGACGTAATACACACTTTAATTAATAATACCTAGCAGCCGACTTAGTCAATTTTAATCAAATCTATATATAATTTATTTTCCCAACATATAAAGTTAGATAAATATTACACAGGCTAGTTCATACTTAAACCGGTTTACAATTAATCTTTTCAGTCTTGATACTTTTTGATTAGACCTCCTATAGGACTCGAGCATCAATTGAATCAGCTTTGATCAATTTCAACATCCAGGTGTATTGTCTTTTGACAAATTGTATTATGGCCAGTAAAAAAAAACTAACAATACATTTTTGAAACTAAAATGTTGCTTAACTATTTTTTTCGCCTTACTATTATTGAAATAACATATTTGATGATCACTCTCAGACAATATCAACCACACAGCATTCATTAATTCAAACTCATAGTCAGTTATGATAGTGAGCTGATTGTATGATTATTATTATTCATTTCTTAAAGATGTAATTAATTCCATATATATTTCTTGAGTTTTCCCACTTAAAATGGAATGTATTAATGAAAACTAAACAAATATGATGTAATTTTTACACAGTTTTATTTCTTATTTTTTTCCCAGGTATTCAGTGATTTTAACTTACACCATTTGTATAAAAAACTCGAAACAAACGAATTTGGTTGGTCACATCTTTATAAGAAAAATTTTGAAAAACAGTTTGAAAAGAGCCAGCGCGTCCTGCTTCACAAACCTAAATATTCCTAAAGATTCAATTTGGAAATTTTGGTACTTATATGCCCAATAAAAATAAAGTTTAAAATTTTAAATCACATTTGTACTATTTTGATTTTAATTATCTAAATAATTTAATATCAACTGAAAATTGGCAAGCATTACCAAATTATAATTATGTAAATATTGCTCTTGATGTGTTTAACAATAAAATAAAAGAATTCATAAATACATCTGCTATACAGAATATAAAAAAACAACCAACAAATAAATATCATAAATTACAAAATTGGATAACAGGTGGTATTGTTATTTCAACTAAAAATAAATAAAAATTATCCAAACTTTTAAGAAAATCACCATTTAATATTATCCTTAAAAATTTTTTTTATTATATATTGAAACATTTTAACAACAATTATTTGTAACGCTGAAGAATTATTCTAAATAAATAAATTAAAAAATTAAAAAACGATCCTTAACATACTTAGGAATAAAAAAATGTAATACTTAGGTTATTTAATGTTAAAATTCGTATGATTATATATATCGTGGAAAAGTCTATGTTTAGTATTCTTTAACATATTCAACTTCGTTGACTGAGTCTAAGCCCAATTCCTGATAATCCTGTTCCAAAGCAGCCAAGTCCCCACGGGCTTCAGAGAATTCACTCTCTTCCATACCTTCTCCTACATACCAATGAACGAAAGCACGCTTGGCATACATTAAGTCAAACTTATGGTCTAATCTAGTCCATGCTTCAGCAATAGCAGTAGTATTAGACAACATACAGACGGCGCGTTTTACTTTTGCCAAGTCACCTCCAGGAACCACAGTAGGGGGTTGGTAATTTATTCCAACTTTGAAACCAGTTGGGCACCAATCAACAAAAAAAATATTTCTTTTGGTTTTTATGGAAGCAATGGCAGTGTTGACATCCTTTGGTACTACATCACCGCGGTACAACATACAACATGCCATGTATTTGCCATGACGTGGGTCGCATTTTACCATTTGATTGGCTGGCACGAAACATGCGTTAGTGATTTCAGTGACTGATAATTGTTCATGATGTGCCTTTTCAGCAGATATGACTGGTGCGTAGGTTACCAAGGGGAAATGGATACGTTTGTATGGCACCAAATTTGTCTGGAATTCAGTCAAGTCAACATTGAGGACACCATCGAAACGGAGAGAAGCTGTAATTGAGGATACAATTTGGCCTATAAGACGGTTCAAGTTAGTGTATGTTGGACGTTCAATGTTGAGATTGCGATGACAGATGTCATAGATAGCTTCATTGTCAACCATAAAAGAACAGTCAAAATGTTCAAGGGTTGTGTGTGTAGTCAAGATGGAGTTGTAAGGTTCAACAACAGCAGTGGACACTTGAGGGGCTGGATAGATTGCAAATTCTAGTTTACTTTTTTTTTTGTATTCGGCGCTAAGTCTATCCATCAATAAAGATGTAAAACCAGATCCAGTACCCCCTCCAAAAGAATGGAAGATCAAGAATCCTTGAAGACCTGTGCATTGATCACTTAATTTCCTGATTTGGTTCAAAACATTGTCAATAATCTCTCTTCCAATAGTGTAGTTTCCACGAGCATAGTTGTTGGCCGCATCTTCTTTGCCAGTAATCAATTGTGCTGGGTGGAACAATTGGCGGTATGTTCCAGTCCTGACCTCATCTATAATCAAAATTTAAATGAGATTTTTTACTTGAAAATATATTACACTATTAATTTACCAACAACAGTGGGTTCCAGATCAACAAATATAGCCCTAGGCACATGTTTGCCAGAACCAGTTTCGCAGAAGAAGGTGTTTAAGTTATCATCTCCACCTCCAATGGCCTTGTTAGATGACACTTGACCATCGTGAGAAATGCCATGTTCTAAACAGTACAATTCCCAGCAGGCATTACCAATCTGAACTCCAGCTTGACCAATGTGTACAGAAATACATTCACGCTTGACAAAACATTTAATTATTCAAAATTATGTTAATGTTGAAATAAAAACAAATGTTCATGTAAATTAGTATATTAAATATGGACATTTCTTTTTATTAATAGATAAAAACCGAAAAAAATATAAGTATTAGGTAATCCAATAAGCATTTACAAATAAAAAGTGACACTAGATGAAATTAAGACTGATGACTTACGAATATATCCAAATAAATTAAATTGAGATAAGTAAAACTGAAGAATTCAAAATGATGTCAATAAATTATATTTTTTATATTTTTTACACTCAATCATATAAATTTTTAAATGACCTCAAAACTGATTTGAAAAAAAGAATCTGACATTTAAATGAAATGGAAACTGAAGAATAATTTTATGCAATTAATAATAAATTAAATGGTAATCACATCTGTTACACACTATGATAAATTAATTGGAGCTATTTTAATCAAATTAATAGGGTAAATTGTTAAATTAGGTTTAGGGTTCTAATACCTATTTTAAAGATTTTAATTCTTCATCGTAATATACATTTGGAAAACAATTAGGTACTTTTATAATAAATGAGAATACTTGATTGTTAACATATACTTATTATAAAAAATGTGATGTAATTATATGATTAAAAAGATCATTAAATCAATCTCAAAGCTAATAACTTAATACTAATTCAGCAAGATTTCTTTCAACAGAAACTTTATTACCAGAAAACGCATGCCAAGCGACGGGGAAAAAATAGGTAGGTAAAAATATTTGGATACCTACCTAAATAGGATACTGCGATATAAATCAAGCTACCTATTTTTATCTAATCATAACATACACACCTATCTATATTAATCATTGTTAATAACAATACCAGCAATATCTATAGCAAATTATTGGCTATATATCATACATAAGGGGAATAATTACTTTGTCATTAGCAAAACCTGTGTTTTTTTTAATACCACATTTAAAAATATACAAAGTATTAATATTGAATAATTGCATTTAATTAATTAAAAGTACCAAAATATTTTATTAAGTATGGTTTTAATTATAACATCGATACCACATAGACCAACTGTGAAGCAAAGGTATGAGAAATTTAACATTTATAATCCTGCTTATATCTAATATAATTTTGAAACCAGTATTTTGAATTTGTTAGTTGTTACTAAATAATGAAGTAGGTACTTATTATATAAGTAGGTTACTTTATACTTCAATAGTGGTGAGCGGACTATATTTTTGGCATTTTTACTGTTTTTAATGTTTTAATTTAAGTATCAAGAAATAAAAACAAGCGCACGCTCATTCAATGATAGATGATGAGAATTATGAGATACTTTTCTAATATATTTTATGAAATAAAACAATAAAATAGTTTTAAAATGAACAATATTCAAAAAATATTGTTAACAAATGTCGTCAAGTAATAATATATAGTAATATTCGGAATAAAAATGTCTGGTAGGGTGACCGTGACCGGGTACAAATGTAACACGGGTCAATTGTAACATCATGGATTTTCACTTCCAGGTACAATATAGAAACATGAAAAAAATATGACAGTTGTCCCACTACAATAGTGACTATTTTACCTTCTCTATGAAGCGGTACAATTTTTTTCTTATCAGAAAAAAAATAAAATACGTTCATCACACCCAAATGTAAATAAAACCATGTGATAACATTTTGTATTTCTGTGTCGGCGTTGTTATTTATTTGTATTTATTGTTATGTACGTTTAAAGAAAGAAGTCTACTTTGATTTAATCTTGTTGTCAGGCCTTTGCGAATTAAGTACTTTTTTTATAATTATTTCTTTGTTTAAATATTGATTGGGGACAATTGTAACAGTTAAATGGGGGTCAAATGTAACATTTCGTTAATGATTATTTAAATTATATTTATTAAAGGCAAACATTAATAATGTTTTGTTTTAGGTAGGTACAGCTATGCCACGAATAAGAAAAAGAATATCAAATAGAGGGACAAGTACTGATGAAATGAAAAGAGCAGCGGAAATAAAAAATGAAGACAGTTAATGAAAGTGATGAAGATAATGATACGTTTTGTATTATTTGCTCAGAACTTTATTCAAAAAGTAAAAGTGGAGAACCATGGGTCCAATGTGTAAGATGCAAATTTTGGTCCCATGAAGCTTGTACTAAAAACAACTTTACTATGTTTTATGTTTGTGATAATTGTGAGCTGAATTTATATTTATGTCAACATTTGAGACTGATAATTTTGTATTAAAGATATATTCTACTACTGTTGATAATTTTGATATTTATGTAGTTATAAAGGCTTAAACTATTAAAATGTTATATTTGTTATATTCTACCTACTAATAATTTGTTATTTAGTTGTAAAGGCTTAAACTATTAAAATGTTATGAGTATTTGTTATATTCTACCACTGTTAATAATTTGTTATACTTAGTTATAAAGAATCAAACTATTCAAATTGTATAATCTTTTATTTAAATGTTATGTATTACTTTATTATGAATATTCTACTGTCATTAATAATTCGTTTTAATAGGATTAAACTATTAAAGTTATAATTTTTATCAAATTATTTCATGTGTGTTACAATTGTACCTAGCACTGTTACAATTGACCCAGGAACAGGGTATATTGTAACAATATATATATATTTTTTTTAATCAAAATTTATAAATTCAACTTTGGAAGTTAAGCTTCATTACACATAAATTATTTAAGATTATATGTTAGTTAATCAATTAAGTGCAAAATCAGAGCTAAAAAGTTTGAATTTTCTTCGAAATAAATAAAAGTATGAAAAATGTTACAATTGTACCCGGTCTCCCTATAGTTCACAACTGACAAGATGGAAAACGCGGTGGTCAAAATTGGTCTTTTACTTACATTTTATTTATTTATTTATTAAATTGAACGGGTTTGAACCCTTGTGTACAAACTTTCTAGTTACATATAATATTGAAATTAAATAGATAATTAATCATTAAAGACATAAATATAGGTAAGTTATATATAGATAGTGGAAGACATTATCATTTTAATATGATAATAATAATGTGAATAATTGTAAAATAATACATATATTTGTTTTATAAGTTATTTATATAGGTACCTGTGTTAGTAAAACATTGATTCTAGAACATCTATAACCAATGGTAACTAATAATTATTATATAATAATAAGAACAAAATCTATTTAATTTGGAGTACATGGTTATTTGTTATACCTAAAGGTACCTTAAGGTCAACGGTATAATTAAAATTGGTTAAGGATTAGAGGACATATCGACGAGTTCAGGTGATTTGAAATAATTCAAAGATTATCCTTAGACAGAGGAAAAATAAAGTCGACGGCCCACGACTATTGGAACCGTGAAGGCAGGAGCGTACTTATTTGAAACACCTCAGCCCCCCCCCCCCCGAAATTTCGGGAAATTTGTTTTTAAGTCTACATAATATGTTCTATATGATCGCCAAGTAAATCGTAAAAGTTTTGAAAGAACTCGTATATAAGAGCTCTGGATGTGGCACGCCAGTTGCCAGTACTTACCTTGAATAGTTGAATGTTAATGGTCAACAATAACTTAGGTACCTTTCATCGAAAAGTTGTGATAGCGGTAGCCGACGAAAATGATCGGTTGATGGTTTTTATTGTTTATTGATATTTAAATGGACATTAGATTTTAATATTGTTAGTATACAATACAGTATACGAGTGACGAGTATTTTTTTTTATATATATAAAATAATAAATAATGAATGAAAAGGACTCAACAATCGTTATTGCACTTTTGTAAAAAAGTCTACCGACAATACTGTGCCATATATACATCAAGTGTTTCCCAAGCAGTGGCGTCATTTCAGTTTTTGAAAGGGGGGGGCTAATATTTTGATTGTCCCGAATAATTAAAAAAAAAATAGACTGCTTCACTCGCTTACTACCTACTGCCATTTACTTTGCCAACAGTGACAAAGAACGAAATTTAAATTTCATACAGTTTGTTTTTTCTTTTATTATTCAAGTAATTAAGTAGAAAATTTTAACACTGATTGGCCTCCGTCCATTCAAAAAAAGAAAATAATAATAATAAATTCAAATTGTATACCTACTCAAATTCTGATTCTTGTTTTTAACACGTTAAATTATGGAACTTTTATTCGGAAAAAATACCTCAGACCCCTCCCTATCCCAGAAAACCTACATACGTGAAGGAGGACGTATTTTTGATTATTATTATTAATATGAATTACGATATCAACTGGCTACACAGTCTACACCTACGACGAACATACGACAGGAAACGGTGCCAAGACGGCGTAACGGCGGAAGGTAAAAAAATCTGTACACGCTTCGCGGTGGTCGTGTGAGCAGTGAGCGCCTGCGTGCCGATAGAAATTCATTTGTTTTACTAACCATTTTGAAGTTTGGATGGCTTCGTTAATAGGAACGAGTTGAAAACAGTCGAAAAAAACTCGGGAGTATTTTTTGTTGACAAGGTGTGGATTGCAACAGACGATCGAGTGATCGGATCAGTTTCGTTGACCGTTTCGTTATCACGTCCGAACATAAATAAAGTCAAATGCCAAGTGACGTTCGGAATCTGAAATGTCCAATGGCCGACGTGTCCGTGTTGTGTCTTGAGTGGTTCTGACGGGCGCGTCTGAAAACCGACGCGACGGAGCGGGGATTTCGGCACACGATCCCTACTAGCCCCTCCCTCGTTCATGTAGACACGCTGTTCGAACCGTGGGTGCGTTTTTATTTAGATTATTTAGGCCGGTTCTTACAATGTCCGGTTAAGTGCCTGTTAACGGTTAACCGATGGTTAGTGGGATGTTCACCGGCAGAAATCCGCAGGGCCGTTAACTTTAACCGGACATTGTAAGAACCAGCCTTTTTTTATTTTTTATCTTTTTTTACGTTTTGCCATGCCACTCGCTTCCTCCTTTGTAGTTTTTCGTTTATCGGCGGAGAAAAAAAACATTCTATTTCGTTCCCTATCAAATTTCCAACGACCATGATCTAAGACCATGGTCGTGAAACACTAATAATACACTATAAAAAAATTCGTGATAATTTGCTACGATACGACGATACGAAAAGCTTGGTTTTCGATTTTCATAGAGAAAGACTTGAAAATCAAGAGTTTATGCTGGCTGAACCTTAATGGATTGGATTTATGTCATAAAACCGGCAATAATGCTAAGGTACTTATAAACTACCTATAAAAAATATTGTGAATAACGGATGCAATTAAAAAAAAAAAAAAAATAAGCAAACACGAGAACAATAATTATAACAATGAGTTATAATTATAAACAAAAATTACTTATGAATTATGATGCAACTATTTCATTTATATTCAAAGATTGGATTTCCGAAATTAAAATTTTTCAAATCTTGGCAGATTTAGCTTTTTTACTGAATGCATAATAATTAACGATATTACGATTTTCGATTGGTTTACTTTAAGTATTTACAGGGTATGATATTTATCTTCACTTTGGAGACGACAACATTTTACCCTAAAAATTTAATTTCGCCTTTGAATGCTAATTTTGATTAGTTATAAGTAATTAAGTACATACACAGGGGCGTATTAATGGTCTATATTGGGGGGGGGGGCAAAATAATTTACCGCCGTAACTCGTCGCATAGTTATTTATTGTGTGAACGAGCTGTTTTTACGACTTACGTGCTAAATCACATAATTGTTTACTCAATATATTGAATGATCTGATCGACTTTTTTTTATCTCCATCGAACTCTACAAGTGTATTAGCTGTAAGATAATTATGATATGATAAGATACAGTAGTGAACGAATACTTCGAACTTGATTCGGCAGTCTGTCGAAAAAATCTAACAGAGGTAGGTACCTACTTATATTCTATTCCTATGCTGTGACAGCCGATTCCGTGTGCTTGTTGCCTGTGGTTAGAGCACGTTAATAATATTATACGTCGTTGATATCGATTCGGTAATTTCCGACGGTATCGATAGAACAATAATAATACCTAATATAATGTACGAGCGGCCCCAATACAACGTGCCCGTGACATGTTACCTAAACCGGCGGTTCTTTAACTGTGGGGATCGCGGTCTCCCGGGGTCCACGACGTTTACATTGTGTGGGGGGGAGGTCCGAGGCGCTGAGCCATCGGTGAGATTCTAGGTGATAACGAAAACACGGCGTGGAGGCACCCGCGGCTTAAAACCACTCATAGCCAGGAGTGACTCAACTTTAAGTACCACTGGTCCGGACGGTTCGCGTTGTGGATCTGGACTTTGACGTTACATTATCATTATCGTTTATCTTTGCAAAGCGAAGGCAGAGTCGTGTTTGATCCATAGAGTAATACTCTATGGTTTGATCAGAGCAATTCGGTCTTTTCGTCGCGTCTGATAATATTAGCTCGAAAACGGTCGCGTGCACGTCCCGGTTTTCCTTATCGTCGGCCGTCCGACCCCCCCCGGGCCCGCCGACTCGGTTCGAACGGCGCCGTTTGCGGTACGATTACTATATTCTCACCGGTCATTAACGAGCGCGTAGTTCATAAGCCGGGCGTCTGCTTAACCTCACTCCACTCGCCGGTCAGGTCAGTATTCCGCATTCGCGCCGAGCGTTGCCTTTGTCGAGAAGTGTTTTTTTTCCGTCTCCGCCGCCAGAACTCGTCGCGCGACACGGTCGTACCGTTTTAGTGTGTTGCATCGTCCGTGTTACCATCAAACGTAATATCATCGTAATATCGTGTGTATATTTATACACGTGTGACGTCACGTGCACCGCGTATACATGTATACATTGAACACAGTACGTAATATTATTTTGCTGCTAATTCTTTCGAGACAATAACATTACAATATCACCCGTCGTCGCTGCGCCCTTCTGTTCCGGGTATTCGAATCATTGAAATACAAGTAAACAGCGTTTTTTAATTCGTAACCACCGCGAACGTGCGTAACAGACTCGACGAGTGATCGCCGTCGGGTACGAAAAAAAAAAAAAACAAATAAAAAATACTACCCCAGTTTTCGTGTTTGCCTGACGCGAACAAGACCTGGTGTGAACTCAACCCGAAGTCGGAGTGTCGGATTTAAAGTCGTCGTTGAGATATTCGGTCGAGAACACCGAACGTCATGTCGAGTCTGCACACTTGCTCGACCGAAACGGCGGACGACGGCAGTCCGATGATCCGAGGTCAATCGTTCGGTAAAATGGACAGGGTGAGTACGCTCAATGTTTATTTTTGTTTTCCAACGCAAACGCTCGACGCGCCGTCGTTTCGAGACGATATCGTCATCTCCCCGTCCGCACGGTTGTGTTGGCATAAATGTACTTGAGTTACCACCCGCATTTTTTTACTGATAATTTTAAACCGTTGTGTTTCAACGGTTTAAAAACGACGGTGGAAAAAAAACTTTCGGAAATCATTTATTTTTTAGTAATTACTTATTATAGTTATATTATACTTTGAAAATTTGAAATTGAATAGTTAATTTCATGATTAGCTTATAAAGATAACATTACTATCTTCAGTCTTAATATAATCATTGTAGTTCAATCGCACAGTGTTGCACATCCTGATCTCGGGGAAGACGAATCGGCTATCACTGTCAAACTTTGTGTAAAATTATTTATATAAGTTAATCATATAAATAACTAACACATAGGCGTGGTAACTAAAGTGCATTTGTTCTGCTGTATTATCTCCGAATTAAGCTTTTTATAATCCCGTAATGTTGTTCATCTCGAGCTCGGTAGACCGTTTCAATTTCGAATTTGTTAGAATAAAATTTATGACGATTAGTCATACGTTTTAGAGCTCTTGAACTATTCATATGTGTGACGTCACGTTAGCTCTAGATAAATAATAATTAAAGTGGGCTTCAATTACCTCTAGGCCTAGGACGGGACAAGGTTGGCCTGTGGTTTGCTCTCGATGCTATGCCTTGCGAACCACGATTTTGTGTTGTAAAATAAATAGCATGACATGGGTGATGGGTACGATAAAAAAAAAGTTGATGTAAAATGTAATAAACATAATCGTGTTTACCGATGGTTATATCGTTTTCATAGCATAGCGTCCCGTTTTATCTTCTCGTCGGTTACCTCTTATCGGTAATATTTCCCTGCCGTTACATAAGGCGGGCAATACATTATCTAATAATACTGTTAACTGTCGCACGTGTTTTCATTTTTACTTTTCGGCTCTCAGTTAAAAAAGTTTATTCATCCATTAGCACAAATGCTCAACTTCCACGGTTTACTTGGGGGGGGGCTGCAATAATGCTTGACAAGCTACGGTAATGAGAGCTTTCCCCCCCAACTTCTCATATATCTAGATAAGGTTTTCAAGAATATACATATATATATATTTTTTTTAATTTCATTTATTGAGATAAACACCAAAGTTGACTCAAGTACAGAATACACAATAAAATTACAAAATAGAAAATAACAAATAAAATATACTAATATATACAATACAATGATGGTGCGTATACACCTAACTAATGTAGGACTGTGCGATTATTTTTTCCCCATAATAATCGATTATTTTTATAATTTTCGATTATAATCGATTAATCGAATATATTGAGAGTAGTGTACGATTATTCGAATACTCAAATAGTATTCGATTAATCGAATACTCGAATAGAAATCGATTAATCGATTAACCGAATAATCGTCGAATTATAATTTACAATCGAATACTCAATAATGTTCTAATAATAGTAATATGAATAACCAAATAATTGTTCTGGGTTAATCAATTTATTCATACAATTAATTTTAAATACATTTCTGTTATAAAGTGTTTCTATATTTATACTCGTCACTCTTCTTCGTCCGGCCGTCCGGGTAAACATCAATTACTACTTTCTTCTATATTTCTCCGTTTTGATTCAGTAATACAAATAATACAAACACAATATTTTATTATGATTTCCCACTTCTTTTTGATGGACATATTGTTTTATGTAAACGCTAAAAACTTTAGACTTATTCAACGAATGCTTAAATGCAGATATAAATCCAACATCTTGAATTCGTCTTTTAAGTTTGAACATCCCCTTTTATAATTATATTTTCATGTTTAAGATTGTAGTTGTTCGATTATTAATCGATTATTCGATTATTCGATTATTCGATTATTATTCGATTATTCGAACATTCGATTATTTATCATTCGTTAAAAATAATCGAATAATCGATTATAATAATCGATTAATAAAAATAATCGCACAGTCCTAAACTAATGTTCGTCGAACATTTTCGTACTTTGTCAAATATTTATCGAACGTGTGTCAAACATTGTATTAATGACAATAAACGTTTGTTCATAATTTTGTTGTTTGCTATATATTTACCAACAGTTGTGACAATGTTAGATTTAGAAAAAGTCGCATGCTATTTTGGCGCTGCTGCGTTTGTTATAATATGTAATATAACATTAAAAAAAAAAAAAAATTAAAAACTCAAGAAGATGGCGGGGAAAAACATTTTTTCAGCGAATAAAGAATTACATTAGTGAGAATTTCATTTTAGATTTACATGACGTTGATTTATTTAGTAATTTTACCAGAATGTCATGGGTTGGTTTTGAATTTTAAATTAATTTAATTGGCCCAAAAGTCATAAAAGAAAACACAAATTTTCGTGTAAGTATTTCTGTGTCTGTGCGTTTAATAATAATTTTTCGAATACCAAACATAATTATATAATTGTAAAATAACATTATAATACAATAATATTATAATAACATACGCGTATTATTTAAAAATGAAATAGTATATTGTTTAAATAGTCTGTTAGGTATTGATACTTCATAATAATAATATCTCATTCACATATATTTTATACTTAATACATTTTTGAATAAATAATATCATTTAAAACCATTTTAATTATTTATAACTAAATTTATAATTATTTGAGTTGATGTACATCGGAATACAAGTACAAACATATACGCAAAATCTCCGCTTAGTGAGCGAACATTTTTAGTTTGGATTATTGACAAACATATTGGTTTGAAAACACTTCTACATCAAACAAACGTTCCAACAACATTCGACAAACGTTTGCTGAATATTTTTGGTGTTCGCCGAATGTTTGGCAGACGTTCGACAAACGTTTTTTAATTGTTGGTTGCGGACGCAGATTAACAATATTTGTAACATACGTAATAATAGCATAAGCTAAATATATTCAAAACTTTTTACAGATTTAACAATTATTACATAATCGGTTAACTCATAATATCTAATCAATGCTTAAGACTTAAATCAACTGAAAGAAATCAAATTCGGACGCGTTTCGTAGTCTCAAAATCTTTTCAAATGGGTTATTATGTCCATAATTTGTACTGTGGGTTTTAGTATAAGAACTAGGACAGTTTGTTAGTTATATTGCAGTACATTGGAATAGATATGTTACAGAAGTGAGGAACAAGTAATTCCACCACTTATTAGTGGTAAATATTAACCACACAAAACTTTCCTCGACAATGTGATGAAATATAACAACAAGTTCTCCATAAAATTTCTAATCTTATGGATAGGTATAATATACAATAATTTCTTTTCTGATTTACCTTTTTTTATATTTTTTGGATGCAGATAAAAAAAAATAAGAATACCTTAAATTGTGGTGGATAAATTGAAATTTTCATTACCATATGCATTACTGTTGATCTCACTAAAGTTATGTTAGGTAGGTACATAATTGATTAATTTAAAATATTTTTCATACTTTATGGCAAGTCATATGTATGATGTTGAATTACAAACTGTTTTAAAATAATTCTCAGGGGTTGATGGTGCTTTTTTCCCTACCTGTGGGTGGCCTTTGAATACATTAATAATAAGTCTATATATTCCTGGAATAGTAATAATTACTATAATATCATGAAGAGTTTAAAAAACTTGTTCACTATAAACACGTAGGTGGTAGAATTATAATTCTTAAAAAATATGGAGCGTTCCCGAGCTCATTAGTTATCTTATTAGTTATTAAATTTATAATAATAGTTAATAATATGCATATATTATGCCCCAGTCGTGAAATTGCTCATGTCATGTAATGGAGAATTTTTTTCCGAGTTCATGAAATATAAATTTAAATGGACTATCCATGCGATCATTTTATGAACTAGGCATAATAAAAACCTGCCTACCTCATGAATTAAATAACAAATATATAGGTTTTAATTAACAGATCATACGTAGATGATAATTGTCTTAGAAGGTACTATTCAATTATAATTTAATTATAATTTAATAATTATTTGCGAATTTCAATTTCACACAAATTTAATTAAATCATCACAAATTAGAATTTTTAAAGTTTAAAAAAAAAATTCATGAAAATATAATATGATAACTAAAATAAAAATGCTATTTATTTTAATTTTATTATTTTCAAATTTCAGTTTTATACAAAATATAATCATAATTTGGCTTATCATACACCCCGGTGTCTCAGCCGGTTATTTAGTTGGTCACGGTTAATAGTAATCGAGAGAAAATAATATTTAATGTTCTATTATTTAATATAATATTGTACAGTGTATCATAATCTTATATTATGTTATTTAAATGACTAAATCTATAATCGGTATTGTTTTAGGTGTATCTAATACCATACGAGTAGGTTAGTAGGTATACATAATATGAATAAAATTATTGTCAGTATGATATTAGTGATAGTGTGTAGAAGTATTTATGTGATTTTTTTATTTTCGTTGAAATTCATAAAAAAATGCTGAAAAGATCTAGTACTTAAATATTTTAGTACACCTACATATTTTTACAATATTATATATATATATTAAGAAAAATATTGAATTTAAAAAAAATTGTATAAACATTTACAGTTTTTAAATATGCAAAAAAGAATAAAAATATCCAGATCATGAAATTAGCAATTTCATGTCGTTGGGGGGACATATACATATAATATACATATATATATATAAATATATATATATATATATATATATATATATATATATATATATATATATATATATATATATGTGCAACTAAAAATCAACACTTTTATTTTAAATATATAGAATTATTGTGTATGAGTGTAAAAAATCAATTATACGTTGCAGTTTTTTGGAAGAAAAAAATTGTCTTTAACACCTGAACTACGACGATTTCCATTTGGTTTCAGTAAGACACAATGTTCATCCAGGTCTGTTAAGTCATTCTTTTTTAATTTTAGTGTAAAATATGTATAGTTGAAGTCAAGATTGAAGCTTAATTAATTGAAAATATTGTTTTTTAGTGATTCTAGGTTTAAGAATTTGAATGGATTAGAATATTTTAAGAACAAAGCAATTTCGTTAGAGGAAAATATGGAGCTTATAAGTAAAAACATTTTATTAGAGAGAAAACATTTCCAAGATTTTGTGGACAGTTTACAAAGTCAAATAATACAGTTAGAAGAAAAAATTAACATCAAATCAATGAAGATAGAAAATATACAGTTGTATAATTCAGAAAAATTGAAAATAATCAATTCGCTTACCACGGCATTGAACGAAATCAAGTGGAAACGTGACAATATTCAAAAGATCTCCGAAAAACACGAGCCAAACAAGCTTTACAACAGTTTACTCGTAGTTAGTTGTGTTTCGAGTAAAATAGCTTTATTAAAATCTTACCAGATTAAACTACAAGCTTATTTGACTACTTTAGAAAAAAATGGCCCACAAACATTATTTGATATAGTTCAACAGCTAAAATGTAGTCTTGATGAATGTATTAGTGTAATCGAGAGAAACACTAACAGAGAACTGTCAGATGCATTAATGAAAGAGGAGGACTTTAACGATACAATCAAACACATTATTTACGAAGTACAAAATTTCCAGTTTAACGTTTCACAATTTGATATCTGTTATGTTATCCAAATGATAGATATGATGAAAACCCCAAAGCATGGCGAAGATAATCTAGATTATTTAGTCGAGCTCTGGGAAGTAGTCAAGAATATGTTACAAAATAATCAGTGCCTGGCTAATAGAGTCACTTCAATGAACATGCATAAATTTGGTTTACAGTTACAGCTTGATGAAATGGAAACTAGTACAAAAGAATTAGAATTGAAAACGTTATCAGAGTTCGAAGAAGTCGAGAAAAAACAAGAAATATTAAACCAAAATGAATCAATGATTCAACAGCATTGGGACCAAATGGATACCAGTCAAGAGATAGTATTACAGACAAAAAGAGCGCAAGAAATTGATCATGAATTGGAATATCTTCAAATTGAATATGACAGGTATGCTTTAAATTATATTTTTATTTAATGTGTTAGTACATAGGTGATATTAAATAATTAAATTTAGACTAAATTGGTTTATTTATATGTAGTATATATTTGAATAAAAATCCTTAAGATTAGGTGGATTTATGGTTTTATAGTTACTTCTTTTTTGTGACTACCTTCTCTATTGAGTGTAGTGTAAGTGAAAAACGTACTTGATTTTCAATAATATTTTTTTTGTATGTGATTACATTTTTAGATGGTATAAAGATAAACCTTTTTTATATAGGATTTTTATAAATCGGATGTGTTCTACTTGGAATTTTTACAAAAATAAATTTCAAAATTCTCAATAGATTTTCCACATGTATGTCAGAATTACTAAAGGCTTGAGTTACATAGTAAAATATGACATTAGATTACTAAATTTTCATGAAATCAATTCTAATTATTTAGTTTTGATAATGCAAGTTATAACTATTAACTCACTGACTTAGTAGGTACACTATATCATGATGGTGTTAGATTATTCATTGTAAGCATAAAATATAATTGTGTATATGTTTTTGTTTTTTCTCTTTAGTTACGATACAGAAAATAGACAGTTAAAAGCAGACTTGTGTCATTTCAATAACGAATTGACTGCATATGAGGGAAAATGCTCGCAATTGGAAGATGAGATCTTAGAAATAGAACGCGAGAAAAACGACATTCTTGAAGCATATGCCAAGTCTTGGGGACATCACAATGAGAAGCAAAAGATAAAATATACAGGAAGAATCATCAAAGATATAGACTCTATTACCCAGGTAACTTTAAAAAAAATTAAGTACCTACTTAATATCTTTACAGTACCTATATATGTTTTAATATTTTATTACTCAGATTTCTTATCTTATAATTTTATATATATTTTTATTATTATGATAAATAACAATAAAAATAATATTTAACTTATTTATTTCATAATATGCACAATGCACATGGGCTCATATATATTTTAATTCAAGAGAACTCAAGTAAATATTTTTTTTAAAAGTAGTAGTTTTTTTTTAAGCTTTATAGAATTTGTATTTAAAGGTGAGTATAGTTAAATTTTTAGGTTAGTTAATATAAAATTACTTTAATTGGTTTTCATGCATAAAACATATACATTTCAAGTATATTAAATATCATAAATTATAAATATAAAAAAAAAAAAAAAACAAAAGAATTTTTATTTGCCATTTGATTATACAAAATAAATTAATCGACCATTTTGCTCGTTGTCTTGTTACGAGTATCTGTCCTATGATCTTATTTAAACTTATTTAATTATTTGACAAATATTTTTACAGAAATTTCGATAAAATTATTAAGTTAATGTTATTTTTAATAGAATTATTGATATGATGTAAAATATTTATTTACAGGGAAGGTTAGCACTTCTCTTTTACCCCTAAGGCCCTAAAGATGCCAATGTAAATGTAGATACCAATGTTCTTAGAACAGTTGAAATTCAAAAATAATTTATTTTTGTATTTAAATATCTTTAATTGTGTTTTATTTTGATTTTTCTATTTAATAAAAAATAATAATTTGAACTATTACCAATAAAATGTAAAATATAAATTATCAAATGTGTTGTTTAAAGGAAATTAAATCATTAGAACTGGAGTGTGAAAAATATGATCCTACGGTCAGTTCTGTCAAAACTTCAGTTTTCAATAAAACTCAACCAAAATCTGATATGACACCTAGGACATTTGGAATTATTGATACAAATAAACGGCAGAATTCTAATGTGTTTCGTGAAAGTGTGGTCCGTAAATTACGATACCAGTAATCCTGTGTTTATTTCAATATTGTAAGTATGTCGTTTTTAAATTAATTTTTTGTGAATCATGATAGATATCATGTTTCATATTATTAAAAAATACATGTTTTTGGATATTACAAAGTTTGCCTTTGAGTCATAGAAAAGTTAAACATATTTATATTTGTTAAGATTTCTAATGAAGATTAATTAAAATAAGGATTTTTTATTAGTTACCAAGTTATTCAGATTCATTTGAATTTTATTTTTTTATTTACCTATTCATGTTTTACAGATAGTGCCTGCCTCCTACGTTTTCAATATTAAACGACTGATTTATTGTATTTTATTTAAGTGATTACACATGTTAATTAAATTAATTATCCTAAGTCATATTATTATTTTTTAATTTTAAATTCATATGAAATATTGTATTGGCGCTGTATTATTTATTTTAATTATGTAGCTTTTTGTTCTTAAAACATTTTTAAACTGTTATTATTGTACTACGTTTAATTGTTTTTATAATAAATAGGTAATCATTTAATTTTGGTAAGCATTATACCTCATTATACTATGTTCAGAGATAAAAAAATATATAGGTGTAACACTTTATTAAATATGTTGAGCAGGACTTATTTGGACAACATATAATCAATGTGAAATTTAATTAATTACGAAATATTAAGTTATTAAGATTTATAAGATGTTGTTTTTCGATTATTTTATTTGACAATAAAACAAAAAAAATTATAAAATCAATAGTTTATATTTTGTATTTTTCTACCTGCAACCATAATCCAATTTAATATGTTAAATGTATATGAAGGTCTAAAGATTGAACATTTTTTTTTTATTTTAGAAAAAATAATTTTTCCTTCACTTTTAATCATTACATTTCTATAGAGCTCATGTTGAATGAATGTTGTTAATCCTAATATTTATCTAACATGAAAAATGTCGCCTATATTCCACATTTGAGTGAGAAATGAGGTGTTTATTTTTTTACTCTTAGCTAAGTAAGTATGATTAAAAATAAGGTAAAATGGACGGTGAATATTCGTACTTTGATCGTATCGTTCCTCCGACACAATTATATAGCATGACATGTGTAAAGTATAAAATAGTAGTCTCTTATCAATACAATTATTCCTGAAAATGATCCATTTTGTCGTATTTTAGACATTTAAAAACGCTAATAAAAATAACTCTTATGAAAATGTAAACATTGCCAGGGCTACGTGTGAATAAAACTGAATAACATTTTTGGATTTTATTACGAAAAATTAAAAATATTATGGAATAGTTACAAAAATAAATATGACGTTTCTGGTAAAAAACACGTGCATGTAAATTTTGTAGATTTTCATATAGTTTTGTTGTATATTTGTTTCAAAATTCGACGTTTGCATTGCATCATATTTCCACCATTTTTCTTGATCAAATCTCATGGATGTTATATTGTTTTCTAAAAATTAGTCAACAAGATAAATTACATGTTAAATTTTAACCTACCGCTCACAGGGCCGTCCCGAGGCCGTCCCGAGGCCCCCCCCCACCCTCACGACGTTCTAGTTGGGGCCCAGTTGTCACACAGTTTCATCGATACATTGAGTCGGCAATTTAATAATATTTTAAGTATTTTAATATTTAACCTATAAATAGTATTTATATTTAATATTACACAATAAAATTATGAATATTCAAGTATTTTCCTTTGAAAAAAAAATAATTCTACTTTATTTATAATTTTATAAAAATAACATAATAACTATAATATTATTATTATAGTATTAACTGATAACTAAAATAAAAGTAAAACAAAAGTAAAAGAACGCAGAATAGAGATTTAAGTATTTAACTGTTCATTTGTTTACAATATAAAAAAAAAATCATTTATGTTTTGTACATTTATAATATATATATTTGTATGTATAATGTGTATTAAAATATTTGTATTTGAATACCTGACCATTATAATTTTATTGTACATACCTTGTTTCAAATAAAAGCTTTGGTTAAAATGTAGATTTATTATATTGCACAATAATATAAATACCTTAATACCTACAATATTTAGATATTTTGGTATCTATAGGTACTACTATTTTAATTTGATACCAAAGTGAATAATAACTATTTTTCAAATTTATAAAACTAAAAAATGTGTTTTAAACAATAAGAAAAAAAAATGATGTAATGAAGTATATTATAACATGAAAATATTCGAGCGAAGCGAGACAATTTTTATGACCACAAGTTGGCAATTAGTTAGTCTACACCCCCCCCCCCCCATGGTTATTTTTTCGGGACGGCCCTGACCGCTCATACTAATGAAGGATAAAATAATTCGTTGATAAAAAACAATAAACCTACAAGTTGTTTCAATAGAATTCAACCACACTCTAAAAGTCTCAAGTATAAATACTTTTATACTTAATACTTTATACTACTACTAAAACAATTAAATACAAAAACAACACTTTGGTGTATAGATAGTTATGGACATATACAATGTCCACGTACTTGCATAAAATTTAAAACGTTTACAAACAGCCAACAGATTTAAAAATACAATAATATGATTTATACATAGTATATCGTGTTGTTCATATGAAATTGAACTATTAAAAAACTTTGATGTACTCATTACAGACTATTTTTATAAATAAATAGTTGCAGGTAAGTACATGCAACACTAATTATTATTCTACAAATTATTATTGACACCGATAAAATAGGTTATTTTCGGCGGAGCTATTGAATTGGCTCCCTAACTCAAGTAATCGTCACATTTAATTGGCTCCCATTATTGAGTTGGCTCCCTACAAATTTATTTTATAAATCCATTGGTTATCAAAATTGTTCGAAAATAAATTCAACTATACATTAAAAATTAAAAGTCGAAAAATGTTAGTTGTACAGTTTTAGTCGTACTACTAATTCATGTGAATCTTTTCATTCAAAATTTAATTCCCAATTTCATCATACGCACCCAAATATTTTCAATTGCATGGATGTATTGTATGGTGTTCAAGCAGATACTGAAATTATTATAAGAAGCTCCAATGTTGAGAGTCCACACAAAAAAAAATATACAAGAAAAAATACAATTTATAGACAGTCAAATTCATAAATATGACAATAGTATAGTAACCAGATTTGAATATAGAACATTTCTTGCACACAAATTTAAGCCTAGGTACTAAATAATATTAAAACAGTGCAGGTTAGTGATATTTTTCGTGTAAGCATTTTAATTTTTATTTTAGTTAACAATTTCGATGGACTATTTGTATTTTAAATTATTTTAATTAAAGTCGTGTACTTTTTCAACTTTTATATTTTGAGAACTACTTGTTGAAAATTATATTGGGAGCCAATTCAATATTGCCTGTCTTGGGAGCAAATTCAGTTCTCGATTAGGTACCTAATATTGGGAGTCAATTCAATGGTTGCCATTTTCGGACAGAATTAACATTTAAAAAAAAAATACTGCTGTAAATAATGATTCTAAAATTCTGTAAAAAAGTTAAATATAGTTAATATATGTGGGAATCGGACATTTCGGCACGGCCATTTCGGCACGGCCGTTTCGGCACGGCTATTTCGGCGCGAACACAAATCGGCGCTGGGCATTTCGGCGCGAGGAAATTTCGGCGCTGCTAACCTAAACTATCTAGTATTAAATGTTTTCGTAATAATTTTTTTTTAAATAAAATTAAGAAAAATAACCGTAATCGTCAATAGTACAATCCAGTCAAATATAGCTGTTATCGTGTAACGTAAAAACCGATTAAATAGGTAAGATAAAGGTAGGTACCTACCAGCAGTTAAGATAAAGCGATGTATCAACCGTCTGACCGTAGACGTGTAGAGTATTAACTGTAGTTTGTAAGTCAGTCATAGTGGAATAGTTGATCAGTAATATTCAGTTATAAAAATTTCTAATTAAGATGTCTAATAATTTACTATCAAATCGCGGACGTGAAATTTTACCAAAAGACGGTTTCATGTATGTCTTCGATAAATTTAATTTTAATAATACAAAGCGATTTTGGAGGTGTCGCAATAAAGATTCTTGTAATTGTCGAATTCATACCGGAATCAATGATTATATTATTCAAAAAAAAAATTAACGACCATACGCATGATTCTGAGGCAGCTAAAATTGAAGTAGAGGCTGCAATTACAAAAATTAAGACACGTGCACTTCAAACAATGGAGCCTACATCAGTTGTAATAAACGAATGTGTTGGACCTTTATCCGAAGCAGCTAAAGTAAGTTACTAGGCCCGATAATTTAAATTTAAGAACAATAATGTAGTTTAGCGATGTTTTTCAAATGAATTTTGAATAATGAATAATCCGACACACGCACAATTATTTAAAAAGATATTTTTGTTATTTGTTTTTGTTATTTGTTTCTTTACAATAAATTTCAATTGTATATCATTAACATTTTATTATTATTATTATCAATTCATTTTATATATATGTAATATGGTCAATGATTAACTTCTATAAAATATTTCTGCCTCGTTTGAACTTTAATATAAATTCATAAGAAAATATATCGTATTATTAGATAACTCCGGACAATATTTCACGTTTTAAACAAAAGTTGCTATTAAAGTAAACACATTTTATCAGAAATCAACATCGAATGTTAATAAACATATAAAATATTATATATTTAATAAAATAATAAGATATTTTCAATTTAATAATGATATAATGAAAATAGGTTTCTTTTGATTCCTATCTCTAGTAAAAACATAACGAATAAAAATATTAAAGAAATAATAATTATCACATAAAAAAAGAACTAAAAACAAAGTGTGATAAACATATTTAAAATTTAATTTTTCGGAATGATTACGTGCTTCAATAATGATGTCCGAAATAGCCAACAAAACACTGTTTTTTTAACTTGTCACTGAATACTCGTTTGATTTTTTTTTCATTACATTTTAATTACATTCATTTATAGTGCACAGAATTACGAATATATTGAAAAGAACCCCAGTTTAATTCAATTAACACACGATGTTTTCTGACTGTTATCAGTAATATAGTGTGTATGAATATTAAGTAGGTATTTAGCTCCGTAATATAAACGTAAAATTTAAAACGATAATATCGATTAATGTACTTTGTTTGTTCGATACTTACCGATTATATCTTGTAAAAATTAATAACTTTTATCAAATTTTATCAAATGAATAAGTCAGGCTTAATTATGTATTGTGTCATCGAATATTTTAAATTGACTCACAAATTGTCTGTACAATATGTATTAAATACAGCCCGGGTTCACATTTTTTCTTTATTTTGGTTATTATGTGTAACGTTATTATTCAATATTAATAACAAATTATTATTAATGATGGAACTTATTCAAATTGTTTTATTTTATGAAACTTCAAAATAGGCTGAAAATTAAATTCTTACGTCAAACTTCCTGACTTCCCATTGTTATACCCATAACTTCATTTAATGGTTCGTAAATTAATTTTTCATGCATTTTTTTTTTTTTTAGCGATCAAGTTAATTGGTTGATACATTATTAAGATGAAACGGATTTTTTCAATTGTTTTTTTAAAGCCTTAAAAAAAGTATTATATATTGAAAAAAATGTACATAAAATGACAGATACATAGAAAATGACATGATTTCCATGGCCATCATTGCATTAATTATTTTCCTCTTCAATGCAGTGGCTCCCTTGACCAACATTCGTAGAGCCACGACAAGTAATTTGAAATGCTTTCATACTTCGATATGAGTAATAATATGGTACTTCGGTACCAATATAGACATTATTCAGTATTGCTGTGTTATTTTTCGATTCACTCGATTTTGGATCAAGTCAATTTCGAAATAAAGATATCTACGTAGCTTGAAATATTGTAAGAAAAACGGTCAATAATAAAATATTTGTCAAGAGGAAGGGAGGTAGAATGCATTGTGTTAGCGATGTTAGCATTGACAGGTTCATCAATTCAGCCAAATCATCAAAAGGATAAGGACAATATTCGTCTAAAAAGTATGGATTTGATAAATCATTGAAATTTCGTTATAAACGATTTGTAAACCTTGATTGCTCGATATTTATCGTATTATGTCGACACTATCATCAAAATAATAATAATAAAAAAGTCAAACACATATTTGTACCGTCCGAACGTTTATTTTTACATGGAATAATGGCCGAAACAAACGATGGAGATACGTCGTTTTATTTTATTTTCACTCACATATAATACGTTACAATCAATCATTTTCATTGTAAACCGAAGTATATCGCGGGAGAAATAATAAAAAAAAAAAAAAATATATAGTAATAATAATAATAATAATTATAAAAATAATAATAAACTTAAATATAAAATATATATTATAATTGTATTGATTGATGATAATATTATATAGACGAAGAATGAGTCGATGGTTGTGAAAAGGGTGGGGATAGGGGTGGTCGGTAGGGAAGAGAATGAAAAGAGATGCGAGTCACCGCGGCCCTCGTACACGCACATATTATTATCATACTAAGTTCAAGAGGAGACATGTGAGACATGTCTTGTGCGATGTGTGCGTCAGTCGAAGTGGACGAAATAATATGCGATTTAGATGTACGTCGTACACGCACTGACGGTTATAGTGACGATCACATAATATTGTGCACGACGGTCGTGACTCGGAGACCGCGGGAAAACCGTAGAGAGCGGATCGAAATCGAAAAGGTACACGAGATGTTTTTGCAAAAAAGGCGGTCTCGGTAAGTCGCGAAAACCCGCGGGACGACGTTTTATCTCTCTCTCTCTCTCTGTATTATTCTTTCTCGTTGTCATTTTCTCGTTCTCTGTTTTTTTTTTTTTGGGGGGGGGAGGGTGGAGGGAGGATCGGGGTCGGAGACGGTTCGCCGGAGGGTAGGACAAGACGCGCTCACAGCTGCAGCCCCGGGTTGGTGGCGGCCACGTAGTTGAGCAGCTCGTCGCTGTCCTCGCACACGAACGGCTTCTCGTGGTAACAGCCGATGTCGTGCCACGCGATGCCGTCGCCGTACACGTTGTTGAGCACGCTCAGACACGACTCGGACGTGCCGTTGATGTCGAACTCGGCGTTGTCCGGCTGCGGCACCTTCTTGTGGCCGCTCTTGCTCCACGGGCTGTACGTCCAGCCGGCCGGCGTCTGGTTGGTGGCCGGTATCTTGCCGCGCGTGGCCGACCAGAACCAGCCGTTCAGCTTCTTCGGCTCCAGGTCCGCGCGGTTCTCGCAGCCCTTGAAGTCGCACAGCCGCCCGCTGGTCCATATGTACGGCGCGTCGTCTGCGAACAGCCCGTAGGCGCCGTGTGTAGTAGTGGTATCGCGTGCGCGTGATAATAATTATTATAATTAGAGACCGGAATTTTATGCATTTGCATGTTCATACACTTAGTGTATGCACTTATACGAGGGTTTGAAATGTCAGCAAAGCAGACCTATAACTGATTCCATAGACCAGGGGTCTTCAACCTTTTTAAGGAGAGGGCCACACATTGTTTTCTACAAATCTCGCGGGCCGCATCCGTACTAAAAACATGTGTTTTATACTAAAATTCACTTTTACTACTACAATTTTCATGATTAAATTTTAAATTACAAACTATCATTAATATAATTAGTAATTTACTTTGTTTTATCGCACTTTCCCCGATTTTTTCAATATCGATGGCTCATGGTCGTTTTAAATTTATCGAAATAGAAAATATGCATGCTATATTTCAAATGTTATCGCGGGCCGCAAATAATGGCAAAACGGGCCGCATGCGGCCCGCGGGCCGCGGGTTGAAGACCCCTGCCATAGACCAAATTTAATTTTGCGTATAATTGCATATTCGGAGGGTTGGGGCATATTTGTTCATAAATGCATATAATGTGCATATTTATTCAGTCATAGTAAAATAATCAAACTATTTCATGTTTTCATTTTGGAAACTGGAACTTTTAAATATTGGTGAAAAAAAATGACTGTCAACACTCAACCTGATATAGAATATTATCTCGTATATAGTTCGATAAACTATTATCTGACAAATGGAATTATCTACATTAAACATACAATATGTCTTAAGGTTTTAAAAAATTTAGGATTCATTTATTGGCTACACTGCTAACCAATCTATATAAATATATAATTTTGTTATGTTTTATTTCTTCAAATTATTTTAAAAAGCATATTATGATGATGTCATTTTTATATTTAAATATTTTGTTGATTATATGTATACAGGTATAAAGTAATATAAATTTATGACGCGTATTTGAGCATATTTTTCAATTATTTCTGCATATTAATGCATATTTTGACACTTTTGCTTTGCATATTTGCCACATTTTTAGTGCATATAATTCCGGTCTCTAATTATAATGATGTTATGAACATGGTATATTAATATTATAGTAACGACGGTGTATACTGTATCGCAAAGGAGAAAAAACTCCGGGGTTTCGAAGGAAACCTAAATCCTTCCACCGTTGAGACGGAAAACGATTTTTTATTTTTTTTTCCGTCTTGAAATGTTATACGTTACAAATAAATCTAAGGTTTCGCTCTATCAAAATGAAATACATTTGAGATACGACCGGTAAGGTTTGTACAATATTATCGAATACGGCGATTAAGATTATAATACCCGCTGAACGTTGCAAATAAATCGATATTGAATATTCTGTTGATGGTATTGTTATGATATTGTTATTTAGGCGATTTTGTACATAGCGCAACTTACTAACGGTGATAAGTAGTGATTTAAAGGGGTGATTTAGTTTTGATGATGTACAATTATTATAATTTTATCACCTATTCGTCTGTTATACTACACAGAAATGAATTTTTGAAACATTGTCACAGAATTGTCACATAATCACAAGAATATGTGAACAAAACTCATGCATTTGAATTTTTTTTTTCAAATAATACAATTTAATATACCGATTATTTAAACTAAATTTTATCAAATAATATTTAATTAATAAATAATAATCAATACATTTTATTAATTTGTTTATACCATTTATAGTCATCATAATTTTTGTAAGCATTTTAGTTCACTTAAGCCACAACCACTACATATGAGTGTGATATAAAATATATGTACCTAACTATACACAGTTCGCAGCTAAGTCTACAGGGACAGAATGTAACATTTTTTTAATCATGAAGAGGGTAGAAAAATTGATGAACTAACAGAAAATTAGTCGTTGCTGTATCTAAGAAAGCGTAGGGTGAACAGCTACTACTCTAGTAAATGCATAGCGGCTTTTAGAGTAGAATTCAATTCGATTATGTTGTATCAGTCCATCAGATTTTTTAACAGTACCCCTTTAGGTTTGATAATTTTTCATTCAAATTTTTTAAATCTCTCACGATAATAATTGATCACGTATAGTGCAAAAATACTACTAAAATTAGTTAATTCATTAATTTTATTTATTTAATATAAAAATCAACTTATAAATACATATATAAAATAAAATAAATATATTTTTATTTTTTCTGAAGTTTTTAATATTGTATCATTTATTATTTAATTGTTAAGTAAAGTTATATGAAAAATATTGAGGAGTAACATATTCTAATATTTTATTTAAATTAGTTTATGTAGTTAGTAAAAATGTTTACTGTGGATTTTAACTGTAAATATACTCCTTTGGAAGATACTTTTTATTTACTGTGGTGTGGTCGTAAATATGTTATGACCAAAATAGTTTTGCAAAAAGAGTAACGCCTATAATGCTATAACTTACCTACGTAGGAAATCGAATTGATTATCTTTGAAAACGTGTTGGATTCATGTACTTTTTAGAAGAGTGGAAAAATTATAGGAGAGCTGCTTGTGAATTATAATATAATAAGTTATATAATTATATGACGTAATGGATTGAAATCACCTTTCTAACTAGTCCGATTATAAAGGTCTTAAAACTCCTGTGGTAGTATTGATTAGCTACAACTGATTGGGTACACAAAACTCGAAAAGTACACGTACCTTACGTACCAGTGTAGTGTTTATGCATAGGTACTTATATTTTATAATTGGATTTTAACGGATATTTTGCACGTGGTGCAGAAACGTATTTAGTTTTGTTATATACTTTTTTTTTTTTTTAATAAAATTGTTTGAACAATAATTAACTTAGGTCACGGTTACAAATCGTGAGGAACATAATTACTGTAATGTAATGTACCTACTATTTTCGTTAATCGTGAGGCAAAACCTCCAGGCGACTAAATTTTCGTGCAAAATATAAAAATATCGAAGACGACATAAATTTTAACGATCGTACGCGATAGTGTTTCGTACCTGCCGCAGTCGATATTTATGTTTCAAAGTTTATACTAACCATCCTAGTTACGTGTTATGTCACGAACGAATATATCGTAAACGAATGAATGATTCGTTACGAGGGTAAATCAAATATTGTTAAAGTTAAATAATATGCCGGAGATAATAAAATGAATTTAGTGAAATTCACATAATATGACGTATAATGATGTTATGATGTAAGACACTCATTAATATGGATTTCATTATCGTTCTTGATTAGCAAGCTTGATAATAAATCTTCGCAAGACTGCATTTCCCGTGTTAGATTGGTATAAAGCAATACGAGTTTCGTACCCGTTTGAAAAAAAAACAACCGTCCTTGACGAAAATTGTCTTATACCGAAAATTTCGCTTTAAATGGTAACATGCGTAGAAATCGATTGATTTAAACCTCTTGGTGTATTATTATTTATAATTGATAATAATATATACCACCATATTTTTTGAGTTTCGATGAAATGTATTGTAATGTCATATTGTGTAGTCAACCGTCGTCGGAATAGTCATTTCTTTTTTTTGAAATTTGACAATCGCAATACGTATTATCAAAGATTTACCGCGAACTTATTATACGGGCATACTTGGTCAGTTCGATTGATGAGTTTTACGAAATAACTAGTACAATAATGCGTGAAACAAAATTAATATTTACACAATGAATATTATTTAAATACAAATTTATTTTTTGTTTTTAATCGAATGAAAATTAATTGATCTACAGGCATTAATAAATACCATTTTTTTTTTACCACATCGAGATTATTATATTAAACCGAAAAAATTCGCAGTAACGAGTCCGTCTCCTTAACGTTCTCGCAACTCGATCAACAGATGAATGAAAAGCCGATTAAATGTAGTGTATCAAAACGTTTTTTTTTTTTAGTGTAATTCAAACCGTGATTAGGATAGCGGTTGAACACAAAAAGTCAAATTGGTATTATTACTGTTTGACAGTTGATATTAAGAAGCACGCGCCGTGAAGTACACGATATTATATCTCGATACGCGAGTGAAACTGCAGTTTATACAATGTACACAATAACAGAGTAGGTAACGACGTCTTTACAATACAGTTGTGATGGTAAAATAATAATTTTGTGATGGTCTCTTTTTCCCCTCTGCCTACACCGTATTATGTGTATATGAACGTGGTACACGACTAATGCACCAACGGATTGAATTATGTAAACAACCTAGCTAAATCGTTTTTAATTTATTTGCGTATTAGACACAGTCGACCATCGTTCTCTTTTCGCGCGTCATTCATACGTCGGTAACACAATGGCTGCCGATATTCTATTGCGGCGCAGTGTCGTTGTGCGGGAACGTATATTCTTTTATGATATATCGACGGTCGTCCGTCAGAGCCACTATACTTTCATTTGAGGCACCGGAGGTCGTTGAAAAATCGCTAAAACATTAACGGTGCAGTCCGACGTTTACACCGTCCATCGTCGATTTGCCGAAATCGCGTGATTTACTGTCACGGAATAATTACTATGTTATCGCAACGTGACGGTTTTTGTGATAATATTATTATACGCGTGGCGTAAGCGGAATCCCAACAGTTCTCACAAATAACTATGTCTGGATCACTTTGAGCCAGATCGGGCTGGATTTGCGAGAAAAAAATCCGATCTGGGCACAAATATCAACGGGTCGTTGGCCTTGAAAATTTACCGGTGTTACAATGATTAAAAGATATTATACATAAATATAGGTTAGGTTTTGGAAGTACATAGAAAAAGACACGACGCGAAACAATAACTTCGAAAATACGCTTGAAGTCAAGGAGTGAGACTTTGTTGCGAAAACATTATATTTAATACTCGACTCTCACAAAGGAAAAAATTC
This sequence comes from Therioaphis trifolii, assembly GCA_027580255.1. Lineage (NCBI taxonomy): Eukaryota > Metazoa > Arthropoda > Insecta > Hemiptera > Aphididae > Therioaphis > Therioaphis trifolii. The sequence goes on along the minus strand of CM050405.1, from coordinate 63,743,887 downwards.
ACATAGTCATCACCGTATTATGTTTTTTTTATTTTTTCCGAAATTCGGATAAAATAGTGACAACAATATTAATGTATTTAAAATGAAACAAAAAGAAAAATTGCTTAACGCCGTCATGTAATAGATCATGTATTAATTTTTTTTCTCTCATCAAATTACTTTATTTTAATTCGAAACGAGTACCTATAATTATCTCCACGTTCTGCTGTGGCCGGTCTTTTAATTACATATTTCGTAGAATCCATTCCACAATGTGATGACATTCTACGTTATAATTTATTGTAATAAATTACGAAGTTATCAGTACGCTAGTGCTTCAGACAGACAAAGTGAACCGAATATTCACAAGATGTACTTACGAGGTTTAACATCTATGTACTATATGTGCGCCCACGTAATATTATCAATTGTACTGCTGCAAATGTGTAATGGAGTGTACGGGATAACGCGGTATTACAGAAACACTTACTTTGTTGGATCAGCCGGAAGATAAGGTTGTTTTCTTCTTGAGTTTCAATCGACACGAGGTCCATACAATATTCCCGGCAAATGTTTCTCGCTTCCAGCCAGTCGACTTTGGACGTTTTGTACTGTTGCGTGTGTCCGCTGAAGAAATAGTTGCGTCCTTTGTACGTGAATTCTTTTGGTCCTGAAAAACGTCGATAACTTTATGATTGGCTTTTCAAATAATATAATATATTTATTTGAAAATGGTGTGCGCAAATAAATCGGTTCGGAATTGCGTATTTCGGGTAGTGTACAATGAGGTTTTACAAAGTTCATCCATCGTTAAAATCACTATGACGTGATATTACGATGTATCAAATATAGCACACTATGTAAATATACACACTATTTACTTTGTAAAAATTATTTTATTATTTATGATACGAGCAAATTATACTTTACTTGTGATAAGCTAATGATAAACGTCTTATTTTTAAATTAACATCAACAATAGTTTTAATAATTTTGCAAAATGTATTAAATACATACTACAACTTAAATTATGAAGTTATTTTAAGTAATTAAAGTAATTGTCTTAATTATTGAGGCTTACAAAAAGAAATATTGCTACTTTAGTCATATTCACTTCAGATTATTTTATCATGTTACTGGTTGCTGAATTTCTCATTTATTAATTAACTTTTTTTTAATTCAATTTTCTTTTAGATACCTAATCAGTTATTTTACGCAAATATAATAAAAAAATAACTTATTATTGTTTCTCCAGTGAAAACCCAAATAGTCGTCTAAATTTTTGATCAGATCTACTCGTATAGATAAAAGATGCCAAATGTATTGCCGTCGGTGTTTATCGCCACGTGTGTGTTGTAATGCGATCGCGTGTATTCTGTATGCCTATTGGATGCCGCTATTGACGTCGACCAGCAAGTGTTTAAGACATTTAAGTGGTGTACCTACACAGTTGTAGCGTTCACGGACCGTGGATATGATAATCATTTGAAATTATCGCAGTATTCAATGTGTACATACGAGTGTGTAATGTGCAATGGTATGAAATCGGTCGACAGAAAATAATATCGTACATATGCTGTAATATAATATTAATTCACACGAATAGACATTGGTACGTTAGAAAAGAAAATAAATGTTTAAAGAATGCAATTTACATGGACGTTTTTTCGTTTACTTGATAGTAAGAATAGTCAAATTACTCATTATCTTGAATTAATTGTTAAAAATAAAAATATGACTATTGATACAGATAGGATACGTTAAATGAATACTTATTAATCGTAGGTAATATTTTTCAAAAATTACCAAGTTGTTTTTTAATAATTTTTTTGAAAATTAAGGAGGAGAAATAAGGAAAATGGCCTCTCTTAAGTACACAATCAATTTCTGAACAACATTTTAAGGAAGGTAACACATGACAAAAATGTTAGTATTAAATTAATTATGTTATGGTTTCAAAAAAAGAAAAAAAAACAAAAAATAAATAAAAATCAACTGTAAAATACTACCATATACTTATAAATCAAAAATTTTATAATAATAACAATCATTTTCTACACCTCAACACTTTACTGTCCGTGTAACGCTCGTGGCCGTGTTATTATACGTATGTCATATATTGCGCCTAAATTACAAATGTACAATTGCCTAAGTACCTATACGTTATAGAATAAATATCAACAGCTCGTTTACAGAGATTAATAAATCTATAATATCATCATATTTTCGTGATACTCGCTGATAATGGATATTATAGTACATTTAAAACCGTACGCGTGCTGCCGTTTTACGTGCGAACGGCGCGACGATCGGCCGTTAACAGTCGTCACGTAGTAGGGTTGGAATATTATGTGCGTTGGAAAGAAATTCTCCGAGTCACGGCCGACTGTCAATCGTATACGACAGCCAAAAAAAAAAAAAAAAACCATCGACGTGCAGCGCGTAATACTGAAGGAACATGGTCGTGCACGACCAGGCAATAAATCGTTTGATTTCGCAATCACGATTATACGAGACGACACAATAGCGCAAATGTTACTATTTCACTCCCGCCGTGCGGTATATCTCGTATTTTAATTTTTGGTACGGTCAGAAAATCAAAAAAAAAAAAATTTGAAAATTTCGACCGATTCTACGGAAAAACAAGAACGAAAATATAGCGATGTTACTGAATGGATTTTTTGACCGTTAAATGGCCACTCGACTAAGTCGGCATTGGCATATCTAGCGTGCAAAATTTCAATTATTACATTACCATCATGTTTTCATTAGGTATAATAAAATGATATATCTGTCACTGAAACGAGACGTCCACGCGGACTTAAGGGTTTTCAACGAAAAAGAATTTGATCAGAGAGGTTCATGTTATTGTTTCCACGGTACACGTGTGACATGACTCACGCGTTTCGAAACACTTACTTTGACTGCATTTTTGAGGGACCGGTAGACTGAGGAAGCGGCCAGGTTTCTGTGTGACTGGATTATTATTTTTCACCTCACTGATGGCCGCCAGACAGCTTGTTACTGTCAGAGCCAAAGCGAAAAATCCGAACGATACTAATCTTGCCATCTGTAACAGAAATCGAAAAAATTAAATAGTACATTTATAATTGACTATTGGTTATAATTTAAATACTACGATATATAATTTTTACAGGTGTGTGGGTGTGTGTGTGTGTGTTATACTATTATTGTTGTTTAACAATTTTCACATATTTATAATGTAATTAAATTGTTGATTTTTAAATCTGATTGCTAAAAGGCAAAATGACCATAGAAATTATTATAGAATCTATTTCACTTAGTACTTTTATCTACAATCTTTATTTCCGAGGAACTAGACATCCTACGAGTGGTGACCACAATTATTAATAGTTGTGCGACTTACTGCCCGCCGACTCGAAAAAAACGTATTTTATAGTAAATCAATAGATTTTTGTTTTGTTATTGATCGGTTTAACAGCGACCGTCAAGACCGTGTATGCGTTTACCGAATTCTTTCACGTTTTTAGACGATTATTAACTGCGACGATGGGTGGATGTCCAATCGAAAGGACCGACACGAGTCGCACAATAATGTATTGCAGGACACAATGAGAACACGCATCGCCGCGCCGGCTCGTCGGATTACCGAGAAGAGGCCAATTTTCTTCCCCCCGTGCCGACTCAGAACGCAATTTACTATAATAGCGTACGTTATAACAACATGCAAGCAACGAAAGCGTATCTCATTATAATGCGTGTGTACAAAAGTGAACTATATGTGAGTTACATAACACGATGTATCGCGATGTCCGTGTACCAGATATGTACCAGATATGTACACTATGTAAACGTATCGTTTGCGTCAGGTTCATGTACGACGTACATCGTTCGCGATTGTTCTTGTTTGTTTGTTTGTTTTATTTTAATTTTTTTTTTTTTTTTTTTTTTGTAAACGTTTGAACAATAATAGCGGAAAAATGAAGATTTAGAAAGAAAAAAAAAACGCACATAAAGAGTACTCAATTCGAAATGCTGCATACATTTTTCCAATCAATTTGAATTTGTTTCGTAATTTAAAAGGAAACGGCACTACGTCTTTATGGACATATATTTTATTTATTTTTTACTATTTTTACTAACGTGATTTTTTAAGTTTTTAGTTTTCTTAAACGGTAATTACCGCATACACTATTTTTACATGATATATTGAGAGAGAATAGTTTTTTTTAAATTTCGATATTAGAATTTTGATTATTGGACTAATAGTTTAGGAAGTATAAGCATTTGAAGTCTCAAGCGAAATTCGTCAATAGTTTTATGAAATTACTGAATGAATAATAGTTCAAGCCATTAAGGAAATTACTTAAAAGAACATAATACTAAACCAGAACACCCGTTGTCAACAGATGATACAATAAATGCATGATACATGAACAACACGATAAAAAATTAATGCATAAAATATTTAATACAATTAACAGTTTTTCGAAAAATTTTTACGTTACTATCGATAATAATAAAATAAAATATTTATTTCATTTTAAATTCGAGGGCGTTAGAAAATTGTTTTTAAAGTACAATGTAGCTCTCTTTCTTTTGTTCTTTCTCTCTCTCTCAAAAAAAAAAAACTGTTTAAAAAATGTTTTAAATACAGTACCTATCAACATATTTTATTCGGAATACTACTTTATTCCGAATAAATTTACATAAAATATCACAAAGGTGACACTTATTTACGCCTCCCGTCGTTCTAATGATACATTGTCCAGAAAAGAAAACTTATTGTTTGTTACTTTATACCTACGAGGAAAAATCAGTTAATCGAGGCAAAGTTGAATAATGAAGACTTAAAATTATTTTAAACATTGCGCAAGTAAGTCAGACCTGAAATATTAAAACTACATTTTTTTAAAACAAAATAGCGATCAAAATAACATTATCTTTAAACGATAAATTATAATATTTCAATGTATCGATTGCATTATGTCCACTTTGTATGTTTATTTGAATTCGAACCGAAAACTGTGCGTCTATAATAGCCTAATGAAAAAATATCTGAAGTCACGTTTACTGAAAATTACGGATTTTTTAACGAGTTTCGTATGCACCGCGAAGAAATCATGCGATTGAATCGTTCGTCAATAAAACGGTTTTAATGGAACCCGTAAATGGTTACGCAACACGACTCTATAGTAGCACGATGTCATAAATCCGCTATGTGATCAAACTCTCGGACACGATTAAACGTTTTCCCGTGATTCCGTTGTTTTATTGTGACTTTCGTGAAAAAATTATAAACTATAGTTAACATTTCACCGAAATAATAAATAATTAGGCGTACATTAAAAGCAAAACTCGTTCAACCAGTGTTGGGTTCTGAATATGACGTATTAGACGATTTTTTTTCACGTAAAATAAAAAGTTTTTAGTTTTTAAGAAAAAAACAAGACGATATTCAGATCGTTCAGTGTATTCATACCGTATGCTACACGTATTGAGAGAGAGTTTTCGCTTCTTTATAAATATTATAACAACAGTGTTCTGTATGAATTAAAATGCAAAAAGTGTTTTATATTTCATCAACAGTACTGAATACCGTCGTGATGATACGCGATCAAACCGAGTTTGATTAATTTGCGGTTTAACCAAATATTTATTATGACAATTGTTTCCATAAACGGAATGATACTTTCATCATTGCACGCATGGTGTATCATACACCGCATAATACTATTATCCATATGAATATTCTCGTTTTGTTTCTAATGTAATTAATCACGTGTCTTATTCTATTATTATGCATGTTGCTTGTGAAATAACTTTACATATGGAATAATGAGTTTTTTATTTTCAGTAGGGAAAAATAAATATTCACGCATGCGTGCGCGCGTGCACACACACACACACACACACACACACACACACCCATGCATGTATTTTACGTGGTTAATTTGTAACTTTTGAATCAACGTTGTACTTAAATGATTGGTTAAATAAAAGTAGATATCTACGTGATTTTACAGTAGGTTACTTAGGCTAAGTGCATGTGGGTCACTTTAGGTTATTTACGTTACACCTCTATCACGTATTTCGACTTACACACAAGTTTTAGTTTATCCTGATATAATGGATAGTAAATAATTGTGTATACTAGTAATTCCAAATGGTTATCAATGAGAAAAGTAAAATGTTTTAATCGTCATTACTTAATCATCTCGTAGCTGGTTATCGACACAAACTAATGTAGCAACGATTAAAGTTTTAATTAAAATTTTACAATCATGTTTCAGACTAATAATATTGTCTACTAAAATTAATGATTCCATTAGTCGATTTTTATGTTTTCGTAATTTATTATAGATTTGAAGTGAAGTATCTATTATTTGCAAAATGAGATTTCTTATTATTATTATTATTATTATTATTTTTTTTTTTTTATATTAGAAACCCTTTTTTATTGTAATGGACTTTATCTGAAGGTCATGTTTCACCGTTTTATAAATTAGAAATTTCATCTAGATTCTAGATGATATTTTGAAGAAGTTATTTTTTCTATTCTCAATAGTTTTTCTAAGCGTAAGCAAATATTACCGAAGTCAATTAAACATGGTGATACGTGTCGTAAATGAAATTTTCATGAAATCGATTTCGTTCACTAATAGTCATAACTTAAAAAATATTAGCGCAAGTAAGTTGAAATTTTCATCAAACTTCATTAGTACACTTACTACTCCGAAAAAAGTTTTAAAAAGATGACCATATTCAAGCTAAATATAGAAATTTGAAAATTACTCGTTTTTCGAACGTTTTTAAACCTAGTGTAACTTTGAATTCCCGATGTTAAGGTCTGAAAATGTATTATAGCTAATTTTGGTAACATACTTTAGTAATGTTACTGAAAAAACTAATAATATATAAGAAAAATTTTTTTTTCACAGCATTTAAGTTAACATTTTGACGTGTCGATTTTTTTAATATTTAACTTCATAATTCAAATGTGTATAAAAAAAATAATTCAACGCAATCTTTACGAAACTTGGGAAAATAACAATAAAATATGTAAACGGTATATTTTACTCTAAAGACTATGCTAATAAACTCCTTGATAATACAACTAAAAATAACAAAATGTATAAATTGTAAAATAATATTACATCGGAACTTCAGTGTAACTATAAGAAATTATTTAACTTATCTTTAAAATCAAATACATCAATCATTATTCAATAATAATGATTATTAATGTGTCCAATGACTGAAAGGATGAAAGACAAACATCAACCATCTCTATCTTTTTCTTCTTAATGTATAATTCATAAATTTACTCTCTCATAAAATTTAGTTTTAGGTACACAATTGAAATGTCCATATTCCCTGATATGTCTTTAAAATATTGAATATTTTATAATTGAAAACGTACACATTTTAATGAATAATATTACAGTCAGACTTACATTGCATTACGTTGTTAAGGAACCAATAAATAATGTTTAGAACAAACGAGAAATTTTGTAAATTTTTTAAATTATAATAGAAAAATAAAATATTGGTATTGATTGAAATCGATTATATTTATCATAGTAATAATTTTCTAGATTTTCTAACTAAATTGAAACTCTATTGGACAATTACTTTTTACATCAGCTAATAAAATACTTAAAATAATTTGTTTTTCTTTAATAACCTTATTTATTTTACAGAAATGTTGATATGCGTATACGTCTTTTTAAAAAATTTACTTAAGATATTACTAATGAACTATCATATTATTTTTGATTCAATTTATGTAAAAATAAAGGTGTACTTTTTTATAACAATATATTTTTTAATTATTTTATATATTATGGTATAATTTTATATATTTTTTCTTTTATTATTCTTGTAAGTTTAAAGAAATTAGTATTTTTTTAAAAACGAAGTTAAACTTAGAACGAATTATACTAGTAGGTACCTATGTAATAACAAGTACAATTATAGTATTTATGTCAATTTTATGAAATTTGTTGTGTTCTAAGAAGAATAATTATTGTTTATTGTCATAATTATAATTTATAATCAAAAGTATATTTAAAAACCTCGGACGTGCCCGAAGAAACTGCAAACCTAACGGTACCATTTAATACAAAGTTAATCTAAGTAATAATAGATGGTTGATCGAGTGCCCAAAGTTGAAAAAATACGTTTAAACCAGAAAAACCGTCCACGATACATATCTAAAAAAAAAAAAAAAAACGTGATTGATTGCATATTTACCTCGGTAAGTGGATGATTCGGTAGGCGAAGCTGCTCGGGTGCGCAAGAACACTATGGAGACAAAACTATGGAGACAAGAGAAGGTCCAAACGATAGTCAACGTCTCCGCGGTGGTGCGAGTATTATTTATAGAAGTAGCGGGCACGGTGACCGTTTACTCCGCGAGTCCTTCGGGCAGTGGGAGTCAGGTAAGTTCCATCGTCTGACCTTAAAGCAGATCAAAGTAGTGTATTCTTCACGACGACCTTGGTAACAGTACAACAACGTCCGAAGCCCGGTCTTAATCACACTTTCACTGTGCATCCACTCGAAAAAAAAAATTAATAAAAAATAATAATAATTATAATAAAAAGCCGGTGGACCGGCGTGTCGCGAGGCGGCGCGTCCCGCGTGCTATGGCGATGACTAACTTCGTAATATATTGTAATACCGCGACAATAGCATACCGTATGGTAATATGTTGTGGGCCATCGTCCATGTGTAACGACATTACGTTCGAATGATAATACACACGTCTAAATTGATAGTCTAAAATCTCGAAAACGTGCCGACGTATTGTACCTTCTGTACCGAGATGCGTTTGGCGTAAATAATTTTTTTTCTCCACGCCGCGGTGGTGAGAGCGTACATGGAATCAGGAACAGGTTATTTGACGCATCGACTTGATACTTCGACGAGAAAATTGTGAGGGGTGGTTTTTTTTAACTTTTAAAGGGAATGTGTGTTTCCAATTTATCATCGTGAGTTCATGACAATGGAAAAAAAAAAAAAAATCGAGTTTCAAGTTCTCACGTAACTTTTTCCATGTGTCGCTTGAGTATGCGGTGTCCAACGTAGACAGTCTGATTGGTATTTAAGTTCGACGAGTAAAGTTTAAGTAAAATATCGGTAGTACAAAATTGTTTTTCTTAGTTATTAATAAATAGTGTCTTACGATCGTTTTTGATGACTATAAATATTATATAGTTTGGATTTGATATCTAAGTCCGACAACAGTAGTTTTCGCTCGTATTCGATAAGTGTTGAAAAAAGGTGCTCAACATGGTTCGACAATAGTGTTGGTTTATCAATCAGCTCGTATTGATAATTTTTTACATTGGAGAAACAATATTGGTTTTTCTTTCTCCGTGTACGTTCGTCACCTGGTGAAATATTAAAACCATTGAGCAAAAAGTACACTAAAAATACTAAAAGTACAAATAACATACGGTTTCACGATGAAAATTGTCCAAAATCCACAAATCGTTTATTTCGAGATAAAAATCACTCCTGTTTGTTTGTAACAAATACTTGGTTACTTTCTGTCATTAGGATAGTTTCATGGATGTTGTTTTTGTGTTTAGTATTTACTTGCAGTTGGTTCAATAAAATGATAATTTTTGATAATACCTACTATCTTTCACTAAGACGTACGAGTACACAACATTATGGTCAGTGTATTATTTGTTTCGCATTATTTTTTTAAGAACGTGGTGATAGCCACAAGGCACATATATCAAAACACAAAAATATAGTAGTATGTTTACAATATTACGCATAGCATAACCATAAGCCCTGAAATTTAAATAAAGTGACGAAGTCAACCTGAGCTCATATGGCAGTTGTCCAAAAACTAAAAATTAAAATCACACGCAAGACTTTTAGTTTACATTTTGAAAGTTTAAAAATTAAATTTATTAATAAACTATTATTCGAAATTTGATTGACATTTAATGTTGATTATAAATTAATTTCTAAATCGATTTAAAAAGTATTACTAGTCGGAAAATATATACGCACAATGTGTGTGGAATAATACATAATTTATGCTTTTAATTATGTATTATTCCATTAAATCATGGAATAATACATAATTTATACTTTTAAAATCACGACTTACTGAGTAAAATTCCGTTAAACTAAATTTGGGAAAAAAAATAGTTTTCAAAATTCCCAGAAGGATGACGGAGCTGAACAATTTAAAAAGGTTTTTACTCTAATTTGTGTTTTTAGAAAACATTTATGAAATTACCTTTAACACCTAATTTTAAAGTATAATGTATACATATCAGTATGAATAGAAAAAGAATAACATTGCTAATAAAAAAAAATGTTGTCAATTTTAGAAATGTTTATCTACATTGTCCAAAATTATTTTAGAGAGAACTCATTTGAGTTTTATTTATTTCAACTCTTTTAAATTTTAACTTTTATAATGAATGTTTATTCACGCGCGCATATTCGTAAGCGTACTCTCAAACACACACACACACACACACACACACACACACACACACACACACACACACACACACACACACACACACACACACACACACACACACACGCATGCACACACAACATTTTTACATAATACTTAAGACCCATGATATTGATTACATTTATTACATTTTATCATTGATTATTATTGCATTATGTAACATACATGAAAGAATATAATAACTATTAAAAGTCGTTAATTTGATACACTCAATGTTTTATAACGAACCAACAATAACTCCTTACTACATTAAACATTGTTGTAAGTGACTATATTTAATTATGCATATGTGCAAATACCGTTTTCTCTAAATCCTGATCATGGAGGTTCAATAAATGAACAAAATACAGTTTTTGATTACTAAGGTTGGGCGAAATAACATGTTTCGTTAGAGACTATTTATGAATAATATGTTTAAAATATGAAACATTACTCTTCTTCGAGGTCATTTATTCCAACATTGTTGACTTAGGTATGCTGCTTAATGAAAAGGAACTTCCACTCTTGGTTTATATACACTAGTTGAATCGATAATAATCTACATTTGGCTATTGACTGAAGGTTGTTACGAGGAAAATAGGAGACATATGCACGTCGAGCCCATTGAGGAGTTTAACTATTAAATTGTATTTTTATTTTATCAAGATACAGCCTTTTTTATAACGAAGACAATAGTATACACTGTCGTCTAAAAATATGGCGAATTTATTACCATCATGCTTCAAGGTGGTTAGATACAACGAAATGACATATTTAGCGATCTCTTCATAAAAAAAAAAAAAATTATTAATTAAAATTAATCAAAACATATTTGTAATTTGAAATGTTATATACGTGCGTTCAAATTACTTGTGTAAATTCATATATTATACCCAGTGATGTAAAAATACCGTATTTTATGTTCCATTTGTATATTACTTGTATTGTATGTACAAGTTTTATACTTGTATTATTAGGTATTTTATAAAAAAACTTTAAGTAGCTATAAATTGCTATAAATAATTACCTAAATATTGAAAACTGGCCAATGTGTCCATGTAATTTACATAGTGTGTATTAGAAACCTATAACATAAAAAATTTTTTTCTATTTTTTGATAAAAATAAAATTTTTTAAGAGGTGTTTTAACAATATAAATTAACAACTTCACAATAAAATATGTATCACTGCATAGCCATATTCCTACATGTTAACTTGCATAGTTAGTACTTATAATACTAGAAACAAAATATAACATAAAAAAAAATTGTTTCTAGATTTTGATAAAAATATAAATTTATAGTTTTTTAACAATATAAAACAACAACTTAACACTAATTTTTCACTGTATAAAGTTCCAGTTATTATTTTTTTGAAACATTACTTGATAAACTTGTAGGGCTGGAACTCTCAGTTATATTTTGCACCACAATGTCTTGATTTATGTTTGAATACTGTACTGTGTTTAATAAACTCTGGTTTTCAATAGTTAATTCTATATCATCATTTTCATTACAATCATTTTTCAAAAACGGAGGAATAACAGTACCTAAATTGGCTGACATTGATATTGTGGAGATATTATTTGAACTTAATCTTACTTTATTACTGTCAGTTGTAGTAAACATTGATGAAATTCTTCCTTTTTCTATGGAGAAATTTTCACCAGTTTTTTTTACAAATCAATAAATGTTTAGCTAAACGAAACGCATTATAAGCATAAGCATTTTCGTTTTTCAGTCTTCCCACCAAAATATTTAATGAAATATTTATCAACAATAGCTTTTTGTTTGGAAGGACGACCCATACTAAAAAATAAGTCAGCAATAAACTAAAAATGAATTAATAATTTTAATATTGAATCAAATTATTACTTAATACTTATTAGAAAATATGTATTATCATTCATCATGATTTAGAAGTCACAGTCAAAGACGTTGTACAGACATATTCAGAAACAATAGGTGTGATTAAATTGGCGGGATAAAACTTCATGCTCAAGTGAAAGATTAATATTTGCTGTAGAATTAAGAAAGTGCCATATTGTGGTCACTGGTTATACTCACAATTTTAAATATATCTCAAATCACGATTTATCTACATCGTGTGTCAAACCGTGGTTATATTATAGTAAACGCTAGTAAACTCTTATTATCAAATCCAAAGAGAATACAATTAACTATAACTATTTTCTAAATTAACTGATTCTATTCAATCTTTCAAAACAATTTAAAACTTCAATGTCAGGTGGATGAATTTTTTTTTAACAATTATACCAATTTTTATTTTATTATTTGTAAATGACGAATTATACACGTGTACACTTGTATTGAACTATAAAATATAATATGTATTATTCAATTTACATCACTGATTATACTTAATGAATAATGCATACCATTCGTTATAACCATGGATTACATAGGATGATCGGATATTTTCATCGAAATATAGTAAGTTCATATATGCCTTAAATTATTTTATGATAATACTGCGGGCTTAACATTTAAGAAATCACAAAAAGTTGTAAAGTGAATAAAATTATTCAAAACTAAGCTACCAGATACTGTATTATTTAACTGTATTATTTAACTAGGTTTCAAAATAATTACATTAGTCAACATTTTTTGTGCTCTCTAATAAAACGAAAATTTCAATGCTAATGGTCCTTATTATTGAGTAAACTATAGGTCAGTGTTTCCCAACTGGTGTTCCGCGGAACCTAAGGGTTCCGTGAGCCGGCGCCAAGGGTTCCGTGAAAACCTTGTGCCGGAAGTATCTGACAACCCACTTATTCAAGTGTAGAAAACATATGTCAGAATTGCTACTATAGAAAAATATGGGGGTTCCGCAAAAAGTTCAAGCCATAGATATTATATTATTGAGAATTGATATTATTATCTATGGTTCAAGCTCCTGCAAAGGTTCCGCGAGTAAAAGAAGTTGGGAAACACTGCTATAGGTAATTATTAATATAAAAAATATAACAGTATGATGTAGGTAGACTAGTAATCTCGTGACACTTAGATGCGATAAATAATTATGGACATCCTCGATAATAATAAAAAAAAATTATGATATTCAAAATATTTTATTCATATATTATCATAATCATAGGTACATAGTTTTTGACATCTAGTGAGTCATTAAAAATGTAAGTACTTAATGTGTTTATTATTATAATTGTGAAAATGCTTTAATTTATAATATGGTATTGTATGCTTGGCTTATAAAGTTTATGTAATCTTAAAATATGTGTTAAAATGTGTCAATTATTGTTTTACGTTCGTAATAAACGTCTATAATAAATCGAATGATGTCTATTTATTAATAACATATCGAAATTGTGTTGCAAAACGTGGTTGTTTAAAACGTAAAATATTTTGTCAACTTTATTATTTTAGTTTTGTTTTTTTTTTTTATTAATGTTTTTTCTGTCTTTCTGTCGACACTTGTATTTGTTATCTCTCGCTATTCACTCAACAGCAGATCACTCGTTATTATTTAGATTGAAAGTCGAAATTCTATTATTAATAATATTATTATCATTACCTATAACATCATACTTTTAATATTTCATTAATCTATTTCGGAGAAACTCACAACTTCGCAATATTTTGAGTGTGTAGGTCCGGTTAGGTATCTTATTTATGCCCGAATCAACAAAACAATACAAGTGGAAAACGGTATTGTGTTGGAATCCCGCTATCTGTACATTTTTATAAGCTTTTCAACAGTCTGATAAAATGTTGACCCTGATCGTATTTATTTATGTATGATGATTGTAAAATGTCATCTCCTAAAATTAAATCAGTCATCACTTACCATGAGATAACACACATGGTAGAAACAACGAGGAGAAACACAAAATTATAAGTTTTAATGTAAAGATAGTTTGAATTATTTTATAACGAACCAAAGTGGCGGGATAATACATATTTTATTTCAGCGCACCAGTGGGATGATAACAAACAAGTTCGGTTCTATTTTCTATCATATCGTTCGTCCAGGCGACGAAACAATTTTAATAATTACATTAGTCAACATTTTTTGTGCTCTCTAATAACTTAAAAAGTTTGTGTTAAAAATATTAATTATTTGAAAAAAATGTATGTTTTATTTACAATTCATATCTTACGTTTTACGTTAGACGAATTTTATATTAGTTCTCTACGAACGTTTTTGCAACTAACAATACTATTCGGGAGTCATTAGTATAAAAACATAACATAAATTATTGGTATAATGTGTAGTGTGAACGTCACTCGGTAAATGTGTTTCATGCTTTTCCGTAAAGAATCGCGTGGACAGTAACTCATAGTATCGTTTTGGATAGAGAGAAAACACTGAGCAACGAAAATATCGAATGATCTCGTGTTCGACATTTTACGCACAGTACTCAGGAATGGCATCGTATAAATACATAAATGAATTATTATGTCTTCTCTTAGTATTTCAAAGTACGATCGAGCAAACGCCGAATTCAAATCTTAATGTCGATATCGTCGTACTCCCCGTACGAACGTGTAGTATGCAAATGCATAACTATTTTAAACGTGTTTACCGAGTTTGAAGAAACATTCAAGTTTCGTGCACCTTGGCACAGTTTACTAGGCATGGCATATTATTATACTCGCGTGGTGCAGTGTGTGGAATATCGCACACGTGAACTTGACACTATAAAGGGAATATATCATCATCATCATCATCATATTTTTATAAATGTGTTTTATATTGAAAGAGAGAGACGCCACGGTATATCGTCCGTCCTCAAATTGTCGTGAACTTGTTTTCGTTATTTCCGGAGGTATTGCATTAAAAACGTGAACACGCAGTTGAATTAATTACAAATGTGATTATTCCTATGAGGTTTTTTCATCGATTTTTAAATTCTCCGAGGTAATACCTGTAATTATGTAGATACTTACTGTACTACAACGTCTATACAGAGAAAAGTCTTCCCTTTTTTTTGTTTTGAGTTTTTTTTTGTTACGGGTTGAGGTCATTTTAATAATTTTAAATTAGTAACTGCTTATAGGAATGAATAATAAAAAAAACAGAATTTTCCGTGGTACCTTCGTATTATTATTTTGTTTTATGTAATCATCATTGTTTATAAATTAGAAGCGTGATAAAATAATGGCAAGTTAAGATGTCTAAACAAAAATGAAAATTATAAGCGTGAATGACGGAATACATTTTTATAAATACCGTAAGCAATATAAAATAAATATATTTTTTGTCATTGAACGCAATATAAAACTTTATATACCTATACACCATTAGAAAATTATGTGGCAGTAATATGTTCTCAAATGTGTGCTGTGGACACGATGTAACGCTTATAACACAGGTATGCTACAAGATGGCCACACAATTGCAATTTAACCCTGTATGACTAATAAAACTATGTTCTACAAAACAAAATTGTTTTTTAAATTTTTTAAATTATTATCAAATAAATATTTAAAAAAAGAATATCCAAACCTATTTTTTATTTGTATTACTAGAACAAATTGTTTAAAAATAAACATTTTCAATGACAAATTAAAGTAGTGGAAAAAAAAGGCTGTAAATTTTTGATGGGTACTCATAGTTTCTACAATTTTCTACTTTTAACTTTAAATACTATGAAGTGCAAACATTTTAACATGATTATTTTCAAAATTATAATAATATTTCGTAATTTTGAAATATAAGTAATAGTTCCTTATTTATAAAACCAAAAAAAAACTTTAACGAAATCACGTAATTGCTTAAAAAATTGTTTAAATATGATTCTTTTCTTAAAAATTTAGTTTAGTCAGTGTTATAAATTAAAATGATGGGTATACTTCGCACTACATGTACTTTTTACTCTTCAGACAAGGTATTGTTGGTATATGTCTTAGATTTTATAGAAATTATAAATCATTTCAATATAATTTTATTTACATTACATTTTTAGGCCTTAATATCAAGAATAAAAATCGTCATTATAAATAAATAAATAAATATATATATATATATATATATATATATATATATATATATATATATATATATAAATGTTTTTCAAAATTCTATATTTAGTTCGAAAGTGATCAGTTTTTTTGAATATAAAAGTGCTTTCAATGTTTATGAAAATGTCAACTATCCAAATTTACATATTTTTGGAGTGATATTTTAAGTAACTTACGTGGCACCTTTTACTAAACTTTAGAATAGTTTTCCCAATTGAAAAAAACTTTACAAGAATAAATGAAAATGACCTGTTTTAAGAATCGAATAAATGAAATTTTTATAACACAAACGTAATTTTTAACGTAGTTAACTACAAAAAAAATTGGATCTAAAAAAAATATATATTAAAAATATATTGACGTCATTTCAAAACCCAAAAATTCTAAAACAAAAACGCAATGTATTATACAGAGATAAATTGCAATGGTCGAACCATGGAATACTCTGTAATTTTGTTCGTACTATACTTGCAGCAGTGTACAGTATTTTAATTTCGTTGTTAGCCGTTTCGAATTCTTACGCAATAAACGGTAGATACTTACGTGCATTTAATCTTTTCGTGCGGTTAGTTCACCTTTCGGCGCCGCAAATATTATTCTCTCAGTTATGTTATATGGGATAGCCGTTGACGTGGCAGTAAGTGTGTAAAACCAAAGTAAAACGCGATATTTGTGTCTGTCTTTTATTTCTCGAGTCGTTGCACGCTTGCTTCGCAGATATAACACCTTTGACTCGGATCACAGTAAACTACATTCATAACAAGATACAGTCTTGTCATGAATACTTTTTAAATGTTTATAGAATACGTATATAAATACTTCGTGTTATTTTTATTTGAAATACGTATTTGATTACTTTCTTCCAAAGTATTTAAATATAAATGCGAATACATTTTAAAAGTATTCAAAAGACTTCACAAATACTTTTTTTAAGTTCAATAAATTTGATACGTCTAAAAATATTTGTGCATCAACCACAAATAAATACTTAAACGTATTTACAAGTATTTAAGTTAATAGTTAACATTTAGATGGCTACTTTAATATTTTAAAGAATTTTAAATGTTGCTTATTATAGATAGATGATAATATTGCCTAAATCAAATATATCTTATATCATCTATTACCTCCAATTAGATAATAAATACGGAGACAGCATTTCTATTAAATCGTATTATTGTTGTTAAAACTTTTAAAACACAACTATTTATGTATTCAAAATAATGGTTAAACCGACCAACGGTCCTTCGTGGTAAGTGTGGAACAAGGGAAGAGGGGAAGTAAATGTGTCATCTACTTATTTGAAGAAATCATTTTTTTAATTCATACAATTATAAAATATTATATTTAAAATAAAAATTAATTCGTAAAATACAAAAATATTTATAATGAAAACAATAATATCACGAAAAAGCATTAAGTATTCTGGAATGAAAATCCGAAGAAAAAATATTTTTTAAGTATTTCAAACACATTTATCAAAAAGTAATTTAAAAGTATTTGGAATACCAAAAAAGTATTCAAATAGAAGTACAGTAGAACTTGGTTATCTCGAACTTCTTTAACTCGAAATCGTCGATACCTCGAACTTAAAACCGGTCCCTAGAATTTCCTATTCAAACAATGTAAAAACATCTTGTTTAACTCGAATATTATCGTGGTTAACTCGAAGTTTTGAGTTATATTAATATTATAAAATTGTGATACTCCCCCCATTTATCTGTAATATTTATCTATCTATATCAAATAAGCTCTTTGCTCATTAGTCAGCTTTAAATAAAATAGAAAAATCCATTAAAAACGCTACAATTAAAACAAAAATCAAACAAAAATAAATGCCATTATTTAAATAATTTTCTTACTTCATTTTTGTTTATACACACTACATAAATACATATACATAATTCATAAATAAATACACAGTAAATATTTTTTATTGCATTACTTTATTTATAATAAATGTATGGCAATGGAAAAAATTTTAATTTGGGTAACTCGAATTCTTGGATAACTTGAACTTTTTTCCCGGTCCCTTCAACTTCGAGTTAACCAAGTTCGACTGTATTTAAATACTCAAAAAGACTGTAAACACGTATGATATGCTTAACATGCGTTGCGATACGCAAAAATTCAGAATTGTAACGACAATACCGTCATTAGGCATTTACAAACACGCGCTATCGGCGGGTACACGCCGGGGCGCGCCGTATGATATGTGCTCCGATGTTTAATAACTTGTTGCTATCGCTCGGAAGCGTACGAGGTGCATAATGCATTTACGATGTTGACTGAACCGTTGACGTTGTTAAGTAATTAACCAGAAAAAACATTCAATTTTGTCGGAATAATTATACAGGCACCTAGTTCCGTACCAGTGATTTTGATATGAAATATATTTGATGTATTAATTATATTATTATTGTTATTATTATGATTGATTAATGTATTGAAAAAAGTAATTAACATAATACATATACTTAACCTATTCTCACAGTGAAAATCTCTTGTTATAGTGCTGAAACGTTCGTGAAAAAAGAATTTCTATGATAAATGTACATCAGATATGGTCGTTTAATTCCAGTACGGACCTATACTGTAATCATATTGGTTGATGGAAACTTATCTTTTAAATTTACAGAAAAGTGTATGCCTAGTTCGCCGACAAAAAAAATCGGATTTATTTTACGAAATTTCCAGTTCACCAATAGCCAATTCACACAGTTCATACCTAGTTCAAACCAAGTTTGTCGACAAAAATTTAAGTTTTTTTAAAAATTCTCACTTCTTTGAAACATGTTATTTTATTTTATTGGTTTTCATAAGATTCTTTTCCATTTGTATACGTATGTTGCACTATCTTGTAATGTATATAATTTGTTGTATTGATTATTAGATGATATAAAATAATTATGAAAATAATATAATGTATATACGAGTATACATATATTATTATTTTTTAAATTAACAAAATTAATTAATATAATTTTAAATAAGTATCATAATTCATAATATGATGTAGGTATGTTTCGTGTTCCGTTGGCCGCGATATAGCAATACTATGTGACCAACAAAAAATAATGAGCAAAATGATGGAATCTTATAAATACAGTAAAAAAAAATTATGTTTATTTTCAATACAATAAAGTTAAAAGAAAGGACGTACTTCGCACCATAGGATATTCAATTCAGTCTTCGGACTAGTTGGTAATAGGTGTATTGAATAATAATAAAAAAAACAATTAATTATTTCTCTAGTTAATAGAGTATGAAAGTATACCGTTTGTATTATGTTTTAATATTTTTAGTCAGTTATATGTTTTCGGAGTCGGTAAATTGCGTCCCTATAAGTACGGTCATGGTCATATACTATGTGAATTGCGGCCCGCGTACTTTTAAAACATACGTAAATTGCGGCCCGTGTACTTTTAAAACATACGTAAATTGCAGCCCAAGTATTTTTAAAACATATGTAAATTGCGTCCCGGGAACTTACGAAAAAAAATGAAATTTGCTTCCTTTCAGTCTCCTATTGACACAACCAGACACAGAACAAGAAACCACCATGATGTTGAATTACTTGAATTGCACTTTATAGTTTATAGTTTATAAATTATAATCGAAAAATTGTGTTTCAATCCGAATCCATATAAAAAGATAACTGATATATAAAACAACATTTTTATATTATATCTTTGGTTTCAATCACAGAAAAATTATATTTCATGGAATAATATAAAATGTCATGGATTAATCAATCATATTTTGCCCTGTTCGCATATGGATTCTAGACTTATTGCGTAATTGAAAAATTTCAATGCTAATGGTCCTTATTATTGTGTAAGCTATAGGTTATTATTAATTAAAAAAATATAACAGTATGATGTAGGTAGACTAGTAATCTCGTGACACTTAGATGCGATAAATAATTAAAGACATCCTCGATAATAATAAAAAAAAAAATTATAATATTCAAAATATTTTATTCATATATTATCATAATCATAGGTACATAGTTTTTGACATCTAGTGAGTCATTAAAAATGTAAGTACTTAATGTGTTTATTATTATAATTGTGAAAATGCTTTAATTTATAATATGGTATTGTATGCTTGGCTTATATAGTTTATGTAATATTAAAATATGTGTTAAAATGTGTAAATTATTGTTTTACGTTCGTAATAAACGTCTATAATAAATCGAATGATGTCTATTTATTAATAACATATCGAAATTGTATACGAATTTTCGTAATCATAGCCGATAACTATGTAACATGGTTGCTTAAAACGTAAAATAATTTGTCAACTTTATTATTTTAGTTTTGTTTTTTTTTATTAATGTTTTTTCTGTCTTTCTGTCGATACTTGTGTTTGTTATCTCTCGCTATTCACTCAACAGCAGATCACTCGTTATTATTTAGATTGAAAGTCGAAATTATATTATTAATAATATTATTATCATTATAACATCATACTTTTAATATTTCATTTATCTATTTAGGAGAAACTCACAACTTCGCAATATTTTGAGTGTATAGGTCCAGTTAGGTACCTTATTTATGCCCGAATCAACAAAACAATACAAGTGGAAAACGGTATTGTGTTGGAATCCCGCTATCTGTAAATATTTAGAAGCTTTTCAACAGTCTGATAAAATGTTGACCCTGATCGTATTTATTTATGTATGATGATTGTAAAATGTAAATCCCTCGTCTCCTAAAATTAAATCAGTCATCACTTACCATGAGATAACACACATGGTAGAAATAACGAGGAGAAACACAAAATTATAAGTTTTAATGTAAAGATAGTTTGAATTATTTTATAACGAACTAAAGTGGCGGGATAATACATATTTTATTTCAGCGCACTAGTGGGATGATAACAAACAAGTTCTGTTCTATTTTCTATCATATCGTTCGTCCAGGCGACGAAACTATTTTAATTCTATGTGAATTAAATTATTATATGGCTTTGACACAATACCGTATAATAACATATCGACAAACTATAGGGCATATAAAACTATAAAATTGCAGTCTGCCTATAATTACGTGGACGGTATAAAAACAATAATTCTGTTAAATAAACACACCTAATGATTAAAAATACAATGTAATAGACGGGAATGGAAACGTAACATAAAAAAAAAAACCAAACGATTACCTTCAAAACGTTATTATTCGGTTGAGCAATGTTTCATGATAAAATCATAGGACTGACCGCGACATAGTGCCGGAATGAAATGTCACCACGATTTTGAGCGGCTGAAGTTCTGGCCGCGGTATAACGGATGTGTACCTATACGAAAACGCGATTACGATGTTATAATGATAATTATACAAAGATGTATTTATACAATGCTAATGACCTACGAGCAGGCATGATATTGTATTATTATTTATTGTCCTTCCAAAATATTCGCCCGTATGCAGCAGTGAGGAATTCGGAAAGTACGGTTTTGTACGTTTACTGTCGACTATAATTATATGAATTAAATTAAATTCTAATTACTCGCGGTCTTTTTTTCCATTTGTCATAAGACAATTAATAAAAACTGAATGCATAATGTCACGATGTAATATATATCATACATATATATACATACATACATACATATATATATATATACACTCACATACACACACACACACACACACACACACACACACACACACACACACACACACACACACACACACACATATATATATATATATATATATAAATGTGTGTATAAATACATTAGACGTGCGTTTGCATAATATGTATCTACATGTATGAGGCACGCTGCACGCGTGTTCTGTGTTTTGTATAAACGGTCGTTTGGCTCACAAAAATCTATACAGTAAACGCAACGGTATAATGTAAGAGAAACAACATTTTTTTATTCATTGTCGTCAGTTCATTTTCACAAAATTGTTATTATTACATTCTCGTATATTATGATTATTATTATTATTATTACCGTATAATGTAAAAGCATAATCGCGTCGTACGTGACGCGCTGTGCAGAAAACGCCAAAGACTTGGGTGGCTGATGTCAATTCAGTCTGAATTAGAAACTTCACAACAGACCTGGTCTCGTTATTTCCGGCTGAGTTTTATGCCAAATGATCCGAAATACAATGTAAATCATTAACATCGTGTTTTTATTGTGAAATACCCGAATAATTGCGATGGCGCCGACTCCTGTCGGTTTAAGTGGCTCTAATGCCTCTATATATTATTATATATGTGTAAACGTTACGATATCAAACATAACGTGTGGTACCCATCTATTGTGTTTGAGAGAGCACATTTTCTGTGCGCATTCGAACACGAGAAATCGACGCGTAAAAAGAAATCACGTCGTGGAAAAAGCCTAAAACAAATGTTTACGTGAAAGTGAAGTGGTGTTTCCTGAGCGTACTGCGTAGGTACAATGCAGTCATACGACAACGACAGCGGTGCACGAGTAGGCCTAAATGCACGCGTGTGTGTTTATAATTTTATGTCATCGTCCTTCTCCCCAGAGTGATTTAATATTTATTTAAAAAACTTTATTATCGTACCGGTGCAACTGCATAATAATAAGTTTTCATCTCTCTCGCTTGTAGGAGAGTGAAAATAAAATAGAAAGTGGCACAATATTTACACACACACACACACACACACACATACACTCGTGTGTATTCTGTGTAGGCCTATGCGTCCTGTTTCTGCTTTATACCTATATGCATACAAAAAGATATGTAACTATTCAAACACGAGTTTTCAGCTTTTACGAGTCGGTATGTAAAATAACAAATTACGCACTCGGCTTGTCGTATACTCTAAACACACACACACACACACACACACACACACACACACACACACACACACACACACACACACACACACACACACACACACACACACACACACACACACACACACACACACACACACACGCACACACGGGAATAATTTTTATTTTTACTGTCGCTAAGAAAGCAAGGGTTTGATTTCAGAAAGTGAATACAAAAGGAAAAAAAAACATTTAAAATAATAATAATCTGGAAAAAATTATACGAATAACAATACGACATATTTCAATATTAATCTGTTAAGATTAGTCACGAGGTCGAATAACACCGATTGCAAGAATATTGAACAGTGAGTTGACCTGTGCAAGACACGAAGATATATTGACGTGAAAATAAACGATATAGATATGTTAATTTCACTTTTTTTTTATTTTCCTTGATTCGTTTGGACACATTCCTGGCGACATTATGTAATTCACTCACCCATAAAACCAAAAAATTTTTTTTTCGTTATTTCACGCGGCCGCTGCAAAATTTGACAGTTATCATTTTATTATTAATTCTGACAAATGCGTCGCGTTCGTACGCCGTAACCTTCACGCGTGCCGTACGAAATAATAAAAAATAAATAAATAATAAATAATTTCTCGTGCTGCGTACACGACCATTAAATATTATGCAATTTTATCGTGTTCACATACATACATACGCGCGCGCGGTACTCGTAATCCGGTTTCGCGTATTTAACACACACGCATTTATATGTGATTTGCGTGTGATTGTGTGTTTGTGTATGTCGGACTACTGAGTTACTCACGCGAAAACGACAAGGTGGAAAAATTAAAAAAAAAAAAAATAATAATAATAAAAACCCATCTAAACATAAACCCGTCTCGGGCGTACCGAAAAAAAATCAAGACCCTGACGCATCTTCTTCGTTCGTAACATTTTAACATTAGGTATATATTATTATTATTATTATTACTGTGACAATAATTTATTAGTGGCGTCGCCATCAACCGTGGCCAAATGACCTAGTCTGGGGTCCTATCCGCGTCCTACGCTCGAGCGACACAACGCCGCCTCCGACGCCACGCATGTACTGCGATGTTGATAATAATAATAATAATAATTATAATATACGAAACAATATTATAACATTAAAATATGGGCACGCATGCATACAGGATAATATATTAAATCAACAGTTTTGGAAAACTCACACTGGAACAGTGGAACAACTCAAATGGACGTGTGACACCATTAAATTACTAGGTAATGGTTTAACGAATGATTGCTTTTCAACAGACAACATTTTTCTCTCTTTTTTGTGTGTGTAACACCTTGTATGTTAAATACCTAAGTACTTTTATTTCCACGTTGGTCGATTTAGTTTTGTTGAGTTGCCGTCGAAATAGAGTCAACAAAGAAAGTCTTTATAGGTGCAAAAATCGTGCGATTGTGAATTACGTTATTATTTATTATTGAAGTACGTAGGTACAAATAAAACTTAATTTCTATAAACCGCGAAATTCGGAAAAAATTTTGAGAGTTAGTACCTAGTTGTTCTCTGTTTTTATTTTTAGACCCATTTACGCTCATCACAATACTGGGTATATTTAAATTAACAGTCGTCAAGTATATCAAGTTTAAGGAGGTAACTGGTTTCTGTTAAGCTTCTTTAAAAAAAAAATCTCTAAAACATTACAGAATGCAAATAACAAGTGAAATTTCACGATGCACTCCGTATGAAATAGCCTTGTGCCAACCTGTTGAATGTCATCACGAGTGTCATTGCAGTTTTTCATATTTTTTTATTTCGTTTTCTTCCCCGAAAACAACGATCCGCTATCATCACCTGTATGTTTTATTGTGACTGAACTACACAGAACACAATACAAATATTTGTCTTTACCTCTTACGTAGTATCAACGTGGTTCACATAAATTCTAAATCCCGGTGAAAATATGTTTTAGAGTCGATATATTTCGTATTAAATTTAAACTTAAAAAAAAAAAAAAATGTTTTCTCATTGGGTATACCTACGTACAATGAAACCACTAAATACCGGACACTCCGAATAGCTGAAATGCTGCCCATTATTCGGACGTGTCCGCTTTTCAGAGGGAAAAACGAAATGTATTTTGTATTCCCGTTCTTCCAAAAATTTTTAAGGCGTCCGTCAAGATAGGTTATACAGAATGGATTTAACGTAATTCCGATGAACTCAATCGAATATTCTCACGCGTTTCGACTAAACTATATGGTAGTACGTCAAATATAGTCACCACGTTTGTAGTGCGTAAATGATTCGGTCCACGAATACATTTTGCGTCCTTATTCGTAGTGTTTCTTCATAATGAGACGTTGAAAAAACGTAATATCCATTGTCATTTATTTTAAGAATAAGTTTACGAATAACTTATTCATAACTGAATGTGTTGTTTAAGGCCGGAACCACTCATGCGGTGTTCGCCGAATACTGTATATATTCTGAATGTTTGCCACATCCCAAATACACAGCGCAGGGGGATAAAAAACGATTTTTTTCATATTGATATAAATATATAAACATAAAAATAGCTGGATTATTCCCATTAATTTTATACGAGATTGAAATGATTTAGTATAATATACAAAGTTCGTAAAAAAAATCTGACATATGGTATAACTTTTGTTTTATTTGACAGTTAAAAATTTTTGTTTTAGACAAAGACTATTGTACTGCGCTAAAATGAAAATGTATTTAAGGATTTATTTTTATTTTCGGAACTCAAATATCAAAATTTGAAATTTTTTTCCCATAGAAAATCCAAAATAGCCATTCGGTTAATTACATGTTTGAAAATGTTGATTTTGTAAAATATTTCATAAAAGATACGTTATTTATTGATTATGATTTTTTAAACATTTTGAAAATGTGGTTTTAATAAAATGGTATGTTCTATAATTAATATTAAATTAGCGATATCAAATTATTTTGCCATGAGATGCTAGATTGAAATCATCGAAAAACAGTATTATCAATACTTCAAAACTACAAGAAATCGTAGGAAATCAACGGATGAACCTTTAATAGCATTTCCAGCACTAATATTTTTTGAATATTTGGTTTGCCAAGTTACTTTTTTGATTTTTTTTTTCAGTGTATAATACAATTTTTAATTTTCAAATTTGGGCTCCGAGAATAAAAAAATATCTTTATACGTTTTTATTGTGATGTGGCACTTAAAAAAAAGTAAAAATATTGAACAAAACAAAACTTATTCCATAGGTTAGATCCTCGTGATACATCCTACATTATATATCCGTTCGCTGATCCGTGTGTTGCGAAATTGCTCGTTATACATCGACGAGTACTCCAGCTCGAAGTGCGATGAATAAACAATTCGAATTGCATCCGAACTGGACGGTTGCGTTTTTGGGCACTTAAACTGTTTAAACATGCAGTCTGTGTTGACGATGATGATCAAACGGTATTAAATGTTATTACACCGTCTGTACTCGAGCACGGTCGTTGACGTCGCATCACTCGCATATCAATAAACTTACACGTAAGTTGGTATAAACAAACAAATAAGAATAAATATATTATAATATTACACACATATTCGCACACAACATATATTTATATCATACTCGCTGTAAATACATGTTACGCAGAGTATTTTTGATGACGATTTTGTGCTAATGCAGTTCACCGATTGAAATTGAAAATATACGTAGGTACCAACACACACATAATACGCACACACACACACACACACACACACACACACACACACACACACACACACACACACACACACACACACACACACACACAACTCGTTTTATAATACATTTGATGCGTATGCGCGCAAGCTATTGAATAATATGCCACGCTTTATTATGCAGAACACTACAGAACTTTAAACATTATACAACGACGCGAAGAAAAGATTTATGGTAATTTTAGACGATATTGTGAAATCAGGTACCATTGCATCGGCTACGATAGTCCATAGTCGATTTTGATCGAAATAATTATACTTGTGCTCATAGACAAAAATAATATTTGTATTACTTAGTCATAAAGAGCAAATGCATTTATATTGTAAAGTGTAAAAGTATTGAAGAGGAAGGTTATTTAAAGTTAGGAAACCTATACATTTTACATCAATAATAAACGTATGAAGTCATGTGCACGATATTTGTTGTGTTTTAAAGACGTCTTAATGTTTTTTTCGACGAACTGAATTGCCCACCTCATAAACATAGAAGTTAATGAATTTATTATATTTTTAATCCATATTTTTTCCCTTATTACAAGTTATACACGAATATGGAGGGACATTAGCATTTTATTTTAGAATTCCAATATGCGTGAATTCGACGATTATAATTAATGATAATTAGTGATGATCTATCAATATTGAAACTGCAACAAGTAGCTTAAAATGTTACCGAAATTATAACTCCTTTTGATGACATGTTTTTATCAATTAAATTTTTACGGATGTTAATCGTATTGCAAAACAATTCGTGAAAGTAAAGACTAAGGAAAAGAGATTTATATTTTTTTTAATACAATTAAAATTGAATTCATTCGTATAAATAGCTAATCTGCTTTTAATTCACACGAAAAACATGTAACCGAAAAACGGTTTGAATTGCTTTTGTATTTAAATATAATAATACGACGATGATAATTTGCATAATATTGCTATATCCAAATAATGTCCTTAGAAGATGACAAGTTTATTTTTAAATTGGCGACGAAATCAAAATTGCGAATCCACGTATCTACCTGTAATATGTTGAAATTCAGTATAAAAATAAAGATATATTCCCGGTAAACTTGACACAGTATTTCGGTATTTCGATGTTATTCGCATACCAATGGCAATGACGTGGCACAGGATTAATATGAGTATATTTACGTATATATTTTAGTATACAATAATAATGTATTTTGCAAGTATTAACGAACAATATTACGACTGTTGTTAACATTTAAATAGTATTACTCGTTCGATACCATTAGGAATTGGAATTTTTTTTCACCGTCGAATAGGGTTAAAAGAGCAAAAACATTACATGGAAAATCTATTAATTCATTCAGAGAATCTAACAGCGAAAACTAGTATTGTGAAAATAAATGAATTTCGTAATGGTTATATTACTGAATCACGCGAGGAGCGACCGACTAATATTTATTCAGAATTATCATTAAAGTTGTGTCAAAATTATAACCACATTTTCCGGAAGTTTTTTTAAACTAGGTAAAATTATTTAGGATATCAAAAAATAACATCTTTGATGTATGAAGTAAGAAGCATTTCTGATTTATGAAAACAAATTAACAAAATTTCGGACCATTTTTACAACTTGAACACTTGCAAGCACGCATGCACGCACACAAACATACACAAAGATTTACATGCATTTACGTCATTGTAAAACAGTTGCATTTAATGCACACATATACAAATAAATATGAATTTTTCAATCAATATTTTTGCTAATTTAATTTTTTTATTCAAGTATTTCTCGGTTTTAATTTTATTATTTTTTCTTAGATGTTTTTAAGTATCCTATAGCGTTAGTTTTAATTTTTCTTGTATACATTTTCGTCCGAAGCAACACTGAAATCCATTATGTTGTAAGAAGCAGAAAAATCGTGGAAAAATATCACGTGTTGGTGGTTTTGAATTGGATGTAGAGTTACTACAGATAATTATTTCATTACAAGGTACTATTATTATATTTTATCAGTGGAGGTTCTTGACGTCTCGAAGGTCTAAGAAACAAAAATGATTTCTTTCGTATCGAAAAATTCATGATGATAATCATAGGGTTTTTGAACGTAGGATATTTTGTCAAGGAAATAATAATTTTAATCACGATAACTTCGTGAAATAAATTTAGGTGTATTGAAACCAATGGTCTTTGTGTTCTTCAAAGTATTCTTCAAAACCGAAAAATAATTAGAAATTTGAATGTGTAGACTATGTAATCAATTTTCTAGGGTAATCACGGAAGATATTGTGCAAACGTGGTCGTATAATTAAGATGCGTTGCGTTCATATGAAATTAGTCTAATTTATTAATTTGATTGAATTTCCAAAGTAATGATGTGTGCTATTTTCCAGTGCAATGCAACAGTTTTACATGTAGAAAATTACGTTAGTTGAACGATAACATCCTGCTGAAGACGTAACCCACACGTCGTAGTATAATAACACTTCGAAGTTTTACCTATTTTAATAATAACGTTAGAAATGTTAATTATTTTGACTCGGTGAGAGTCGAAAAAACCAACATAGAACCTACTTAAAATTGATAATTACTGTAATTATTATTTTTTTTTTATATTCAACTGTTTGTATACCATATTGACTTTGTAACTTGACATTTTACACGAAACTTCTTAATTAAATCGATTCGATCTTTTTATTTCAGCACATAGTTTACCTCCATTTCATCCTTGGAGCAGTTGACACTGATAAGAAATCTAGTTGACGTAGTTTACCATCACCCGAACGTTAAGAAATATTGACGTTCGATACAACATCGAGTGGCGGTTTGCTGCATTGTTTACATTAAAATAATGCGTCTTCATGGTCGATTGTGTGAAAAGATAAACTTATTTACGCATTTAGGTGTACTTTTACTGAACGTTCCCCCGAACATTTCGAATGTTCTAATAATTCTCAATGCTACGTCACGGAAATTCGTAACTTTTGACCATTTTTACTCAAAAGTATCATATTCTGTATGAAATAAACGATAACTTCACGCATCATATACGTATACACAATATTATTATGTGATTGTTCGTTATCGTCATGTGATTTGACCGTACACCGGATAGTGAAAATCAGGCGAAACGTATGACGTGACGATATAATATTATAGGTACTTTAATACATCCTATTGTTCATTACGGTTAGTCTCACGCGTGGACAAACGCATACATATTAATGAGTAATACTAAAGTACGTTTTATAATGCGATTTGTTTGTAACCAGGTACCTACTTACATTAGAATATTTGACCAGGTGTCGGTTTTAATTCGTCTCGTGATCACGTGAAAAAAAAAGAATGACAAAATAAATCTTCAGCCACATCGAATATACATAGAGTGCACGTACCTACGACCTATACGCAGACGAAAACATCCTTTGCGATGAAAAAACAAAAAACGCCAAGGGGACTCGTATTCATACATGCGCGTTCCTTTTGAATTCGGCATTATTAGATGACAGGTAGTTATTATTATCGGTTACACCTTGAAGTCGCATTACGATTGCACGCCTCACACGTAACACCGCACGGCACATAGGGGCGGGAACCTTGTCCTTCTGGGCTCTGGCCGGCTATTCTGACGCTCGTCGCGAGATTCCGCTAGTCGCCGTTGTTAACCGGATCTTACAAGCCCATTTTGATTGCTACGTGCGTGCGCGCATCTTGTCCCGCCCAGAAGTTTTGCGGGCTTAAAAAAAAAAAAAAAAAAACATTCAAATGTGAAAAATGTGCATATTAGACCCTTGACTTCCAACACGCATTCCGCGCCGTCGTTTCGTATTTCCATTATATGTCGGGGGGGCCGACCGGAGAAGGGCAAACTGAATCAGCGTCGTGCCATAACAAAAATGCGTTATAATCCTAATTAAGCACATACGTTATAATGTGCCTGTTACTGTCGACGTAATAATATGTAATTTAAATAATAATATAATTCGTACGTTGCCGATCAATTTAACTTTTATGTAACAAACTCATCTTGTTGAGACGTGTATTTCAGTAATATTCGTAGAAATCATCAAATCGATTGATTGTTCACAATACCGTTATGAGTTATGAGTTTATGACCGTCAAACATTTCATGAACGTATTAAGAGCACAAATATGACATAATAAAGGTTTTTAATCAATAGGTAGTATTGAGAAACTTGTTAACGTGTAACATACTTAATATTCATAAAATATCCCAGTGAATCTAGTTCATTAAGAAATTAGCTATGAATGACTTTTGTATTCTAAGTGGGATTGCCTTAAATTATTAGTATACTATGTGTAAGAACTTAGAGATAAGAAAGCGAGGCAGTCGCATCGAACTCAATACGTTTTGGTGAAGCTAGGTGTGCAATTTAGGACCCACCACCTACCCCACCGCTGGTATCTTACCTAAAAACTTGATATTAATCTAATAATAGTTTACATAAATATAAAATCACTCAGTACCCGTGACTATTGAGTCTTGGAACTCACCACCCCATTAAAAATGTAAAAGCCGCTGTATCTTTTAACGTATTACGTTAGCAGGAAGTTTTGCAAATAGTACCAAACGGTGATGTCATTTCCAATTAATGCATTAGTATAACAGATCAACGAATTTATCTAGTAAAAATTTGTGCTTGTCTTATTACTAATCAAATTCCGAGTTTACCGACGAATACAAGATATTTGCTAACCGGCTGGAAACACAATTTAAGATTCAACACATACGAGTATTTTGTGGTTGATGAACAATAATAGAATACAACTAGGTACATACGTTATTTCTAAGTGTCTGATGATCTTTAACCCACGACTTATGATGATCACTCATTATATACTGATCCTAGATTTATGTAATTAGGTTACTATTATTCATTCATCATAAATAATTGATTAATGTTCTAACTTCAAAGTGATTTTTTATTTTATCATAAAAACTTAAAGTTGTAAAACATAAAAATACATTTCTCACCTAATTGGTTTTATATACATTTATTAGTACGACTCGTCACTACACAAGCCTTAGGACCCTTTTAAAATTGATATGTGAAATAATTCACGTCGATATTGATGAAATTTGATTAAAATTTAATAAAAATAAAATGTCTATAATGTAATATTATAAGTAATTTTCTTTAAATGTATTATGTTAATTAGTGTGTGTGTGTGTGTGTGTGTGTGTGTGTGTGTGTGAGAGAGAGAGAGAGAGAGAGAGAGAGAGAGAGAGAGAGAGAGAGAGAGAGAGAGAGAGAGAAAGAGAGAGAGAGAGAGAGAGAGAGAGAGAGAGAGAGAGAGAGAGAGAGAGAAAGAGAGAGATAGAGAGAGAGAGAGAGAGAGAGAGAGAGAGAGAGAGAGAGAGAGAGAGAGAGAGAGAGAGAGAGAGAGAGAGAGAGAGAGAGAGAGAGTGTGTGTGTGTGTGTGTGTGCGTTTCATTATATTAAACAGATATCTATGCATGAAATAAAACACATATAATGTGTAAGGGTCTAGGTTCTTTAAAAGTCAATAATAATGATATATGATATTATGTATATAGGATAATAATTACAATAAACAAATATACACTGGTAGTACACAGTACGTTAAATATTATGGGTAATGCACGAATATGTATAATACGATGTATCAAAGTTACGTATGATTCGCGTATAGATATTTAGTTGGTTATTACTACAGTTCAAGGATGTTTTTGGGTCAAAATAGATAGATATTTAATTTATGTTCAGAGTGATGTTATCCCCGGTAAAAATCACGTTTGTCAGTACGTTCGTAGACTTTGTACACGTTTAAATTTTCATATTTTCTGTGTAAGTATAGTTAATTAGATTCAAGTATCTCTAAATACATCTAATATAAATGTACTAATATAATTATGAATATACAAATAAAATTCAAACATTAAAAAAAAATAAATAAATAAATTACCGAAAAAAAGGTAAAATGTATATATTTTAATTAGATTGAATCGCATAGAGTAAATATTCGTGAGATATTCTATATAATATTAAAAACGTGGTGATTTATTTCATATTTTTCCTTCTTGATTTTGTTAAAATTACTGCTATATTATTCACTATAATTAAGTCCGCAAAAATATTACCATTAAATTAATCAATTAACAATTCAGCTTTCCTTCGAGGCTTGTGCAGAATACTTTACCCGTTTAAACCAATGACACTTGAAACGAGTCACGTAGACTTTTCATACTATTGTCACTATTTAAGATTGTAGAACGCTTATATATCTAATTATATCTAATTTCTTATATACCTAATTTGCACGCTCCGTATTTCTTCGGATGCTACATAATAATATGTAACGATGACTTCAATATATGTGATAGGATTATTAATCGTACCATAAGTACATATTTTCTATACGTTGTAAAGACCAATGTGAAATTATTTTGAGTGTAGTTTTTTACGTCAATACATAATCTTTTTCCTGATATGAGATTTGATTTGGATAGCCGCCAAAAACAAAAATATGCGATAAAACGTTGTGTTTTTTTAAATTTTTTTATGAGTAATGAGGTTATAGTGTCCCGTGATGGAGGAAAACGATGTAAAAGTACAAAATAAATAGATGCTTATGTCTCATGGGTGGACTGGCCCGGCCGGACGTCAGGTGATTTTCCGGTGGCTCTGTCTAATATTTACGTCCCCGGCTTCACTGAACTTTTTTGTAGTTGTTCAAAAAACTTAATTTTTAAAAGAAATAATTCCATTGTCTAAATGACATAGTAATATTTAACGACGAATTAAAATTTAATACTTAATAATATGTAGGTAATTTGTTATTCTAAAAATATATAAATATATGTGGAATCTAAGAAACCATATTTAGGAAAAAAAACATGTGTCTTTGTTTGATACTCATAATTCATGTATAATTCATGTCAGTTTTTTGTACTAATGAGGGTCTATAGTATGATTAGTATGACGTGTTTAAAATTTTAATCTATTTTATCGATTACACATTATAGTATGAATAGTCTATAATGGACATTGCACATACTAGTCTTCGTTAGCTAAAGAGCTTGTTTACATTTTAAAAATAATCTATGTGCTACGTTGAGTCACTTGTCGATTTCAAAAACACTATACTTAACAACTTATAATATTTTTATTCATTTAATGTTTATACATATTATGATCTATAATGTAATTCAGTAATTATTTATGCTTAGTACGTATTTCATAATTGTACACACAGGAATGGGCAGTATCTTAGATATTTCGGTTTAAGTTACGTATCTTAGATACGTTGGTATCTAGTAGGTGTTTATTTTTTTGTTTCACGTTTAGATACTAGACACAAACGAAGATGCATTTTTTCTTATCAACATTAAAAAAGTATAATTTACCCAAATAAGTTAGAATTTTTTTATGTATCTTATATTGTAATGATATTTCGATGATTAACGAGAACACGTTGTATGCTCAATATGTTATTATTATTTTTATTCTATTTTCAATGCTTTTTTCCACAAAAAAAAAAAAGAAATAAAATTTTTGAGATAAAGTATAAGTGAAGTAAAATATAAATGGCGAGTATTCATATTATGATTGTAATCAATAATAATTATTTAATCAACAATATATTTAAATATAAGTGACATTGAAATATTTTACATTTTAGAAATTTTACTTAAATATTAATTCACTAAATTAATTATTTATTATTTTATTGAAATGTATTTTATTTCTTCGAAGCAAAAATTAATGTATCCAGATACATTAAAAAAAAAAAAAAAAAATTAAAACGCTTATAACTCTTAAACTATAGGTTTAATTAAAATAATTTAAAAATAAGGTTCTCTAAAAAAGTATTCACTTTCATGATGTTACATAATAAATAGTGGTTATCATAAATAAAACTAAAAATAATTTGTATAACAATATAATTCTGTAAGTTCCGAAAATATTTACTCAAATTGTAGTATATTTTTAGATTTAAAACGGGATGTCTATTTTCAAAATAACTTTGTATATGAAAATTAAACAATGTACAAAAAATATACTTAATATAAAATAAAATCTTCGAATCCATTAATTTTTCTATTTTACATTTCGTAAAAATACATTTTTTTAAATTTTTTAATTGAACGTATTTCAATGTGATATATTTACCTGTTTAAGGATTTTCGACATTCAGCTGCAAATCGTTTTTTTTTTTAATTTTTTCCGATCCTCTAATGATTTTTGAAATGAAAATCGGCTGTAAAGTACGAAATAAACTATTAAAACTCTCAGGCTAGGTTTTTATTTCAAGTATAATAACGTATTACATCAGATAGCGTTTCATATAAAATTATATAATTTCTGTTTTGTTATTTTTAACGAGCACTTATATTGACTAATCGCCGATTCCCTTGTTCGGCTGTCTTTTAACTCGTGAATTTATCGCACTGCGTCGAGATGCAGTCCAACTCGCCGTGTATCCACAAGCGACGAGTATCCAACAATGCGATTGCGTGCCGGGGCAACACTTCGACAGTCACAATCCAAAAAGGCATAAGTGCCTTAAATAATTAATACGCCATAAATTATTAATCAAAAACATAGTGAAATTATCATTTGAAATTGATCGAAACCCAACTTTTTTCTCAACAATATATTTTTTATAAATTAAAAATATTCATTTATAAATTAAGTAGACGGTAAAAATGGTTTTTTAGCTCTCCTGGAGAATTTCGAAAATGTCACTAATGCGTAATGTCCCTGTGGGTTGTCGTCGTCGACTTGTTGACTCGGGAGACCTAGACGCACGCGCAACGATACCTAGTTAAAAAATAGGTATATAAATGTATATATACACGGCGGTGCGGCGGCGTACGAACGATCACGTGTGTGTGTGTGTGTGTGTGTGTGTGTGTGTGTGTGTGTGTGTGTGTGTGTGTGTGTGTGTGTGTGTGTATAGACGTATCCGTCGACGTGTGGTCGATGGTCCGAGTAATTTTTCGGACGCCAAACGTGACGACGAGATGAGAGAAAAAAAAAAGAAAAAATCTGATTACGCGTCATCGTGTTATTATATTCTGGCGCCGCCGCAGAGGAGGCAAACCAGCAGAACGAGATAATCGCGCCGTGCGAGCGTTAAACACAATTATTATTCAGCAACGCCGCCGCGCCGCCACGACCTTGTCCGGAATTCACACGCCAATAAACAACGGCCGACGTTGGATTCTGC
This sequence comes from Therioaphis trifolii, assembly GCA_027580255.1. Taxonomy (NCBI): domain Eukaryota; kingdom Metazoa; phylum Arthropoda; class Insecta; order Hemiptera; family Aphididae; genus Therioaphis; species Therioaphis trifolii. The sequence goes on along the minus strand of CM050405.1, from coordinate 63,707,681 downwards.
ATTTGTGAAATTCTCTGTTTTACACGTTTTCGTTTGCATGTCCTAGAAGTTTATCACGATGCGTGTTGTAGGCCGTGCGTTTTAGGAACTCCTGAATTCGTTGTAATTTCTTCGTCACGGAGATTCTCACGATAAACGAAGAAAAAAAAATCAGAAAAAACACGTGGAAATTTACCGAGTGATTAAACCCACGTACGGTTAGGTTACCGTAAGTTTGTTTAATGAGTAATGATCTATGGAAAAAAAAAGATTATACTTACTCGTCACGTTTGACTAGACGTTTATTTATTTTTGGACGTATAGTATGGAAAAACGTCGTGTTTCAATGTTTCGGTAGACGACTACCGGCAATTAGCCATCAACAGCGTAAATCATGGGTCTTCAACCCGCGGCCCGCGGGCCGCATGTGGCCCGTTTTGTCATTATTTGCGGCCCGCGATCACATTTGAAATATAGCACGCATCTTTTCTATTTCGATAAAATTAAAACACCCATGAGCCATTGATATTGAAAAAATTGTTAAAAGTGCAATAAAACAAATTAAATTACCTTCTTACATGTTATAAATGTTGGCTGTTTTAATGATATTAATAACAGTTTGTAATTTAAAATTTAATCATGAAAATTGCAATAGTTAAACTGAATTTTAGTATAAAACACATGTTTTTACTACGGGTGCGGCCCGTGAGATATGTAGAAAATAATATGTGGCCCTCTCCATAAAAATGTTGAAGACCCCTGGCGTACGTAGTAGGATCAAAAATTTCCGGAATTTCGTTTTGTTTTTTTACGCATACAATTTAAACTTAAACTGACTTGATCCCCTTCAAAATATCGTCTTTCGGCATAGACATACTTACTCTGACGAATTCGGAATCTGCCGAAAACGTCTTCGGTATCCCTCTATTGATAAGGCCCCAAGGTTCGCTATCGCATTGACTTCAATGTCTTCTACGGAACCGAATCATTCACATCTGAGTCTTAGTTTTAATTTTGGAAATAGCCAGAAGTCACGCGATGCAATATATCAAGAAAACGGGGGTTGTGGAATCATGGTAATTTTTTTATTGGCTAAAAATTGCCGAACTGCTAAGGATGAGTGAAACGGCGCCTTATCGTGATGCAAAAACCAACCATATTTCCGGCCTTTTTCGACGAATTGAGTTTCTCGAACGTTTTAAAACTTCAATATAAAAACCAGAGTTTCATTTTTTTTTTTTTTTTTTTTTTTGATTTGGTACGAATTCCCTGTGAAACAACCCTTCGATGCTGAAGAACACAATCGACACGACCTTCATGGTCGGCCACTCGGCTCTTCGTCTTCAAGTGACTCTCGACCATTTTTGAAACGATTAAACCGTTCAAAAACGACTGTTTTCTTTAACCCTTCATTGTTGTAAACTGTTTGCAAAAATTCGAGCGTTTCTGCAGCAGTTTTGCCAAGTTTAAAACAAAATTTAATGTTGGCTCATTGTGCGAATAGTGACATTTCGAAAAAACGCGTATACCCCGTTTCGTATGGACACGATTACGGCAAACGAGAGACTAATGCAGTTTTGAAAATTCAACCATAAGATAGGAAATCACGTCTACTTTTGATTCCAATAACCAGATATTTGATAAAAAAAATAGTTTTTTTCTATTTATGAATTCCGGGAACTTTTTGATCCTACTACGTAAATATTGACCAAGCAATTCGTCGGATCATCTGGTAATAGGCCGATGGGTTTTTCGCCCATTGGTTGAAACGGATATTGCATACAAATCGATAAAGAACCGGTGTTCTTTATAACATAATTAGCATGTAATTTTTACCCGACTCGTTTCCGTCCGAGAAATCTTCTAGTGAAAGAGGCCTAAACGTCCAACGGCGAAACATCCGTGTTCGTTGATTTTGTACACCGTCGCTATATAAGAATATAAATAAAAACTTGTATTTCACTACACAATTCACTGTATTAGAAGTTCTCGATTTGTTAACCCATACGCAATGAGTCGAATACATATTTCCGTGAAATATCAATAATTAACGAGCAAAGTTTAAAAAAATGAGTAGTTTAATAAATGTATATTATATTGAAATAATATTTTATGTAGATTAAAAAAAAAAAAAAATTATGTCATTGGTAGTTTATTAAAAATTATTTGAATTTGATAACGGATGTGCTTGTAAAAATATACTATTAATGGTATATAACTTTAATTAAATATACATAGTGTAATAATTAATATTGCAGTGTTTCTCAATCACTGTGTTGCGACACACCACTTTGTGTCGTGGTATATGCTCGATTGTATCGCTAGGTATATTGATTGTCATTTGCAAATTTTTGCCACGTTTAAATATTATATTATGTAAGAATAATCAGTCTCGAATTTCTCATTAAGTGACTTTTTTGTTTCTTAAAAAATTGTGTAAAAATTAAATTTTGTAAAGAACTTCAATAGTATTTAAAATGTACGTAAGAAACATAGCTCAGGTGTGTATGAACTTATGAGCCAGCTGCTTTTGATGTGACTACTCACCCTTCTGCAAAGGCCACACCACACAGAAATCATAGACATTTCCTATATAAACTCTGAAAGTGACCTTTTTGTGGCAAGTGACATTTGTAAATATTAATTTTTCATTTCGATTCATCGACGATAATTTAAGGAAATATTACCTTATAGAATAATAAAAAAATATTTAAAATCTATGTGTAATGACTTAAATGATTTAATGAAATATAAATAAATTTAACATTAAAATTAATTAATAATTACAAATTATTCACTATTATGATACACGTAGTGATAAGAGTTGGGAACTAATTTGCCGAAGTTCTCGGAATCCAAAGTCTGAAATCAGGATGTTATTCTGAATCTGGATTTCGGATCATGAAATACGAATGCTGTTCTAAATCAGGATTTTGAATTTTAAAACATTGAATGAGAACGATTTAACATATAACTTACAATAATGTTATGATAACTACTCATGTTTTGTGATAAACTAATGCATTTTATATATTATTATTAAAATTCAAAAAATGGAAGCACAATGAATATCAATTCGTTAATGTCATGTAGGTTTTACAATTCAAACTAACTTTATAATTAACTTATGTATAAGTATTAAAAGATATAAGTAACAACATTCATCAAATTGTTATATCATAGGACATAATTAATTTACAAAATATACAAATTTTAAAATTAGAATTATTTTTATATTTAAAATAGAAAAATTTGAGAAGGTAGTAGTTTATAAGTTTTGCTTCAGGGGCGTATTTATGGGGGGGAGGGGGTTGAGGAGACATCAACCCCCCTCCAAAAATCCAGGAATTATTCATGAAGTCTGCTTAGGTTCTTCTGTCCTATCAGATGTAAATCGTAAAAGTTCAATATAATTTTATAAAGAATTATTAGTAACAACGAACTAGTTATTCATGTAATGTGGCTGACGATTTTGATCGTAACGATTATACATTTGAGTTCGGTGTAATAAGCTAAATTCTGGAATTTCAGTTGGAAAAAATACCACAGCCCCCCACCCAAAAAAAAATCTAAATACGCCCTTTTTTTGCTTATATCAAAAATTTAATTTTTTTCATTTAGAATACAGAAATCCGCAACGTAAAACTCAATATTCTTTTTTTAATCCGAAAATTCGAATTTTGAATTTTGAAATCCTTAAATCTGACTTTTGGATTTCAAAATCTGAAATCCGTATTTGGAGGCTTGAAATTCGAAATCTGAAATTCAGATTTTCGGATAATTCGGATTTATGTGACAGTAATAACACATTTTATACTGGGCAGTTAGTCTGTATATTTTGTTTATGGTCTTTCACGTTAATAAAAATGCTTAAATACTAATAACACTGTACCGATTTTTTGTCATAACTTGATGAGTTAGTATACTCACGTATAACAAAAGGCTCAGTTGTGGCTAAAGCGTAATCAGTCATACTTGTGCGCACGGCTCTAGTATTCAAATGTATACATTACCTGTCAAAATAAATTGTTATAAATATTTTAAGCCTTATATTATTATTATTTTATATCTCGTAAATGACGAATTATTTTATTAGTGCGACGCCGTAGTACATACTCTGAGAAACATTGTAACATTGTATTGCCTAATGATTAAATTTATTACATGGATATTTTTATGAATGTAAGGAGCAAAGATAGGCAACTTAAGTAACGATCTTGCGAGACCCATGAGACCCAATTATATTTAGTGAACACTGCGCCGTATGCAATAATTTGGTTATGTCTAAGGCATGTTATTTTGTTATTTATACTTTAAATGCCACGTCAAGTACAAACCGAAATATTAAAGTTAACAAATAATTATACATTAATAGAGATAATCATGAATTTATCTCATGAAATAACCTAAATTATAATATGTATAATAATAAAAATAAATAAATAAATAAAATACAAAACATAATATTTATGATAAGTAGGGGACAGATGTAGTTGCATTTGCAATTTTTCCTCTACTGGTTTAATTTATTGGAGAGTAACTTAAATGTGAACACGTGAAAGTATGAATTAAAATCTAAAATTTTTAAGCGAATTTTTTTGCAATTTTTGGAATTTTTTTAAAAATTTTATTGAAAAATTTTGTTAATTTTATTTTCATATAAAAATTTTTCAATTTTATTCTTGTACTTTTGTAATTTTTTTTTAACGAATTCTTAAAAATTTTATGTAGTGAAGTAATTAAATTTTAAACGTATCTGAAGCATATGATGTTTATTGCTATTTACTTTATAGTATAATATATAGTCGTATAAATAAGATAGGCAGTACCAAAAAATACAGACTAAGTTATTTACAAAAGTTTAAAATATAAAAATATTAAAATTATAAGAAGAATTTATCTTTTGGAATGTTCAAAAATATAAAAAGGATTACAAAATACAATTCGAACAATTTAGTTTAATGCACTCAAAAAAAAAAAAAAAAAAAAATAAATAAATAAATAAATAAATAATTAATTAATGAAATACACATTCAAGTAAATGATAATAAACGAGCATTTTTGTTTATGTATGAGAATGATTTGTTTTCACTTATTTACAATTATCTTCTGATTAATAAGAATATTATTCATATAAGAATTACATATCATTATTATTTTAGATGCTGAGTGAAACGAAGAATCTCTGATTGTATTACAATGATGTTTATTTATGTATTTTCTTAAATTTTTTTTCCGTCAACACTTTTTAGTAAGTAGTTATAATTTTCCAAAAGTTGCATTCAGCAACTCTATAGATCAGAAATTTGACCTAGATGGTACTTTAGACACGTTATTTTTCAATTTTCACGATAGTTTATCCAAGTGTGAAGAAAAATAGCCGAAAGTGAAGTAAAAATGGCGAAATTGCCGTAAATGACACTTTCATTAAATCAAATTAAGTAATTTTGTCATAACTCCACAATATGTGTTGCTTGAACTTGAAATATTCACAATATATTATGATATATTACTACATACTTTAAAAAAAATTTCAAAAAATTTGGCGACTTTAGGGCAAACTTTGAAAATACCTTAAAAAAAAGGTATATTCCTAATAAAGTTTTCAGTACTTGACAAAAACTTTTGAAAATGTAATATGATTATATTCATACACTTTTCTGATGGTACTGAAAAAATCGTGACACAGAATTTTTTTTATAAGCGCTTTAGTAAATTATTTTACGATTTTTATGTAATAAAATGATTTTACATAAATTTCAAACTTTAAATATTTATTAGAAGAAATAGGTCCATCCAATCAAAATGAAACTAGAATACAATTAGAACAACAAATTTTAAATCTTTTGTACAAAAAAATTTCTTTTTTCTTGATTGGAGTATAATTAAAGAGTAATGTACACTATATAAACATCCATTTTTTAAATTGTTTATTAAATATATCAATATTGAATATTTTACTAAATTTAATTGAAGAATATATAATTTCAATTAACTTTTTAATAAAAACTGTCTTCAAAAAAGGATGTTCTTCGCTACTTGTTACATTGGTTGCTCCATGTACAAAATAATGGCGATACATTTTTAGCTTTGAATAAATGCTTTATTGCTTATAGTCTAGTGTAATTAGACGAAAAAAGGGGTTCAGCTCGGAAAAATTCCCACCTAGCTGAATTTTGATACACATCTTTATTATATCGTTGTAAACAATGTCTAAAAAGTCGACCTCGATATCATGTACGCATTAAAAGGTATTCGAGGTCAAAGGTCACGAAATTGGACTTTTTTTTTTAAATCTCGTTTTTTATTGGCCGTACAAAAAAAAGTTTTCAGTACAAATTGTAGAGGAGGTAATTATCTACAAAAATGGTCTCTTGACATTTTCACGTCAAATTGATAGTTTTTCCGTCATAAGGCCAACAATGTGTACACTTTTAATGAAATATATATGATTTTTTCGCTAAAAACAAGTAGCCTTTGCGTTAATATCTCGCTTTATACTGTTTGTACGATAAAAAGTCTCGAACATTGTAGAGGAAAAAAATCTTTACAAAATGGTTATGTATATATAACGCGTACATGATATCGAGGTCGACTTTTTAGACATTGTTTACAACGATGTAATAAAGATGTGTACCAAAATTCAGCTAGGGGGGAATTTTTCCGAGCTGAAAACCTAATTGCACTGGACTATTATTCAATATAGTTGATTTTATAAGTGAAGTGATATTGAACTTTCAGAACTTCCAGTCAAATATTTAAAATGTTAGTATTTTAAGAACATTTTAAAAACGAGGTATTTTCATAGTTTTAATTTTAACCTAGAAGTTGTTATTTATTTGTTTAAATTTTGGTAAAATATCAAAAACATATCATAAATGTATTGTGTGAATTTCAAGTTCAAGTAAATTTACATTTGGAGTTATGACTTAATAACTAAAATCGATTAAGTATAAGTGTTGTTTACGTAAAATTATACCGTTTTTACTCAATTTTTTGAATGCTAAGACAAAACTATTGAATAAAAGAAAAATTAACCTTCAAAATACCATTTTAATATATTTTATGATCTATAGGGTTACTGAATGAAACTTTTAGACAATGTTAAGTGTACCTAAGAAAATATAACTAAATATCATTGTAAAACCAATTGATCATTCGTTTCTCTTACAAATTAAAATATATTTTTAACGTTTTTCCATATGATAAAAATGATTTAAAATTTGTTTTCGAAATTTTGATAAAGTTCTCAAATTCGTTTTCATGTTTTGAACATTGTTGCCCACAGTTAAAATAGGTAAAATAAATTTAGTAATATATTAATTCCACAAACATTTTTTCTGTATATTGGACATGCAACTAAATACCTATCAACAATTTATTAATTAACGGAAAATAGATCAATCAACGTATTCAATTGTATAAACGAAAACGTTTATACAAAACGCTCCATAATCTAATTTGTACAAATTTGGATTAACATCGTTATCAATATTCTTTAAGTTGTCAGTAGTACAATCATCATTTGTTGAATAATTGATTAAATTAATAGCTTTTTATGTTAGATGCTACAATTTAAACTATAGGCTGTTAGTAAAAATGTTTAGTTTTAATATATATCCCATAAAATACATAAGTTGAATACAATTCTTGATGAGATTAAGTCAGTAACATTTTGGGGAGGTTCAAACTTTTTTTTTTGAGGGACTAAACCTTTCTAAGCTACTTCAATTTACGTCTATGATATAAATAATATTATTTACTCAAAAATCTCTTTATAGTATATGATAATTAATAATACGAATACATACTTTGTTTATGGGTTTAATGCATTCATGTTGTTGAATTGCCTATATAAAACTCCGTGTAATTTTTTCAATAAATGTTATGATAAAAATATATATTTTATGTATATTGTATTTTTCAATTTTTAAAGTTTGACTCAAAATTAAATTAAATATCGAAATCCTGTGCGTAAAATGATCTGAATAAATTCTATTTTAAATAATTTTGCTCAAATACTACGCAACACAACTAAACTCAATGATAATATTATGAAATATAGCTAAACTTGTTCAAATATATTGTCGTATCCATTTATTATAGAATTAAGTATAAAATATACGTAAAAATATTTTTATTTTAAACGATTGTTAATACATGTAATGCAGTATTAATTAGATGGGTATATTTGGAAATTGTAATATTTTAACTCAATTGATAATTTGATATTATATTAAATTCAATTATTTGTTTCTGAGAATGTTGCTGTAACACGATTTTAGTTGTGTATTAAACGATTAAGATTCACAGAGATAATAATACCTAAATATATTTTTTTAAACACTTTTTTTTTGTCTTTTTTACGTTTTCGCTCTCTTGTACTTTTACCTGGTTTCCTTTGTTACGTGAGGAATAATCTTGTACATGAGTAAATTATAAATTTGATAAATGCAATTTGATCAATACAAATAGTAAGTAAACGCACCTTATAGTACAACATTTTATAAGGTATTATAGTTGGTTAGATAAGTGATAACGAGTACTTGTGAATTGTTTAAACTATATTTTTAGATTCTGAGTGAAGCGAAGGATCTTATGGTTTTACAATGATGTTTATTTTTTTTTCTTTTTCTTTTTTTTTTCTTTTATTTTTTCTGTAAACACTTTTTCGTATAGAAATCCTTGTCCAAAAGCTTCGTCCAGCAACTTTTTAGATTCGAAATTGAACTGAGATGGTACATTAGAGAGGTCATTTTTCCAAAATCTCCATAGTTTTTCCAGTAATCAAGAATAACAATCGAAAAACTGAGTAAAAACGGTAAAATCGGTAAAAATCCGCCGTAAACGAGATTTTCACTGTTCAGATTTTAGGTATTTAGTCATAAATCGAAAAGTATTGAAGCTAGAAACTTGAAAATTTTATCCAATATCAAATACATACTTTTTTATATTGGACAACATTTTCAGAACAATTATAGCACTTTTGACTTAAATACAGAACTTTTAATTTACCAAATTGTTTGAAAGTTTTTATGTAATATAATTTTAAATATTTGACTAAAAGTTCTGAAAATTTAATATGACCTTACTCATATACATACCTAATTATCCTAACAAAAGTTCAAAAATCGTTAGTCAGGATTTTTTTTTATACACACTTTAATAAATTATTATACGATTTTTTTCGATATTGTCTGATTTCTTTTAAGTTTATTTCTAATGAGTTATAATTGTTATAACAATTGAAGTTTAAATGAGTTATATCTAATTGAATATTTTATTACAAAAATTACAAAAAAACTCACCAAAAATCAGACAAATAACCGAAAAATACGTAAACAGTATATAAATAATATATTATATTACACTGAAGCTTTGCTCAGAATCGTTTTATACTAAAGAAATGAGTCATCATTTCTTTAAAACTTAATACATTCATCACCAATATCTTGTCCGAGGACCGAAGGGACGATGGACGAACTTGTACCACCATCATCTCACTTACCAGCTTTTTTAATGCATTATTTGATTATAGCTTAGTGTTGAAATTAATTGTAACACACGTTGTTTAATTTCATAATGCAAATGTTAATTATCCTACACGTTGTTATTTTATGAGATATAATTTGTTTTCATTTGCTAATTTTAGATTCTGAGTGAAGCGAAGGATCTTATGGTTTTACAATGATGTTTATTTTTTTTTTTTTATTTATTTTTTTTTATTTTTTTTTTTTCTGTAAACACTTTTTCGTATAGAAATCCTTGTCCAAAAGTTTCGTCCAGCAACTCTTTAGATTCGAAATTGAACTGAGATGGTACTTTAGAGAGGTCATTTTTTCAAAATCTCCATAGTTTTTCCAGTAATCAAGAATAACGATCGAAAAACTGAGTAAAAACGGTAAAATCGGTAAAAACCCGCCGTAAACGAGATTTTCACTGTTCAGATTTTAGGTATTTAGTCATAAATCGAAAAGTATTGAAGCTAGAAACTTGAAAATTTTATCCAATATCAAATACATACTTTTTTATATTGAAAACATTTTCAGAACAATTAAAGCACTTTTGACTTAAATATAGAACTTTTAATTTAACAAATTGTTTGAAAGTTTTTATGGAATATAATTTTAAATATTTGACAAAAAGTTCTGAAAATGTAATATGACCTTACTCATATACCTTACCTAATTATCCTAACAAAAGTTCAAAAATCGTTAGTCAGGATTTTTTTGTATACACTTTTTAACAAATTCATATAAATTCGTATATGAATATCGACTGTTTTTACGTTAATTTTCAACTTAAAATCTGTATAAATCTTTTTTGGTGTGTCCGATCACAATGAAACTTGGAATATAGGTATAAAAAGCTGGTAAGTGAGATGATGGTGGTACAAGTTCGTCCATCGTCCCTTCGGTCCTCGGACAAGATATTGGTGATGAATGTATTAAGTTTTAAAGAAATGATGACTCATTTCTTTAGTATAAAACGATTCTGAGCAAAGCTTCAGTGTAATATAATATATTATTATTTAAATACTGTTCACGTATTTTACGGTTATTTGTATAATTTTTGGTGAGTTTTTTTGTAATTAAACCCTCATAAAATATTCAATTAGATATAACTCATTTAAACTTCAATTATTATAACAATTATAACTCAATAGAAATAAACTTAAAAGAAATCAGACACGAAAAAAATCGTATAATAATTTATTAAAGTGTGTATAAAAAAAAATCCTGACTAACGATTTTTGAACTTTTGTTAGGGTAATTAGGTAGGTATATGAGTAAGGTCATATTAAATTTTCAGAACTTTTAGTCAAATATTTAAAATTATATTACATAAAAACTTTCAAACAATTTGGTAAATTAAAAGTTCTATATTTAAGTCAAAAGTGCTTTTAAACATCATTGTAAAACCATAAGATCCTTCGCTTCACTCAGAATCTAAAACATGTTTCGAATCTTTTGGTAACAGAAAATTTCTAACGAGTTAAAAATTGAATATTTTATGAGGGTTTAATAACGAAAAAACTCACAAAAAATCAGACAAATAACCGAAAAATACGTAAACAGTATATAAATAATATATTATATTACACTGAAGCTTTGCTCAGAATCGTTTTATACTAAAGAAATAAGTCATCATTTCTTTAAAACTTAATACACTCTTCACCAATATCTTGTCCGAGGACCGAAGGGACGAAGGACGAACTTGTACCACCATCATCTCACTTATTTAATCAATAATTGTGTTCTTTCAAACAAAATGTTCTTTACATTTTCTCCATCGTAATGTTTACGTAAATTTTAATATATACTTATTAAATTAATTTTCAAAATAAAATATACACAAATATTAAGTTATGATAAACATACAATAGAATTTAAATTTAAATGTTGTTTTATGATTTGATCCCATAAAAATATAGTGAACAGTGACACCATTTTATTTTATTTTTTTTAGTATGCCCAAGTTAAATAGGGATAATAATTCATAAGGTACTACTATTTAAATATAATTTTATATTATTGTTTATTCATGCATTTTCCGTATTTTCTATATTTACCAATACATACTCGTCTTAATTGATTATGTGATAATGACTTCTTCTTTACTTCCGATTTTGAATTAGTTGATGTAAACTATTCTAGTCTTGCACTTTACTAAATTAAAAACGTACAATGATCTACATATTATTTGATATTTTCCTACTATAATTTTATTTTTGAATGAATTATGCCAAATAATTAAGATTCGCATTTTATTTTTATGGTAATGTTTCTTTTATGTTCATAACTAATACTGAATTTTCAGTAGAATTAAATAATTAGACAGGATTTATAATAAATATTTAACTACGTCAAAATAAGTGAATTTGTGAATATTCAACAGATGAATTTTCGTTTTAATTTTCGTCGTGGTAGTTTTTTGCCACCAAGTAAAATTAAGCATTATTTTTCAAGTTTTCTATTGTTGGTTATTTCATTCTATAGCATATTTCCATATAATATTTTAATATTATATTACTTAAATTATATTTTATACAAATTCTATAAATTCAATATTGCTTCGAATTAAGATCAAATAAAATTTATTAGTCAAATTTAATTTAATACTTTTTAATTTTCCTAAATTTTTTATTATTTTTACTTTTTTCATCGTCAAGATACATGCACTTATAATAAGTCACTAATAACTATTTAACATTTGAACGTAATAAATATTTTTCGATGTACTTTTTTTAAAGTTTTTTTATTATTTCTCAATTATTATAGAATAGCTATATTTTAGCTACCTTTAATATCGTTATTTGTAACAACAGTTATAATATTTTGTTATTATTATAAATAAACACGTTATTCAACGAAAAAAATGCTACAGATATTTACAATTTTAATTTGTTATAATATGAATCTAAAAATAAAATCGTCTTATAACATGTATATTGCTATGTGATATGCGAGTATACTAATATTATGTAGATATTCAGACTAATGGGTAGAATAATATTCATAAATATATACCTATCTGTTTAGATTTGAATAATAGGTTCAACATGTCACTTGTCAGCACTCACAGTAGCGCTTTACGGTGTAGTTTGCCAGTTGGCATTGCAGGTTATAGTGATTTTAATTAAAGACTAGAATTATGTGTAATATGCATTCGCATGTTCACACTGTACGTAAAGAGGATTTGAAATGTCTAAATTTCGAATAAAACAGATTTCTTAGGCCACATTTTATTTTGCATATAATTACATACAGCGAGAATAAAACATATTTAGTCATACATGGATAAAATTTGTTATGTGAATATTTTTTGTGGTTTTGATAAATTATCAAATTTTTTCTTTTTTTAACTTTACAAATTGGAATTTTTAATATATCGCTGAAAAAAGTGATATTTTCAATATAAATGTACAACTATTTGACAAGTGAAGTTATCAAATATGAATTTATTTATTTGTATACAAATTAAGTATTCGATTGTAGATCCAACGTCCTTAATTTTGTTTTGTTTTATTGATTTCAATTAAAATATTAAATTATGATTTGATTCTTTATTTTCTATCAACTTGAATTCGGAAAAGTAAAATTCTATATTTATGTAAAAAAAAATTGTACGTATTCCTTGAATAAATTTGTAATTTTATAACTTATTTATGGATAATATGTACATATAAACATAATTATAAAAAGTTACTGTAAAACAACTATAGTTTTATTTAAATATATAAGTTTAAAATATTTGTGGCTGATTTCAAAGCTACATTTTTGAAATGATTTAAATGCCATGTAAATCCAAAATATCAGTAGTAATTTGTGTTTACTAGTTAAATTTTTCAAACAGACATATTATTGTATAATCGATCTACTTTCCGAAAACAGTTATAATACTCAATTTACAGTTTACAAAGTTTGAATCAAAATATTATTTCAAAATTATATGTTATTGTTAAATTGAACTCAGCTCATAAAAAAAAAAAAAAAAAAAAAAAAAAAAAAAAACGATGATTCAACTAATTTAGTACCTATCTAAAATACACGAGTATAAATAATAATGGATAAATGCACGAATCAACTATATTTTTTTTTTTTCAAAATAAAAATTTAGTTTTTGTTATTAAAACTACTGATTGTTTATGAAATCCTTAAAAAAAGTATATTATGCTTGTAGTTTGTAATACACGTAAGTGAATTTGTATAACATTTGGAATCTTCAAAATTATTTAATTAACACAAAATTAGTTATTTTTGTATTCTCAGAATTTCAAACTTTAAGGTGATTACAACTTTTAACTCTTCACCAATGAGAGCCATTTTGGTATTTTCAAACAATAATAATAGAATAAAACCAAAGATGATAATTATTATGTCACACAAAAATGATTTATTTGGCTGCAATTGGACAATAAACTGACAAATTCGTTTTTTTTTTTTTTTTTTTTTTTAATATTCATATGCATAAATGATAAATGTACAATAGTATTCATTTGAAAAAAAAGTGAAAAATAATGAATAGAACAAAAGTTATTGCTCTTGTAAAATCATCCTGAGACACCCTGTTTAGTATACATTATAAATGACGTAGACTATTTTGATTTTCAATTTAATTTTTTTCAAATTATGTCTGGAAATGACTTTATTATAGAATCTAAAAACTGCCTAAAGAAAAACATTCAAGGTTCAAAAAGACGTGTTTCGCACCATGGAATTTTCTTCACTTCTCGAACAAGATAATAATGATGGGTGTATTGAATTTTAAAGAAACAATAAATTATTTCTTTAGTAAATGATTCTAAGTAAAGCTCCAGTAAAAAAGTATACCATTTATATATTTTACTATTTTTAGTCTAATTGTCGATTGTTTTTTTTTATCAAACCAGTTCAAAGTTTATTTGTTTGACAATTCAGAAATTGTTCTTAGGAACAAATTCAAAACATATTATATTTGTATCCAAGGTTTAAAATAATTGGAGAGTCCAATAATTTGTATACACGTTTTAAAGTTGAAAATTAATTAACACATTCTATCCCGTAAAAATCTTATAATAATTTCTGAAACGCTTTTAAAAAATAACTGCTGTAAAATTATTATAATTTCAGCTTTGCTCAGAATTTAAAGTTCATCATAAAAATCAAAATTATTTATTGTTTCATAATTAACTGATCTGATAAATCATAAATACCAATATATTTATGGTGGCCAATGGCCATGGCTTATAATTTTGAAAATATTGAGATTACTCCAAAGTAAAATTTCACAAATTGGTATAGTACTGTGTGTAAAGTTGGTATTATTTTTATCATTTACACAATTTACAGACATAAGGTAGCTGATTGCCAAAGGTCGACATCGATGGTACAAGTTTATTACAGGAACCTATCGTTAAGTGTTTAAATTAAAATAACGATTTAGAAATGAAATATGTTTTATATACCAACACTAAAAAGTTATAAATAAAGAGGAAAAGTTTAAGATTTAGAGGTCAATTCCTAAACGTAATTGTCGCTCATGGACCTTTCTTGTGTTTTAATAATTAGCGTTTTTATTAATATCACCTTGTATTATAGAAATGATTGTTTTTCTTTTGTAGAATTCCTTTTCACACATGGTACTGACATGCTGTCGGTATTTTCCAACGTGTAAATCAATTGATTGAATTGTTATTTAATCAAGTTTATATTTTCGTTTTATTTATCTATAAGTATAAAAATTTGGTTATTTATTAATTAATTAATATTCTAATTTACAAAGCTTTACGAGCGTATAACAACTTTCATTAAAACAGATTATATCAAAATGTTTTATGTCCTGCAGTATACTTCAATACACGCGTAAATTCTTTTAATACAGGCATTTACCCAATCATTTAAATGAACGTGTCAGTATTTTTAATTCAAATCACACCACTGATTCGATGTAAAAAAATAAAAGTGAATTTTTAATACGATTCGTTAGAACTGTGCGACACACTCAGAGCATTCTATACGTAATTGCTGTTGGATAACGATCGCGTGAGTAGTCTTGTCCCTGAATTGAAAACGAAGAGGTGTGAAATATATGTATCCGTCCGCGTCACACTCCTAATGCAATCAGTCGATGCACTTTTTCGTTACGCCCAGTGTACGTCGTCGGTGCATTGTGCAAAACTATCAATGGTAATCCGTTTTTGGTCTAGACCTTCCGCACATATTTTATCGGCGTCACTGGGCGCGTTGCGTAAAAATCGAATATCACCGTTGAATCGTCGTCACGTCGCCGTAAACGAAGACAAAAAAAAAAAATAAAACCATTATTAAAACGACTGGTGAAATTGCGTTCGGACCACAAAAAAAAAAAAAAAAAAAAAATCGCGATAGCGTCAACGTCCTTCCTTCGTGCGAGAACAATGAACGAATCCTACATATCCATACGCGTTCGCACAACGTCACACGGAATACATTTGAATAATTGCAGCGGAATATGGTGTCGAGCCTATCGCATGCAAAATACCCTCGTTTAATGTTACATGTAAACGCGCGAATTTGTAACGCGTAGGTAGATATTATCCAAATGTACACCACGAACTGAATAAAACAGTAGAGCAGTAAACTCGAATGCGTGTGTGGCAACTAATTTTCAATACTGATAAACTAAGAAATACAGATCGATAGGTACAATACCGTATATTGTGAGGTGGAGAAGTGTGGAACTCCTTTGTACTATAAAACTCATTTCTCCAATAAAATGGTTCGATATTATTGAAAATTATTTACAAACATTTGAAACGAATATCATTGATATTATTATTATTATTATTTATCAATATAGCATTATTATCACATCGTCGACTGTGTTAGTCAGATGTCTTATAGACAATAAAATTGGTAGGTAATTACATCTAAGTGTTTACAGTATGTTGTGAAAACGTATGTTGAATATTGAATTCGATTTTCTTCTAAAATAATTATGTCTAGTTTTTTAGATAATACTTTAATAACTATTTTTTCGGTTTTGGACTGATAATAGGATAAAAATCAAAAAGAGTTCGATTGTTGGAATAATTTATCCGATTTATGATTTAATCAACCAGAGAACAGTAGATATAAATAGGGGGTTCTGGAACCGCCTCCGCCTCCGCCGCCGCCGCACACCACCTCCGCCTCTCGCCGCCGCACACCGCCGCCGCCGCACACCGCCGTCGCCGCACACCGCCTCCGCCTCCGCCGCCGCCGCACACCACCTCCGCCTCTCGCCGCCGCACACCGCCGCCGCCGCACACCGCCGCCGCCGCACACCGCCGCCGCCGCACACCACCTCCGCCGCCTCCGCCGCCGCCGCACACCGCCTCCGCCGCACACCGCCGCCGCCGCCGCCGCCGCACACCACCTCCGCCTCTCGCCGCCGCACACCGCCGCCGCCGCCTCCGCCGAACCACCCGCCGCCCGAATCCTGATCGTCAACGTTGCCGACATGTTTTTCACCCTCCTCCACTACTTGTTAGGTTATCAACTGAATGTATCATCTATATGTTATCATATACCAGCAGGATACCCGGTTACGTTATCACTTATACGTTATCACATACCAGCGATTACGTTATCACATACCAACGATTACCAGATTCGCTATGACTTAAATGCAATCACTTATTTGTTATCATGATAAGACATACGTTTGTAATTACTGATGTTCAAATAATAAATAAAAATTATATATCCAATATGGAATGTTATATAATATGGAAGTACTAACACTCGTACCCAATGCTCTAGGTTTTTCCTAGAATGTCATCCTTATTGTTATAAATATCTATTTTTAATGATTGATACAATACTGCACATTCTAGGAAAAACCTATAGCATTGGGTACGAGTGTTAGTACTTCCACATTCTTAACCGTCATACCTTCATTGTTCAAATATACAGAAATTATTGAATACACTACTATTTTAGTCTTTTGTAAATCGTTTTACGGTCATTTCTTTTGTATATATATATATATATATATATATACATGTACAACAGTCTCATATATGTGTTTAGACCCATGACTCACAATTTCCAAGAATTATTATGAAAATATGGGAGGACCTTTGAAAACCATAGCCAGTGTCTTATTTACAACTTAATACAGTTTAGTGTGTCTTTAGTCCTCTACCGTACACATTATCTCTCCGCGCTCAACACGTCTTCAAGTCGTTTACCGTCCGTATATCGATTCTCCACGTTTTAATAAAAACAAGAACGTTCTCGTTTTTATTTTTCGTACATACTTTTACACGTTTTTTTTTTTTTAAAATGTTCAAGTGTGATAATTGTGTTAAGAGTTTCGCTCGTAAGGATATCCTCACTAGGCATCGTAAGACGCATGATGTTACTCAAACTCACCATACATGTGACGTATGCATGAAAACATTCGGAAGGAAAGACAATCTCACCAGACACAGGAAAGCTGCTCATGGTATGTATTTATTTTTTCAACAGTTATTAATCGAATATTTTTAAAAATGTTTAATAATTTATAATTATTTCAGTTAACATTGCTCATGCACCAGTACGGCGTAATGACATTGAAATAGCTCCTCAAATTATTATACCAGATATTCAAGCCGGTCCATCGAACAACCATTCAGATAATTTATGGGGTGATGACGACGATGATGAAATGTATTTATTTGCTGTGGAGAGTGCTGAACATGCTGGCTTTTGTGATAAAGAAGGTAAGATTTTAGAATAATAATTCACACTACAATTTTAATAGCATAGTTATTATTTCTTTTTCCAAGTAAATTTATTATGAATTAATTTTACTGAATAAAATTTTCATTTCGGTTTTCATATTTTTCGTTAAATAAGTCTTAATTTTCGATATTTTTTCCAAGTAGTTTTACTGGATAAATTCCTAATTTCGGTTTTCGTATTTTCTGTTTAATAGGTCCTTCGCGTAAACGTAATAACGAAAATTCAACATCTAATAGAAGACAAAAAAGAGCTCGTCTAAACTTGGTTGGTGATTCAGATTTTTTTGTTGAAGTAGGCACATCATTAAATAATACAGTGACTTGGTACTATAGAAAAAATACAGAGAACATTTTCAACTACCCCTCATTCCTCAAATCGATTAAAAATGAACTAATTTATATTTTAAAAAATTCAACACTACCCGTGAAATTTAATTTGAAATTAGAATCTACATACAACAAACCTAATATTGAAAATTCGACTGAAAACCGTGCGTTCAAGACCTCGGCTAGATCAATATTTGTGAGTAGTGATATCGGGGAAGTGATTGATGAAAAGTTCGCTACTATTTTATCCGAACAAGATGTGTATCAGGGAAAAGGTAGCGGTTTTTCCTTACAGAATATCGACGGATTACTGTTAGGTGTATATAAATATACATCCATGGGCGGCTCTTCATATATTGCTTTACCATCTAGCATTGAAAATAAAAAAGCTGTAATTAATCCCCAAAATAATGACGTTTACTGCTTAAAATGGGCTATTTTGGCTAAACACGTTGAAGGAGATAACAAACATCGGGTTGGAGATAACTACTTGCGACATGAAGACAAGTACAATTTCTCAGGTATTACATACCCAACTCCGCTACATGAAATTAAAATTTTTGAAAAAAATAACCTGGCTACATCTGTAAACGTGTATGGTGTTCAACAGGATAAAGATGGTCAAAAAGTAAAATATATTGTGTATCCACTTAAAGTCGTAGAAGAAGAAAAACCTGACCATTTCGACCTCCTTTTAATATCTGATGAAGAAAAATCACATTATACATTTATATCAAATTTTTCTCGTCTCGTACGCTCCCAAAAAACTAATCATAATGAGGCAGTTGTGTTTTGTAAAAGATGTTTTACCAGTTTTGACGAGCAGAAAAAAATTAAATTAAGTGGTCAGGCGGCACTCGACGAACATAAGTTGATTTGTGGACAACATAAACCTATTTTACCAAAGATGCCGGCAGAGGGAACAACTCTTGAATTCGAAGCATGGAGCAAAACACAGCGTCATCCATTTGTGATTTATGCAGATTTTGAAGCGTTGTTGGTAAAATGTAACGAAGAAAAAATGGGGAAGAGAACGACTGTTTTTCAAAAACATAAACCAATGAGCTATGGAATATACGTAAAGGCTGCCGATAACATACCTAAAGATCTACTTGAAGAATTTGATATACCTACAACTATAATAATATACAGAGGAGGTGAAACACGTGAAGAAGTTGCCAAACATTTTGGTGAAACTGCTGTTGAAATTTCAAGAAAAATAGAGAAACTGCTGAAAACAAATAAAAAAATAATTATGACAAACGAAGAAAAAGAGGCACATAAGATTTGTACAGAATGCAATTTGTGTAAGAAAAGAATCTCAACGCCTGTACAAGGTCATTGTCACTTATCCGGTAAATTCAGACAGACATTGTGTAACAGATGTAACTTGTCGTTACAACTACCAAATTTTGTACCTTGTTTCTTACACAACCTGAGTAATTATGACGCGCATTTCATTGTTACGGAGCTGGGATATGATGAAAAAAGTATAACAGTCATTCCAAACAGTGAAGAAAAT
This sequence comes from Therioaphis trifolii, assembly GCA_027580255.1. Taxonomy (NCBI): domain Eukaryota; kingdom Metazoa; phylum Arthropoda; class Insecta; order Hemiptera; family Aphididae; genus Therioaphis; species Therioaphis trifolii. Next base: position 63,687,621 of record CM050405.1, on the reverse strand, counting down.
TTTATTTCGTTTTCGAAATATATTTCAAACAAGTTCACAATCCGTTTCATCGACACGTTCCGCTTCATGGCCTCGAGTTTGTCTAAACTCGCTTCAAATTTAATTACGCCAGATTTAGAAAAATTTAGAGAAACAGCAAAACATTTCTCTAACGAAGATATGGTATTAGTAACGCGTAAGGGTGTTTATCCTTACGAATATACCGATAGTTGGGTGAAATTGGAAGAAACAGCATTACCAGCCAAACATCTATTTTATAGCACATTATTAGAAGAACATGTTTCGGATAAAGATTATAATCATGCTATGGAGATATGGAATCATTTTAACTGTCAAACACTTGGAGATTATAGTGATTTATATCTCAAAATCGACGTCTTACTCTTAGCAGATGTATTTGAGAACTTCAGAGACATTTGCCTATTAACATATAACCTAGACGCTGCTTTCTATTTCACTGCTCCCGGTCTGAGTTTTGATGCCTGTCTAAAGTATACAAATATACGACTTGAGCTGCTCACAGACTATGACATGCTGTTGATGTTTGAAAACGGTACTTTTTTAAAAATAAATAAATAAATAAAATAATAATAAATCTTATAATAAAAATAATATTATGTTTTAGGTATACGTGGAGGACTCACACAAGCGAGCATGCGGTATGGAAAGGCTAATAATGTTAAAACACCAGACTATGATTCAACAAAACCATCAACATGGATCATTTATCAAGACTGTGAGTATATATATATATATATATATATATATATATATATATATATATATTTATATAAATGCATATTTTTTTTTTTTTTCAAAATTTATACAATTATTTAATTATTATATTTATAGGTAATAACTTGTATGGCTGGGCAATGTCGCAATATATGCCGTCTGGTAGTTTCAAATGGGTCGAGCCTACACTAGATGGTCTTGAAACTCTGAATGATACATCAGATATTGGTAGAGTGTATGAAGTCGACATTTCATACCCACAGCACTTGCACGATAAACATAATGACCTGCCTTTCCTGCCAAATAACAGTATTCCACCCGGTTCAAAAATTCAGAAACTTATGGCTACATTGGAGAAGAAAGAACGTTATATTATTCACTACCGTAATCTGAAGCAGGCTATGGATAATGGATTGATTGTTGAAAAAGTAAATGTTTAAATATAATACCTGTTATTAGTGTATTAATGATAATATGATTTAGGTTCATAGAGTGGTACAATTTAATCAGTCGCCATGGTTAGCCAAATACATCAATCTGAACACAGAAATGAGGAAAAAGGCAAAAAATGATTTTGAGAAGGACTTTTATAAATTGATGAACAATAGTGTATTTGGTAAGTAATTGTAATTTATAATTATATATTTATAACTATAACCCTTTTATTTCTAGGTAAGACCATGGAATCAATGAGGAGACGGATAAATATGGAGCTTGTTTGTAGTGAAAAGCGGTTAAAGAAACTAATAAATAAGACCACGTTTAAATATTGTACAAATTTTGAAAATAAAAATCTAACGGCTGTCACTCTCGAAAACAAGATAATCGATTTTTGCAAACCGATTTATATTGGTAAATATTATATTTTATTATTTTATTAAATATATGTTCTTATTTTAATACTTTTTAGGTTTTTCTGTGCTTGATATATCAAAGACCATGATGTATGATTACTACTATAATGTGTTGAAAAAGTTTTATGGTGATAGGATAATACTAATGTATACTGATACAGGTAAATATAAATATATACTTTTTTTTAATAAATCATTTTATAATGTTTATAATGTATTTTTTAGATTCATTTGTGAACTACATTCTAACCAACGATTTCTATGCCGACCTGAAAAACAATCCTATCCTGCTAGATCGAGTGGATACAGATAATTTACCGATTGATCACCCGTGCTACATGACTGTAAGGAAGAAAGTACCTGGGTTCTTCTCAGATGAGACAGAGGGGAAAACCATGAACGAGTTTGTCGCTCTACGGGCAAAATCATATGCGTTTAGTGTTGAAGGCGAGGAGAAGATCAAGGCAAAGGGTATCAGAGGTCATGTGGTTAAATATCACATGACTCTCGAGAACCACAAAAAATGTTTATTTGGTGACAACAGTTTAGTCACACATACAGATAATGTTTCAATACGGTCATTCAATCACCAGCTGAAGACCATAAAGACTAACAAGCTGACTTACAACCGTTTTGATGACAAGCGATATATATTGGAGGATGGAGTGCATACCCTAGCCCATGGTCATTATAAGATTGTATAAAAAAACATGTAATATATGTACAAAATGTATAAGATTATTTATTAAACCATGAATAAAAACCATGTGATATATGCGCAAATTGTATAATTAAGTATAAAAACATGCAATTTATATGTGACAAATGTGTTAAAATGTATAAATACAAGTAATACAATTACAAACATGCAATATATATGTACAAAAAAAAAAAAAATCTAATACTATATATGTAAAACATACAATATAAGTTTAAAAAACATGCAATTTATGTATAAAAACATGCTGTATATGTTAAAAATTTTTATAATAAAATAATATCAAGTTAAATTACCATTGCTCTTCATTATTTTCCCCAAAAAACCCTACCCTATCCTGCTCTAATTTATTTAATCTATCTTCGGTTATGTCTATTCCTAATTTATCAAATAATTTATTTATTTATTTATTTTTTTTTTTTTTTTTTTTTTTTTTTTTAACAGTATCATTATCATTATTAATATTATCTAAATTATAAACAGTGTCTAATGTACAACAGATATGTTTTATTAGTGGTAGGTAGGTAATACAAAAAGCAATTTTCTGTGAATAATAATTTTACTTTATTGAAACAAGATATTATACAACAAGTCTTAAGAATTAATTATATACCAATGTCTTAATGAAAACACTTTATAAAATGTACAATGTTTAGGATTTAAATCCTTATGAAAAATACAACACGGCATAGATTCTTCGTTGCATAATCGATCAAGACGAGGGCATCCAATGTCTTCCATGTTAACAACATTAATATACGGTTCGATATCCTTGAGTATTTTCATCTTTTGCGTGCCTTTAACGTAGATGGTATCAAATTTTAAAGAATTTAAAATTTGATGTATTTCTTCATAGTCGACTTCTCCATAGTCCAATGAAAGTCCATGGTAATTTCTCTCTAGCCATTTGTTGACGCTTCGACTTTTCTCGTCATGAGTTATATTTGTGTGTTTGAAAATCCAATGTTGAGGCGCCCATGATTCCGTGTCCACGATAGACATTTCTTTTATAAAATAAGTATTGCCCGCACCGAGAATACATTGAATATCTAATATAGCTGACGACATTGCACGTCCGTCTTCGATGACTGCTTTGTATAAACTGATTTAAAATACGACTTATACTGTAATTTTATTGTTTGAATATGTATATATATTTATGTTTGAACTTTATCACTCATTGAAACTTCGATAGTGTTAACTCGGCTGACTAAAGCAGGAATAACTTTCTGTAACGCTCTTAGTTCATTCATACAATTTTTTAAAGAAATGTGAATCTTGTCGATAGAGTCCACTGTATTCTTATCATTTTCAGTCATGTATTTTTGAATATTCAGGTCTTCCAATGATGTAATTCTATTTTCTATTTCATTTGTCTTCTTGAATAGTGAATTTATTTTATCGCAATTCGTTACAATAATACTACTATGTAATTTCAACTCTGTTTCGTTCATATTTAGTCTTTCGTTTTGTAAATTATTCTGTTTGCTGAGCGTTGAACTCAAAGTACCTCCGAATACATCCATGATTGATTAACGACTGATACTATAATTCAATATCACTAGTATTTATCCAACTATTATGAGTACTATCGAATCCGTACCATTTTACAAATGCTTGTCTGCCTTTTCTTCGTATAATTTTTTCAACTAAAAAACTGTCTGGGTGATTCGTCTTGTGTATTTCTTCTGTATAAAAACAACCGGCGATCGGTTTACCCGAATAATCTCCGAGCATATACGTTGGTGGTACTGTTTTATTTATTTTTAGTATCGTAAATATCTCTGTAGACCAATTAGGTAGATATCCTTTTGTGAATACACCTTTTTGTACACTTATACGTACTTTATCACCAACTTTGAATTTTATTTTTTTATCTTTAATAACACGATGTTTCATATGCACTAATTTCGGGTTTTTATCTGCTTGCTCGGGAGTCATACCTATAGTTCGATGTTTTGAATTGTTATATTTTCGAATTAATAGTGCTAAAATAGAAATCCAATCATGCGATCCTCTAGCTGTAAATTCTTTATACATTAAAGATTTTAATGTGCGGTTAAATCGTTCGATAATACACGCCTTGGTAGTACTAAATGTAGAATATTTATTAATGTTATATTTCTTCATTAGAGCGTCGAATGTCTTGTTGTAAAATTCTTTTCCATTATCTACTTGTAGCAGTTTTGGTTTACGAACGGCTATTATTTTAGACATGGCTTTAGCGACTTCATTACCCGTCTTTGATTTTAACGGTATAGCCCATGCATATTTTGTGAAACAGTCTATCACACACAGTATATATTTGTATCCCTTGTTACGTTTTGAAAGAGGTATCATTTCAACCAAGTCTGCTTGAAACAAATCATTTTTCCCATATACATTAACTATACGTCTAGTATAATTTTTTCTCGCCGGTTTATGTAGTTCATTTGCAATATCTCGCTTAGACATGAGGAATCCTCTTTATTATCTTGGCTTCTAATAATTCTTCAAAAATTGATAGTATCTCGTTTGAAACACCTGTATTTCCAGCCGCTTTGGAGGCTAAAAGTAAGCGTAAACGATCGACTAACTCGTTTGGATCATCCCAGTAAACTAAGTTATGTTCTTGTAAATTCATACTTGTGTCATAATTATTCAAACCCAGTCCAGTGTTAAATAAATCACTAATAATTTTCATGTATTTATTTCCTGTGGTTTTAATCTTGTCGTCTCGATTTAAATGCGCAGAAGTTTGTATAAGTATTTTTCTATATGTTTCTAAGTCGTCTTGGGTATATACCATAGGGTTTTTATTGAATAATAAGCGGATGATACCAGGTGTTATCGTATATTCTTCTCCGTCGATAAGTATACTATTCTGAATAAATTTAACTTCCTTTTTACCTAGAGTAATAGTTCTATCTGCTCGTATTTTAGGACCATAAGTTTTATCAAGATCCACAGAGTTGAACCACTGATTTATTCTATTCTGATATTCTTCATCTTTGATGTTGAAAGCTGAATTTTCCTCAACGTGTTGATCAAGTGAGACTTCATTTGATATTTTTTTCTCAGTTTTATTATGAATAGCGTCTATTTTTGACGTATTTTGATTTGAAATTTTAGTAAGTGGGTCGATTATAGGTTTAAATGTTTGACTCATCAACTGACGAACGTCTGTATCAATACTTTTTAATGCATTATATTTTCGTTTGATATTTTCTTTAGCCTTGACTATTTCACTTAAAACTGAACTATCTGCTTCCATGTTTGCGCTTTGAATGATATATTATTCAGTAATGTAGTGGTTTATATAATTACAAATGTATCAAAACCTAGACGATAACGCCCGTTATCACGTTCATTGTCTTTACTAATAACCACGAATGAAAACGGCTGACGATTCCAACATGTAGAACAAAAGTTTTTAAACTCTGTATACATCATATCACCTGAGCAATGTTCGTTGTATACATGTTTTAGATTTGTCTCGTCTTGCTTGAATAATACTATTAAGTTGGCATTATCACGTATCAATTGTTTAGGTACTTTAGAATAACTCTGAGCCAAATAAAAAATATCTACTTTATTGTGCCGTCCACGGGAAAAATATTCACGGATAATACCTTGATGCTCGCCTATAACATCGTCCATTATAAATACAGAGTTAGGCCGTACTTTTTCCGGTGAAACGACTTGATCATTTTCGTAAAACATAAATATATTCACACCATCAATTTCTTCGATTATCTGTTTTAATAATTGATATTTAGGCTGTTGTAGTGTCTTGGAGTATATGTACACGTTTTCAAAACGTAATCCATTTTCATTAACGAGTAGAGAATATATAAGATTAGTTTTTCCACAACCTGAACTGCCTAAAACCAATGACCTCACAGTGTTTGGAAAAAGAGCTCCGTGTCTTTGTGTAACTGTATCGGGTGTATCGAAGTTATACACTGGTAGTTTTTGTTCTTGCTCTATGAATGTAAGTGCTTTTGATTGCTTTTCCATATTTTCTTCATTGAAATGTTTATTGTTCTCGTGTCGTGCGAGATCAGATTTATAATTAAAAGCACGGTTACATATATCACAAAAGAAACGTATCCCGCTGTGGGTTTTAACGTGTCTATTCAAAGCATCTCCCCTGGTAAATAATCGTAAACATTGTTCACACTTAAACATAATTACACGTCCTGTCAGATTCATATCAGAAACTCTACTAACATAGCATAGCTGTGGCTGTGGCTGTGGCTGTGGCTGTGGCTGTGGCTGTGGCTGTGGCTGTGGCTGTGGCTGTGGCTGTGGCTGTGGCTGTGGCTGTGGCTGTGGCTGTGGCTGTGGCTGTGGCTGTGGTTGTTACTGTGGCTGTGGCTGTGGTTGTGACTGTGGTGAATTTTTCATATCATTCTTATTATAAATATAGATGTAATGTTTAATATTATGTCATACGATGGCGTGCGCTCAAAGGAAACGGTCGATTAAAGGCTCAGGACTTGTCAACTCAGTTATAAATCATTTACCTGTAGAGCTACATTTACCTGGGTATAGGTAAGTTATTTAGCATGTGTGTTATTTAATTTGAGACATGAATTAATGTTAATTTTTTTTTCCTTCCTTCCTTACTTTTTTTTTTTTTTAGATTTGCCGGTCCTGGTACAAAGTTAAGACAGCGATTAGCACGCGGTGAACGCGGAATAAACAGATTAGATGAATTAGCTCGATCACATGATATAGCGTATGAAAATAGTAACCTGTTAAGCGATAGACAGAAAGCTGATGCAATTCTAGAGGATCAGGCTTGGGAAGTATTCAAATCACCTAAGACAGGTCTCAAAGAAAAAGCCGCTTCTTGGTTAGTTACAACAGCCATGAAGGCTAAACGAAAGATTGGAGCCGGTTGTAGTTTCAAATGTGCTATCAGTGCAGCTAGAAAGGCGATAAAAAATAAAACAAGTGAAAACGATATAATGAAATTAGCTAAAACATGTGTCGTCGCAGCTAAAAAAGCAATTGCATGTAAAAAGAAGACTAAAACACCTAGAATTATCCCTATTCCGAAAAAAGGCGGCGTGTTGCCATTAATACCTATTTTTGCGGGATTGTCTGCGTTAGGATCACTTACAGGTGGTATTGCTAGTGTGGTCAAGACGGTTAATGATATGAGATCGAATAGAAACACTCCTGTTCATTTGGGTAAAGGTCTTTATTTAGCACCGTATAAAAACAATACTTATCAAGTAAGAAAAGGCGATGGATTATACCTAGGACCGTATAAGTCTGGCGGATCCTTTAAGAATAAGAAAAGCAAAAAATCTACAAGAAAAACGACAAAAAACTAATATCCACGCTACCCGATAGAGCATTATTTGATTACGAAGTTATAAAATACGCTCGTATGCTGAAAATACCTCATTTCATTGGAGTATTTTCTAGAGATAGGTTGCCTGTGTCTCCAAAACATAAAGAGTGTGCGGTAGTCAATCTCGATACAGAGAATAATGCAGGAACTCATTGGGTAGCGTACACGAAGAATGGTGAAAATATAAATTACTTTGATAGTTTCGGAAATTTACCACCTCCATTGGAACTGCAAAAGTATTTCAAAAATTGTAACATCAAGTATAATTACAAGCGACATCAAAAATTTAACACAACAAATTGTGGACAATTGTGTTTAAAATTTTTATCATGTATACATTATCGTTGAATGGAAACTCTAGTGAGTTGGAATGCGATTTTTTTCCCCCGATCGACGTGGATGATGACACACAAATATGTTTGCTGAGTTTACAAACAGTTAATTCTATTCCGAACATTGAAGATGGATGTAATCAGATAGGTATTATACGGAAAGATCCTCAAAAATTAATTGATAACTATACTTCACAACTGGATATGAAAGAACACGTCGAGGTTTGTTTATTGGGAGATCATACAGATAAATCGGATGAAGAATTAAAAGAAAAATGTTATCGAAAAGACGGTGATCAGAACAACTATCAGACTATAGTAGAAAAATACACGCTACCGACAGGATCGTATGAACTCGAGAAGATTGAAGCTATCATTAAAAATACATTATCTGGTACTGTTAAGACGTTCGAATTGAAAGCAAACATTAACACGTTAAAATGTGAAATGTTATGTAGCGAGAGCATAGATTTTTCGATGCCTGGTAGCATTGGTAAATTGTTAGGATTTAAAAATAAAGAATATAAGGCTAATATTGTTCACGAATCTGACAATTTAATCAACATAATGAAAGTGAACTGTATAAATGTAGAGTGTAATTTAATTTCTGGCTCATTCACTGATGGTAATTCGAGTCAGACGATACATGCATTTTATCACTCTGTACCAACCGGTTATAAAATTATCGAAGTACCTAGACATTTGGTTTTTTACCCACTCAACACTTCATCTATAAGCAACGTGAAAATCGCTTTACGAGATCAAGACGGTTGTCTAATAAATCTTCGTGGTGAGCCAATTACAGTCCGACTACAGATTAAACGTAATTATGGCACTCAAGTTTAGTGTTAGTATCAACAATTCTAACAGTTCGTCACGAGAAGTCAATGGGCCAACACGTACGTCGCTTAAGAAGAAAAATAGTACGATAAAAGTCAATAAGAAAAAAAACAGCTCGAAGAAATTAACGAAAAAGAATTTATTATTATTAAGTTCATTAAAAGCGATTTAATCATGGACGATACGTATTTGAGTGTAACCCAGGGATATGTCGACGAATGCAGGATAACACAAATGCAGTATCATTCTTTTCTGCCGTATTCGAGTATGGCACTATCAAATAACGACAAGATAGAGATAAATATTCAAAATATGGATGCATATACTCTACCGTGTGAAAGTTATATTTATATCGAGGGTAAAATAAATAAACCTGCTGACGTTACTACCGGTAAATTCAATTTCGCAAACAATGGACTAGCGTTTTTATTCTCTGAAGCAAAGTATGAATTAAACGGAACGGAGATACAGAAGATTAAAAATCCGGGTATAACTTCTTGTCTCAAAGGTTATTGCTCGTATAGTCCAAGTGATATGCATGTACTAGAGAATATGGCATGGGATCTGAATTTTGATGAAAATGAAAATAAAACATTTATGATGGAGAATACACATTTTTCCGGCTGTATTCCACTGAAACACTTATTCGGATTTTGTGAAGACTATAAGAAAATACTACTCAACTGTAATCAACAATTAATTCTGAATCGATCGCCTACAGATTATGAAGCTTTACGTGTAGTAGGAAAAGCCGATGATATTGCTAAATATCGAAAAGTAACAGTTGAGGTGAATAAAGTAATTTGGAAAATGCCCATTGTTAAAGTGTGTGACAGAGAAAAATTACGATTAATGAAAGTACTAGATTCTCGGAAACCGCTTTCGTGTGCGTTTAGAACATGGGACCTATGCGAGTATCCGATATTGCCACAAAACACATCTCATTCATGGACAGTCAAGTCTAGCAGTTTGCTGGAAAAACCGCGGTTTGTAATATTTGGACTTCAAACGGATCGAAAAACCAACTTATTAAATTCATCCGGTAGATTCGACGACTGTAAGCTGACAAACTTCAAGGTACACTTGAATTCCGAAGTATTTCCACATGAAGATTTTCGATCCAATTTTACAAACAAAATAACATCTGTACTCTACAAGGCGTATGCAGACTTCCAAAAGTCGTACTATGAAAAGGATAAGTGTGAACCTCTGCTGTCGAAACGTGCATTCGATTCTTTTGCTCCGATAGTCGTTGTAGACTTATCACGTCAAAACGATAATGTCAAATCATCCACAGTCGACTTGAGATTAGAATTTGAAACCAGCGACTCGAATGAAATACCTAAAAATACTTCAGCATATTGTCTAATATTACACGACCAGATTATAACTTACTCTCCGTTTAACGGAGAAGTTCGAAAAATGTGATTTTTTTTTTCTTTTTTTGTATTTACCTTTGTATAAATATTATTTTCGCGAATAAAACAATTTTATTACCTTATACCATGTGTTTTTCTTTATTACACCTTATCATTATAGAAATTAATATTAAGAAATAAAAAAACCGGGTTTAGTTATAAAAGTATATTTATTTCACACAAAATATAAGTTATGTCTACAAAAGAATAATTATTTTTAAAATGTCTCGTTGTAATTACCAATGGATTTCTGAAAGTGCTGAATCGCTTTCGTGTCGAAGATCGAAATATGATGGTCCATCGTTTTGATCAACCGCAAACTCCTCTATATAATTCTTCATCGTCTGTTTGGATGATTGCGATGGAAACTGCTTTGAATAATTTGGTGTTGGTGTTATTGAGGGCATATAGCTGCAGCTCATATCATAACCAATGTTCGCCTCGGGTGACTCGTCTTCAATCTTAATCACACAATGTTCAGCTAATTGTTTAGTCGCATAATTCTTCAGCTGGCTAACGAAACTCTGACTACTTTTAGGTATATGACTAGAAATCAGGTCGTCATGTGCTTGTTTTATGGTAGTAGCTATTTCCTCAACGTTTTCCACTCTTTTGAATTCATTTTTGAAATATTCAATCATTTGTTCAAACTGTAGTAACACCATGCTGCGGGTGATTCTAGTTTTTCTCACCACGGCTTCGTATATAGTAAACTCTAGATGTTGTAATTTCATTAGATTTTCTCTGTTCAGTATAACACGACATCCATCTTGAATTTTAGATTCTACGACCAGCACCGTTTCTCCACGATATACCATGCTAGAGAGCATGATAGAATCCGTTTCTAGAAAAATATTTCTCTTGTATTTGATCGGTTCCTCCAATATGTATGATAGTATATTTCCCATGAGTGAAAATATCTGTGTAAGATTTTCACTTGTTATGTTCACGTAGCGCGATGATGTTAGTAGCTGTACTGTTACATCAAAGTGGTTGGTAGGATCGAAACCTATGTTTAAAAACTTGCGGTCTGTGAAGTCAATTATGAAATTTGTACAGTCAATAAGTTGAGCTGGTGATGTAGGTGGAGTGTATTTGAACTTCTTGCACACACTTGCGTTGTCTGCTATTGATCCAGCCATATTAAATAGTTTGATTGTTGAAAAATAATAAACGATTACTAGACTGAGGATTATTCGAGCGCGCGGAAAATGTGTTCAGTAGAGAGCTGATGACACACTAAAATGTATTTGATGAGAAATAATGTACCAGCTAACATTTCTGTGATCTCCCCTCCATATTTCCAACACATTTTTATCATTAGAACTACGACAGGTCTCTGCAGGTCCGTTAAATATCCTAAAAATATATCTCTGAACAATACATCTATTATAACAATGAGAAAAGCTCTCTACAGGTCTGTTAAATATCCTAAAAATAAATCTCTGAACAATAAATCTATTGTAACAAAGAGATAAGGTCTATATGAGTCATACCAACGACTTATAACTAGCACTCTAGGAAAAACATGACGCATCGAGTAATCCTGAGCATAACAGAATGTGTGAATATGTCTAAATAGTGTGACTTTTTATTAACATGTCCAATGGTCGTAGAATCGGATTGGGATAACGCGTATGGAATGACACCATCGTACCGAGTTCGATTCTAACCCAGATTATTGTAATATTTTTTTTTTTAAATATAAGGAGAAAGAATGAAAAATAATAAATGTAATAATAGAATATGATTGTCTTATCACAAGTGGTTGTGTATAAGTGATAACGTATCCGGATAATCTTCAGTATGTGATAACGTATAAGTGATAACGTAACCGGGTATCTTGCTGGTATATGATAACATATAGATGATACATTCAGTTGATAACCTAACAAGTAGTGGAGGGGGGTGAAAAACATGTCGGCAACGTTGACGATCAGGATTCGGGCGGCGGGTGGTTCGGCGGCGGCGGCGGCGGTGTGCGGCGGCGGCGGTGTGCGGCGGCGAGAGGCGGAGGTGGTGTGCGGAGGTGGTGTGCGGCGGCGGAGGCGGCGGAGGCGGCGGCGGCGGTGTGCGGCGGAGGCGGCGGAGGTGGTGTGCGGCGGCGGCGGTGTGCGGTGGCGGCGGCGAGAGGCGGAGGTGGTGTGCGGCGGCGGCGGAGGCGGAGGCGGTTCCAGAACCCCCTATTTATATCTACTGAGAACTGTTGAAATTTTCTATGAATGGATGATGGATGAGTCTTATTTTGATGAACTTTTTACTATAAAAATGAGGAGCTATTATACGACGTGCAATTCCAGTTAGCTGAATGCTTTTCTTAACTTACCGTAACTTAACCACTTACCAAACGGGGAATCGCTCTTTCATTACTCTTCCTTTGATTGATACTTGAACTTATTTAAACATGATGATGACTTGAAATCTAAACCAATCGTTAATACACACAAACTAAATTAATTACTTATACTATGATATGTATATATATATATACATTATTAAAAACCATTTAAGCTTTTTTACAATTTTAAATATTTTTAACAGTGTGTTTTTAAAAGTTTTTAGTCTTAGATGAAAACCATTATCTAAGATAATAATGGCCACTACAACTTATAACTGAATAATATGAAAGGAAATATTTTGTTACTTGATTTTCATAATTAAACCAAATAATGCAAGAAATATAAGGCTTTTAAGTTTAAAGCAGAGAAGTAGAATAGATAGTATGACCTTAAAATGTCCTGCCAATACTCCAACTACGATCTATTTTAAATGTTTATACATTGTATCTTGTAATTTTCACAAATGTACACACATACACATACACGCACACAAACACAAATCCTTTATGCACTTGTATCATATATTCCGATGGTAGTCGTGCAAGTGATACGCATAACGTATAGGTACTCATAAATATTAATCTTTTAACAGTTTGTTTTTACTACAAATTTCGTTAAGAATATCATTATAACTTAAAATATTAAGTAACATAATTAATATTTGGAACACACTATTCACCGTACAGATATATTTAATGTTAATATTACTGCAGCTCCTACAACTATTCAGTTATGCAATATATATACAAGAAACAGTTCGCTGCGAATTACAACGCATATCGGTATGCTGCCACCGGTGTGGACCGACCATGATTTGTGTCATTATTTTCAATGCACCTAGGTGCATTGATTTAGTATTTCAAAGATTTAACAAGAAATTGTATCATATTGAATTACGATTAAGATTACACATTTTATTATTATTATTTCAATAACTACGATTCCAATAACGTATTTTATAAAAATATAATCATTCACTAAATTTAGTTCAAACGTAATATTTTTTATGACATTAATCAAAAATGTTTTAAATATTTATTTTGTAGATACATTTTTTTTACCAATATTTTATTTTATTTCCAATGGATGCCCGTCGGTACAAAAATGTTACTTATTTTTGTATGTTGGAACGTATTTTATTTTTCATGAATAACTTTTATAAAAATACGAAATCCTTTTCAAAATTTCAATGTAACAAAGAATAATACAAATAAAAATAAAATTAGATTGAGTAAATAACAGCTAGTAATGTAACAATAGTATTGTAGGCACATACACAGAAGGAGTTCAAACCTCTCCAATTTTTCTCGAAAGTCGTGTTATGAATTTGACAACATTATTTTTGTTTTTTATTTGCCAAAGGATTTTTCTTAAAATGTAGTGGTCAGTAATTGATATAAAATATAATCGTTGAAAACTTAAAATGAGTTGATGAGAGTGGCTATTTATTCAAATATATTTACCTATAGATCAGATTTAGCTTGTATACGGTAGTTTTGGAGCGTTCATTTTTCTTTCTTCTCAATATTTATTAATAAGCTTAAAGAAAAACTGGAAATTTGAATACAAACGGTAAAATTGTTCGTAATCAAGACTTCCACTAAAATTATTTTAGTTATTAAGACTTAACTCCAAAATTAATTTTACAAGAAATTATAAATATTTACTATATATATATATATATATATATATATATATATATATATATATATATATATATATATATATATATATATAGATATTCCGCGAGTTTTGAAAAAAATTGACGGTTTTAGACTAAAAATAGAACTTGCAAAATATTTTGTTTTTAAAAATCATATTTCTAATAAAATGTTTGATAATAGATACAAATTTCAGAAAATGCAATACGACCTTACTTACTCCGTTAGGTATATACTTAACTAACGATACTGAAAAAAATTAAAATACCGTTAATCTGGATTTTTTATAGATGTTTACTTAAATTCTGATAAAATTTTCATAGAACAGACCGTTTTTACATCAATTCTCAACTTTAAATGTGTATGAAAAATGTTGACCTATCAAATCATTATGAAACTTTAGATACAGAAAGAAAAACATATTTTGAATCTTTTATTAAAAAATATCTACCGCCAGTTAAATTAAAAGCAGTTAAACATAAAAAAAAAAACAATATATTTTTACTTTAAAGCTTTGCTCAGAATTATCAAATTTGAACAATATTTTAATATTTATTTACTATTCAATATACCTATCATTATCTTGTTCAAGAAGCTAAGAATACCTATGATACGACGTAGGGTCCTTATTAAAAAAAATTATTTGTGTGGGTATAGAAAATACATTTACAGTCATAATGGTACATTATGACTGAATATATCATTATAGTCAGAAACATTAATAAATATTGCACTAAGAGAGAAAAAATTTCTTAATTACGTTTTTCAATTGTTGTATTATATGTATGTAGCCATGTTGTTTTTGCCTCCCCTCGATTTTGTTATGTATGTGCCCGAGAATTTTTTTTTTATATTGGTGACAAACACATCGTAAAAAATAAGACCGGTGATATGACGACAACGGTGTACTTGATCATATTATGCGGTGTTATTACTGGCCCACTCGAATATGTAGGTATGCAAGTACAAATACTTATGTATGCAAACAATAATTATAACAATTATATAATATATTTATTGCACACACACACAGACACACACACACACACACACACACACACACACACACACACACATACTCACATCCGCGTCACTATGTGTGCGTATCAAGTACGTATGAGTAGTTATGCTGTGTGCTAATGCGTGTAAAGCATAAGTATACGAATGTGCATGTGCGTACATACGTGTGTGTGCTGGTGTGTTGGATTCACAAACACACATAAACGCGCGCACACGTTTGCGAGCAATTCATGACCAACGGATGGTGGCTGCGTCCAAACAATCACTCGTCTATGAACCGCCGATAGTGTGCGCGCGTTTATAATATTATTACTGTGTTCTAAGATTTTGATAAAGACATAATATCATAACAGTAGTCATAACTTACTTACACACAGTACAAGTTATTGTAAATCATATAATAACGTCGTTCAACGCATATCCAATTATAGTAGATAGTGTGTGTGTGTGTGTGTGTGTGTGTGTGTGTGTGTGTGTGTGTGTGTGTGTGTGTGTGTGCGTGTGTAATTTTATCGAGATCCGTTTAGGTACACGGTTGACACGAGCGAAAACCGTTCAGTTAAGGTCGAGCCGAGAAAAAAAAAACCGCAACCATATTGAAACGCCTGATGACCGAATGCTATGACAGATTGTTTCGGACTGTGTCGGTTATTCGGTCGAAAACACTCGAACAGCATGATGGGAAACGGAATCTATAAGCCGAAAGAAAACCACTACGTGGTAGTGCCGACCGGCAGCAACAGTAAGTAATCTCAAGTAAACTAATAGATTATTTCGATTTTTACCTACCGAGTTAAAATAATTCACATTTCAATACATAATTCACATTCAGGTACTTTACGCACAAGTAGGTACTTACCACCGTAGATAACAATAAGGAATGTATGTTGACAATTTATTTTTTCTGCTATGTTTTTATTTCATTATTTCAATTTTAAATATTTTTTTGAAATATATTATATATATATATTACTTATATTAAATAATATCCCAACAATTTGATGTGCGTTTATGTATTGACTTAAATAATACGATTTTTGAGAAATATATATTTATTTTTATGAGGTACATCAAATTACAATCAAGAATGAAATAATTTAATTACATTGTGATAGGCGTGGATATCGATGGCTTTATTTATTTTTGTTTTAAAAAAATCTGATTTAATGATAATGGATTAATAAATAATATGACGCGTTTGATTTGAACCAAGACGTATTTAAATAAAATAATTTTGATTTAAACCGAAATTGATCTCAGTTTTAAGAACGATTCATTGATTTCTGTAAATATAATAATTTTTAAGACAATTTAAATTTATTTTATATGAAACTCTTTATTTTTAATACTTCATTATTAGAATAACAGTGAGTCTTTCATTAATATATACATTTATAAGTGTAGACTGAAAGCATTTCAATTGACTACAATGGAAATATTGTTTTATATTTTATTTATCAATAAATCAAATTAGTTTAAATACCTACCACATTAAAAATGAAATCAATATGATGGAGTCTATCTTAAACGTTATACTGTATTTTCTTATTCATTTTTGATAGTTTTCATCGTGAAATTCTTAGAATCATAGATTCATTTCTTTAGATATAGATATGCTTTTAAAATTATGAAATAAATTAATTACATAAATAAATAACTCATTTATTTTTAATAACAATGCTAATCGATAATTAAAACTTTGATTCTATTACTCATTTGAACAATTTTAGGTAAACATTTTTTATATTTACACATAAAACACATATAGAATAAAAACTAATATTGTAAATTAATTTGAATTAATTATGTAAATAGGATTATATGGCTTAAAACTTATATTTAGTTTAAATCGATCTACGATCTTAAAACATCTACTTTGTTTTATACTTATTACTCCACAAATTCTCAGTTATATAAATAAAATCATAAAAAAGATTTATCTGCCTAACTTATGAACTAAAATTCATACATGTGTATGTATGTGTATAGGAAAGTTTTTAATATATGAATTGTTTTAGTTCATACTAGATTTATTTCTATAGCTTGAGCGTATACTTAACCATAGTCATGAATATTAAATGACATATCATCAGAAATCATTTTTTAAAACATTTAATTTGTATTCTCAATTTTCATTAAATATTTGAAAAATCAAACTTAATTTAAAATAACAGAATAATATAAATGATGATACTGTAACTTACTTATAATGGATTAACTTAATAATCTGTATTTAGTACATTTTAGAATTACTTTGAACACAATTGCTTAAACAGAAATTCGCTCAGAACAAAAAAAAAAATAATAATAATAAAATACTTAAACACTTACAAGCATTTTGAATAATGAAATCATACGGTAGTTTTTAAAGGATTCAAAAGTTTAATGTTACGCGTAAATTTAATTTTTTTGTTGAATCATGTAAGTGTTGTCAAATTTCAATTGTTGTACTTATTTTTAAGCATTCAACTACAATACGATTATCGAGATTATTGTTCAAATAAATCTCGAATCAGAAAAATAAAAGTAAATTGTAAATCAAATTAGGATTTACGAGTACCTAACTATCACTGGGTCATCGTGGGATGATTATAACAACCGGTTTCGACTTATAAACTGTATACGTTGTGATCGCCGAAGGAGTATCTTGTCAACCTTGTCTCACTAAGGTTTTGAATGACTTGGTTGAATAAAACAAGTGATAAACAACTTTTTTATACAAAATTTCATTATTGTTATCTCAGTAATTAGTAACGACGATAGTACATAGTATTACGAAAACGATTGACATATTCACAAACTAATGAGAATAATTCTGATATTTTTCTGTTATGAAAAGCATAAAA
The DNA here is from genome assembly GCA_027580255.1 of Therioaphis trifolii. Lineage (NCBI taxonomy): Eukaryota > Metazoa > Arthropoda > Insecta > Hemiptera > Aphididae > Therioaphis > Therioaphis trifolii. Next base: position 63,669,511 of record CM050405.1, on the reverse strand, counting down.
CATAAATAATTTCAAATGCAAATTTTAACGTTTAATTTCGCAAGACTGCTGAAATCAAATCAAATATTAAGTATTAACAATTAAGTTTTGTTTATAACACATTTTATAGTTTGTTATAATTTACTGAATTTTTATCGATATTTTTTCATTCAACATTCGTTTACAAGACAATTCTATTTTCCGTTGAGTATTTTATAAAATTAAACTGTGTTCAGTTTCAAATCAAAAGTTATTTTTAAATTTGGCCATTCAACATTTTTTTTTATCGTTTTTTTAGTTTGAAGTGATTTCATTTTTATAACGAATCGACATTTTAATTAATCTGTGTAAAATATTTTCTATCACTGCCTACAACGAATCTGTTGAACATCAACTATACAATTTTATTTTATTTTATTATTTATTTATTTTTAATATGCCAGTTAATTTTTATACCAGTTTATAATTTTCCATGGTACTTTACGAAAACGGCATTCCTCGTTTTTGAAGCTCAACCAAAATAAAACGGGACGTTGCATCACAAGTGATGTTATTACTACACAATTATTCAAAATTTTTGTAGTTTAATGCTGTCAGTAAGTAGGTGTTACATGCGATTTGTTTTCGCTGTGACTGATTTGGTCATCAATTGTATTTGAATATAAATATACTGGGCACAATTTACGACCAAATTTAATTTTTCAACGGATGTAATGTTGGGAAAAAAATCATATACCTAACTTAATGATTTATTTTACAAATCAGCATATTTTTACCGTGATGTAAATATTTCGATAAAATACATATTTTCATCTGAATTCAGGTGATCGCATTTTAGAAAACAATAACTATTATTCTATTTTGCTATTAGAGCTATGTATTTACATATGAATCAATAGGTGTGCACAGTTCACGTCAAGTAGAGCAGAGATATATTTCAGTACAAATACATGTTTCTTAAAAAAAATTGAAAATTTTAGATCATTAAAATAATAATACGTTTTATAACAGTTTATAAAATATAAAAAATACGTATTTATAAGTTGGGTCAAACAAAATTATTTAATTGCCTCAATGCAGTATTTTACTATTTATTGATCATTAAATGAACCGCATTCTCCAGGTCCTTAAAAAAGAAATTAAAAAAAAAAAAAATAGTAATTTTTATTCGCAAATGAAATTTCAAATTTTCGTTATTTCTTGTATGAAACAAACTTATAAAAATATTTCAAAGTTATCTTATTGTAAAACATAAATTAGAGTTATATAAAATTAAACTCAAATTCTTATTGTTTTATATACTAAATTGTGACCTTTGGGGATAAATGTCTACTTAACTGATAAAAAAACAAAACTAAATAAAATAATGAGCTTTAAGAACAACATTAGTTTTCATTGATTAGTTAATAGAATAATTATTACAGCAAATGCAAAAATTGTATTTTATTATTGACTAAAAACAGAAACTCTGTCATATTTAATTAAATCATGAACTAGGTTAATATATCACTATAATTGATAAAACGTAAAAATATTTATATTGTGTTAAATCCATAATGAATAAAAATTATTGGTATGTCTAACACGGGCCTATTAAAATGATAAAGATGACATTTTTGTACAAATGATAATATTTACTCAACGTATATGGATTTATAATAATAATATTTTGAACTCATCAAGTATAAAGTTGAACGTATTCATATACAAAAAATATATAAGTGAAAATATTTACTTAAAGTTCTAAACTTCACAAGTATTGAATTTAATATATCGCACATAAAAATATTACTTGCCAACAATAATAATAGTGACTTCTTAATGGAGCACACATTCTCCAATATTCAGATATACCTGGCCAACTATTTTTTTTTTTTTTTTTTTTTGATTCATACATTTATCGGAGACTGGTGTTTTATTTTTAGTCATGGCGTTTTAAAAAGATAAATAAATAATTATATGAAAAAAAAAAATCTATATCCCTGAACTAATTGTGAGTACACACACACACACACACACACACACACACACACACACACACACACACACACACACACACACACACACACACACACACACACACACACACACACACACACACACACACACACACACACACACACACACACACACACACACACACTCACTCACTCACACACACACACACACACACACACACACACACACACACACACACACACACACGCACGCACGCACGCACACACACACACACACACACACGCACACACACACACACACACACACACACACTCACTCACTCACACAGACTTATGTTTATTTCCTACTTATATTATTATTCAATAATATTATCATCAAACCACGTATGTTGTAGGTTAAAATGGTGTAAAAACTAACTATTGTTTCAGGTCAAACAAACGATCAACTATAATATTACTTCAGGAGCATTGAAATATTATTCGAAAACACTTATAGAGTCAACTAATGAACTGATTTTTAAACAGTATACGGTTTTATCGTAAACATGTTTTACATTATCAACGAGGTATTCAAAAGTTGACTCATAGATGATTAGATACATTTGATTGTTGATATTAGATAGGTACGTCAAACTTAGAAACATTTTATAGTGTTGAGAAAATGAATTAAGTTGCATTATTAGCCCTTTTATAAAATTAGACATTACGTCTTATTTGATGATAATAATTCAAATATTATTAATTTAAATAAATAATTATTCTATTTTATACAAGCCTCACGGTTATATTTGTTTTCAATTTGTATCTAAACAGTTTTTCATTTTATTTTTTTGGTATCTTTTTTAACCACGTGAATATACACTACGCTTTAAAATCTATTCTGTATAATATACCTATGTCTATTGTGTATTGTGTATGATTCTTATAAAGATTGTGTGATGGTTTGATAAGGCAATCGATTTCGCAAACAAATAGATATCACATGTTATTTCATTTAGAACAATATTGTCAAAGCAGTGTTATTCATAATTATTGTTCCAATCGGTGAGACAAATAATTAGATACAATGGCGGTCTCAAATGAGCAGATAAACGTGTTTATATTTTAATATGCAAGTATCGATCTAAAAGATTAAAAATATCTATGTAAATAGGGAGGCAACACAAACGTCAAATCGTTTCTAGTTATGATTCCTATAATATCGTGTAGGCATTGATCAGTATTTACATAACAAATAAACTACATAGTGGTATGTAACGACTATATGCATGTCAATATACAATATAATATACATTATATATGTCATGGGAAACGGTTCAAAGATGGTACAAACAAAATGTTAAAAGCAAAAGGTAAAAATACATGACAGGTCCAAATACCACGTCATCCATGTACTTGACCTTGAGCCCGATTCTCAATAAATCCCAGATGCAAACGGCCCAGTTCCTTTGAATTATATATCATTGATCTAAAAACCTCATCGAGTAAGTTCGGTGAAAATAAAAACGATAATTATCGCGAGAACGTATTGATGTAGGAACGTTTCAACACAAAAAATACGTACTAAATAGCAACATAGAAATTGATCCCGGATAGGGGACTTGGGATCTCGGAGGCAAATTGTGGAACCCTGGCTGCAGCTATTTGTATTTAAACTTAAAATATATGTTTGTTTTATAATTTCTAATTACTTAGACTTTTTGAAATAAACATGATTTTCGCGTTGGATTAAGTTTTGTTGTAGGGAAATGTCAAATTGTGTATTTCATCACAGCGATCGTTGTAGATATTATATAACTTTCAAACGGTTGATTAGATGGGTACTAAGTACTAACTAATATCGTGTTCAATTATATTTATTGACATTTATATCAATTTGATGGAAATCAGATTTAAGATTCAATAAGATGGATCCAGAAAAAAAAATTAGTTGAATTATTTTGTAGATACTGGTAACAAATAAAACAAACCGTATCCATGCAATGTTGTCGGGTTCACAAAATATTTTCACAAGTTACAGTAGAATAATTGTGAGTGAAGAACCAATCTACTAATAAGTAATAAGTAATAAGTAAATAAGTAATAAGTAGATTTGGTTGGATGAATTATAAACGGCCGGTCATATTTTCGCATCATGGATATTCTACAGTTAGGTTGGGTTAAGCGTACAGAACTTAAGATAAGTTGTTTGTAAGATTCATGGGCGTTACGAGTAGCATAGTCATATTTTGAATTTGAAATCAATGATAAATCATTGTTTTCGCAAAGCCATTTTGAGCGACAATCGAGTAATAATTTTGGTATCAACCATGTTAATTTTACGAAAAAAATAAAATTTCATGATTAAATAAATAATACAATTTTCAAGTTTCAAATGAAAAAAGTACTGGAATAATAACAAGAATAATCCACGCCATTAAATTTATATAAAATTCCCTATTTTGCCGTTTTTAAACATTTCTACTTTAAATATATATATATATATATATATATATATATATATATATATATATATATATAAATCATTGCAAATGATGAATATGAAAATGAAATATGGCGAAGATTCTAAAATCAAAAATTACAAATTTTATGGAATAAAAGTTTAAACAAATCTGACATATTATAAAAAAAAAGAATTATTTGAGCCATAATTCCTACTTGAAATGCGTATTGATTATATATACGTAGCAAATCGTTTATTGAAAGACAATTTTTACCAGATTAATAATTTTAAATTTTATTAAGTTTTTATTGAAATACGATAATATTATATCGATAATATTATTAATATGTTTGTCAAAATTCGATCTTCAAACACACGTATAAAAAAAAAAAAAACGTAATTAAAAATGTTTCAAATTTTTCCAGAACTGTTAGTTAAGTCTATGATTAAGACGTTATTAAATTTTTAGGTTTTATATTAAATATTTAAAATGTTATTGTACACAAATTTCTAAACATGGGATATTTTCTGTTGTTTAAAAATTATATAGCCCAAATGTTATAGTTATACAGTCAGAAAATGATAAAATATCGTTAAAACTTTTTTTTTCTGTATAAGGCTAATGTTGTTATTCGGTGAAAATGTTAAGTGTCTATCTCCATTATTTTTGGATTTATGGATTAAAATCATACTGTGCTGCATTTATCAATAAAACGTCACTACTCATACAATGTGTTGACAAGTACGTGTTTAAAGCCGTTAATTTAAATTATATTGATTTAATAAGAAAATTGTATTTCTACTGTTGTTTGTTCATGGATCTATATTTTGCCAATACATTTCTTATTAGTTAATAGTTATTCATACACGCATTTTTTTTTTTTTTTTGAGCCTACTTGTCTATGACTAAAACGTTAAAAACGTGCTATTTCTTCGACAAATTATACGTACAAAACAGACAACTTTAGTAAACTGGTATTTCGTTCCATTTTTATACCCATAATCTTATTTTAAAAGTAGTGTAATTACGTAAAACTGAAGATTAAAATCAAAGAGAAACTCCATGTACAATATACATACCTACTCGTATAATTAATAGTTATGGTACATAAAAGGAGACCTGCACAGTTGTGAATATTAAATTACGGGTATTTAAATTAATTGATTTTAATTATTATCATTATGTGTATCAAATGGTAGATTTTCAAATACCTGTACATACCTAAATAGCTACATGTTGTAACAGTAGGATTCGGCAAATAAGGCTTAGCCCTGTTTATTTTAAGACAATGTACATTGGTGTATCTTATGAATTATAAAGGTAAAGTAGTATTTTAAGGCTAAAGTTTTGTATAGATTGAATAAAAAACTGAGGCAAAAGTCATACTGAAGAAATAAAAAAAAAAGAGAGAGAGAAAGAGGAAAATTGGATGTACAACTTACTGTAAAAGGCTTATACACGTTATCGTTGACCCTCGGTGGGCCGTGAGCTGGTATAGCAGATGTCTCTCACGGTTTAAAATTTTGTCACACAGATCACGTATAATACTTTTAGACCTTAAGTACCTTCTTATATAGGTATAACAATATGATAATTGTTTACATAAATACCTCCATTATATCGTACGCCCACTCGCAAACAGTTATATTCTATTAACGAATGCGGTGTCGGTCATTTAATGTATTATTAACGTTTACGAGAGATGTTTTCCCGGTAAAAATTAATAATCATTATTGTGATTTCGTTTTTATATATTGTGATGACAAAGAGGGTGTTGAAAAATGTTCAACCGTTGAAGTAGGGATAAAATGGTTGATGGTTAAAAACATGTACTCGTGCACTGTTTATTAAATAATACAGGTATTTAAATCATATTATCTGCGTTAAATCATATTTTGATATTTTTAATTGAATCAATTTTCGATACTCACTCTCATTGAGTAAATATTGAACGCAGAATAGGAATGTGGAAATAAAATGTGAAAAACTCTCTGAAAATAGAAATAAAAATATGTATAAAAATAATTAAATGGCGAAATGTTTGAAAAATGCAAGATTAAATTACATTAAAATAATCAATTTCACCTGAAACAGATTTTCAATCAATATATCTACGTTTCAAAACACCAGAAAAAATATTCAATTGCATAAAAACCAAACTCAATTATCAAATTTATTCTGGAGGCTGGTTTTACTACCTATTTCATTTTTAAGCTAAAAATTGTTTTAAATTATCTTTGCATTGTTCCTTCTTAAATTGTTATTGTTAAATTAGTTACACTGTAGATAAATAACTGTTGAGCTGTCATAGTTTTACTAAAAGCTAATTAATAAAAAAAAAAACCAACCTTTACTTATAGAACAATAAAATATATAGCTAAACCATGATGAACTGGACCAACAACCAGTTTTTTATTTATTTATTTATTTACAATATGGGTCAAGCCCAATTACAAGTTTTAATTGGTTCAACGGTTAAAATCCGATCGAGTTCATACTTTTATAAAACAATTATTGGAAATAATTTTATGATTTAAATTTAATTTGTGGTTTGATGTAGCGCAACAGTCGTTTTCATAGAAATGTAATATTCAGCTATCAACCAAGTCAGTTATCTCCTGATATCATAACTATAGGTTTTACGAACTATTATGTATGAAAAGTTCTACAGGATATTGGTAATTTTGTGGTTCCATTCGTATATTCTATAAGCCAAAAATCATCTGATGGTTATCAGGAAGGTAATTTAAATGTATACCTATAGGTATTTATTACTTTTTTTTTTTGAATATAATTTAATTTTGGAAAATTTCGCACAAGAAGTTATTAAAAATTATCGAATAATGAGACGAAAAATATAAACACGATAGAGATACCTGGAGAGCTATTTATTGTTATAAGCAAAATATCGCAAGAAACATAACATTTTAAATAAATATTTTTTTTTGTATTCATTTTATTATTAATTAATAATTATTATGGAAGAGGTAAATGAAAAACAAAAGTGGTCAACTAACAGTGGTTTAAAGTATAACGAATTAGGTTTGTACAAAAATACACATTTTATTATGTCGATAATTATTAGTATTATGAGTTATTTTCAAAGTTTTATTTCAATCCTAAAATTTGTTCATTTGGTTTTAAAACTTTTGTCACGAACATATCAATGTGTCATTGATATATGATAAAAATTTCAAGTTTCCAGCAACATTACTTTTAGAGTTATGAATAAATCGATTTAATGAAGTTTAATGTACGACAAATTTTACTTTTTTTCTCGGTGTTTTGGTGATATTCCTTACGCTTGAAAAAATTACCGAGAAGAGACAAAAATGAACCACTAAAGTGCCATTTACATGCGGTTACATATTTATACATTTCCGGATGGAAATTTCGGGCAAAGTTAAGTGTACCAAATAAAATAATGACCATTTACGTATGACGAATGATTGTTGATAAAATGCTAACTTAAAACGCGTTAGAAGAATACCAATCATCGTTTTTTTGTTTTTTTTTTTAATTTTTCCAATGAAGCATACGTATAAGAGCATATAAGCATACGTATTTTCAGCTTGTTATACCAAGAATTTAAAATTTAATCGGTAAAAATGTCCAAAAAAAACAACATTTTTTCATTAATATTTTAAAGGTTTGTATTCTAGCCCGAAAGTGGTCAACGTTTGTGACATTTTTCGAACCCGTATAACAATATTTTTCATGATTGGTGAAAATATTGAGATTCGAATTCTATATTTTTTAGATTCATGATTAAAAAAAAAAACAAGTTTCAATCAATGAAAATATTGTCTACTAAAAATTTTACTATTTCTTCTTCATTTTAGGTAGTTTTTCATTACGCTTTGAAAAACCATTAACAATAAACAAAAAGTACGCCTCAAAGTACTAACTAGATGAAATTCTTGATATTTACAGTGTTTGAACGTAATTTTTGTGTCATTATTCCTAGTAGACACAGTGATTTAGTTCATAAAATAGGGAAAAAATACATCATCATTCGTTTCACTCAGAATATAAAAACATGAGATGGTCAAATCATGTTTTAAATATTATTATTAAAAACAAAAAATTGTAAACAATAAAATATCAATTTCATAAAATACGTTAAAACAGTTCACATTTTCGTTACAACAATAGCAATCTCTTCAGAATTCTTAAAAAACCGTCACAGAACTTATGATACTTATATAAAAAAAAAAAAAAATGAAAGAAAAATGTCAATTGCAGAAAAAGATCGTTTTGTTCCAAACTTATTAATTAGCTTATTAATTAACTTATTAATATTGTTAATTAATTTATTAACACATCAACTAGGGTTCCCGAAACAAGCATAATATGCTATATAATCGTATATATAATATAATTATCAAACTGTATTTTTTACGTTTAGATTTGATCACGTCTATAATAGTCGTAGTCGTCGTAATCGTTACGATTGTTGACGTTGTCACATACGTGATTACGGTAGGTACACACGTGCGTACGGCGCGGCGGCGGCGTATTTAAAATGACGTATATAGCCGTAGGTACATAATGATATCGTGTTGTCGTGGGTCGTCCGCCGCGGACGCCGCCGCCGTAGCCGCTATGTCGTCGTCGTCGTCGTTGTTTACGTATTATTATTATTACTACGACTCGTGCGATTTCGTCCTACTCGCACCGAAACGTATTCGTATATCCGGTGCGCACGTGTCGCTCAAAAACGCACGACGTACACACGATATTAAAATATTATCATAATGAAACGCACGCCCTGCGGGCCGGCCGGCCGCGAGAAAATCGGTCACGAAAAAAAGGAAAAGTATAATGGAAAAAAAAAACCAAACTTCCACCGAACACTATTTTTAAAAACAAAATAAAAACCCGATGTCGAAACGATAAAAGCATTACCGTCGCGGGCATCGCCGTACTCGTACTCGTACGCCCTCGCGCGCGCCGCGGTCACCTGCTGATCGGCGGCGTGCGATTGCGGCGAATTATTAATGCGCGCGTGGTGGGTATAACAACACGCCGCGCCGGCATAACGCCGTCTCCTGTACCTACGCCAACGCGCGCGTGTCGTACCTAGCAAACACTGAACGAGTAAAGATCTTATATTGAAACGTCTCATGTACCCGTACCCGTATCAAAGTTTGTCACGGCGAAGTTAAAAATATAATACGTATTATGATTTCGTCTCTCTGCCGAGCCGTGGCCATTCGTCCGTTCAATATCACTGTGGCGGCAGTTTTAAATCGAGTTAAGACTACGTCACGATGTAGTTGTGCTAAGGCGTAGTGGATCTTAGTGATATATACGTACAGACAAATGCTAACGTTTCGTTGGTGTGTGTGTGTGCGCGATTTTCGTCGAGGGAGTCGGAAGGAAAAACTCGCGTAGATACCGAAAAAGCGCCTTGAGGTAGATTTTTACAACGTGCAAAACGATTTGAGTAAACCTTCAAAATTATAAACGTCTATTCGTATATATTTAAATCTATGCTTATGCAGTCGGATATAAGGTTACTCATCATTACTTATATTCTGGTAACTCAATGGAATTTTAAGTTATAAATCAACCACCTACTAACATCCTTTAATAATAATATGAATCGGTAATAGTCGTAAAAAGAAAGTACAGAGTTTCAGAAACGATCGGCGAATATTGCATCAATTGTCTATATTTTAATTTTTGAGAATGAATTTATTAAATCATAGACTCTTGAGTATACACTATAGTAAAGTTGAACTAGAAGTATATCAAATTCGTATATTTCTGCAACGTATTAATGATGAAAAATCTCTATTATTTATGAATTCGAACAATTATTATAATAATTATTATTATTATTTTCATTATTTTTTTCTACGAACAATTATTTTAAAAATATCTATAAAATAAAGTCATGGGGAAATCTAACTCCCACATCTGCCTTCGTACACACCACTGGTTAAAGAATTTAATGTGTATAGGTATAGGTGTACCTATATACCGTTGATCTAACGCTGTGTATTGTCTAATTTCTTATAGTTTCCAACGAATACAATTTCGTTTTGATGAAACAATAAACTCTAGACGTCACAGATACTCGCAAATAATGCAAATTGTTTTCTTTTATCAAGAGGTGTTTGCTACTCGTATGATATTAAGGTGCCCGTCAATAGAGGTTTCAGCGGTTACGCTGAATCGCCTAATGGTTATGGTTTATGGATACTTTACGGGTTGTGAATAATACTTAGTATTGTGTATATAAGCATCTTAAGTCGTAATTTTTGAGATTAAAGTAAAATTAAAAAATGCGTTATATTGTTTTGTTATAATTTTTGTTTTCAGTGCATCGGCGATCTGCGGGTTTGAACGGTTTGAGCCCGCTAAACTTAGAATGGATCAATTATTGTTTCGTGAAAAACGGCCAAAAACACCGGACTGAAAAGTACTATTGCATGTACGAAAAGACTCCCACTTTGGTCGTGCGCAGAGGACTTCCCATTTGCTTTTACTTGAAGTTCGACAGAGAGTACGACAGATCTATTGACAGTGTGTCGTTCAACTTCAAAATGGCCGGTAATTACTATTATCTGTTTCCATTATATTATTATGAACGTCCCTCTTTAGTTAGGATTTAATAAAATATTGAGGACGTCGTTTAAATTCATAAGAACCATTTAACTAATGATCAAAAATATCTTGGTTTAATGTTAACAGAGGTAAACATATCTCAATATCTTTAGGTTATAATAAAAAAAAGCCGTTCGCCGTTCGTTATTCAACTACCAAAACTATGAGTTTTTTTTTTATTATTATTTCTCAATAACTTTAGGAAATGCATCGAACCTATCGAGTAGGCGTTTATTACTGAATACCATATCTATATCGGTGTTATTATATTATTGTTATTAATTTTCACTATAACCGTAACGACCATGAAACCACGGCGTAGGCGACGTGTGCAAGTGTAGTGATAAAAAAAAAAATTACACGCGCGCTCGTTGCACAAATAGTGTAGGTAAATGTGTCAAAATAACGTGTACACAATGCAAGTGTAGTGCATGGCCACTGCAGGTAATTGCAGGAAGATAGTTAATTTTAAAAAAGGTTGGTAGTTTCTTTCATCCTTGTCCTGGTTGTATGATCTATTTCTGAATTTCAATTTATCAACGTAGGTAGTATATTATCACGCTCTAACTACAATTGAGGAAGGGAAAAAAATGTTAATTCAACCTAACCATACACACGTGTTCGCATACCTTTCGCGTAAGCCGTTCTCGATCGAGGTAACTATAAAAATAGTAATGCCTGAGATTTCCGGAAATCAATTTTTCCGTGTACGGGCGATCACTATGCAGAAAGAAAATGATTTTTATGATTAACCCACGGTTGGTTTCAAATATTGTTCCGAAGAAAAATATCATACATATTAATTTTCTGTAAGCATTGATCAAATATGAAAATTATCATTATGAACGTTGATTAATTTTTTACGTACCTATTATATTAATTTAAAAAAACTACTAAAATTAATTAAATAGAAGTACCTACTTTGCGAAAAAAAAATCAATTTAGGCATATTTGCCCACGTGTTTCGATTAATTCCAAATTAAAGTTGAAACATTTTCATCTTCAAACCAATAATATTTTTTAAAACAAAATTACAACTCATTATAATAGTAATTACATATCTGACTAAACAACAGTTTAACTACTTAAACCAACGTTTATTAAACTGTGTTTCGTGGATTCCCAGGGTTCACGGTGATCACTTCAGGGTTCCGTGAAGCTTTAATGATTTATTTCGAAATTTTCAAGAAAATTACTTTTAAAATATCTAACTAAAGATTAGTAGCAGGTAGTGGGGGAAATAATGTCGTCAGTATTAAAAATAAATACAATATTACAATTACTTTTATTTTTTTTTTATTTTAAGATATTTTTTTAATTAAATACCTTTAACACAATATTATTATATGATTATAATTTATTCACATTTACAAATAATCCTAAAAAAAGCTAAAAAGCTTAAAAAATAGTAGGGGTTCCATGATAAAAGTGAACATCAAAAAGGGTTCCATGGATAAAAAAGTTTGAGAAACGCTGACTTAAACAATTAAGAAAAATATTTTGATCTATAAGTCGAACTATATAAATATTATATTATTAGGTTAGACTTTTTTGAATTTTTTTTTTTACAAAACGTGTGTGTTAAATGTATTTTTGTCTTTCACAAACAGAAAACCGAAATTAGTTTTTAGTACAAATCATTTGTATTTTACTTTTACTTTTAAGCAGTCCCACACTCGCCCATAAAATAACGCTAGATAAAACCATAATACGATGCATTTCGTAATACTGATTCAATCATTTCGCCTCTGCTAATACGTTTCTTTTTATTTTATTTTAATGTAATATAATATCCGACCGACAGTCTGCAGTCTAACTGTCAACTCGTTGATTAATTTTAGCAAAATGAATTTACATTGAATTATAAATCTCGACGTATGTTAACCACACATTCATTTTGAGATGTTTGTTTTACCATCGAAATCATCATATAATGACGTAACAAAAAGAAAATTTAGTGTTGGAAATACTGCAATAACGGCTCTCATGTCACCAATGAAGATTAATATTGCATCGGTCGCCATGAATATTGTTTATTTGTTTCGTATAATCTACAGTCCAGTATGTTCTACTTCTCTATATAGATCAGTGTAAATCCTAAAACCGAAACCATTATAATATTATTATGACCTTGATTTAGACGATTTTAAAAGGTAGGGTATGCGTAAAACTACGTGTTGAGATTTTTTTTTTCTAAATAGATAGGAAATTATAAATGATTTCACGTGGTTGTGCGCGTGTCGTTTTAATAAATTATTTTAATTCGATAACGATGATATTTCTATGATACAATACTGAAAACGCCATGCCGGGTAAACTTGCTCGGTCTGATGAGTCGGAGTTAAATTCAGAAAGTTATTATGTATTTTTAGACGCGATGCAGTTGTGGTGTAATTACACGCCTACACGTGTGCATACAGTTAGGATTACTGAAGTAGGTGTTGATTCAAGAAATGTTTTTTCATCTTTGTTTTATTTCACGCATTCAGATTCTCTTTCCTACACTTTTGTAGTACACGTGCTTTTACTACGAGAAAATACTGTCAGTCTTTGTCATTAACGTTGTTAAAAGAATAAATACGACACTTTTAATGTCAAAAGAGTAATTTCAGAGATTATGATATCAACTTAAAACTGCTAGTTTATTACTTCCCTATAAACCAGAAAAAAAAATGGTTTTAAAAATAGTTAAACATGAAAATATCAACTTCAGATTTTTGCTAAAAATAGCAAGCTTAAGCACATTTGTATTTATGAGTATTTTTTTTATTTTTTTTTTTATATAAATTATAATTATTGATCAATCACATTTATCTAAATTATTCGAAATGTAGAGAAGAAGTTTTTCTAAAATAATTCAATCAGTGTTTAATATTTCCATATAAATCATAAATGTATTTAATTAATTGGATGAAGTTCAAGAACATAAAATAATATGATTTTCGTAGTGTAATTTATAGACATAAAAAAGATAAATATTTCTAACACGACTACTATTGCTGAAAAATGTTAGTGCCAAATGAAATCGGTGTATATGCATTTGTTTTGAAACTAACGAAATATTAATTATGTTGAATGAACTGAAAGTAAATATTTTATACATTAAATGTGAATTTGTTTATTACTTCATGTCTGGTTTACGATTTTAATGGAAATTGTGTACTTCAAAAATTATATTAAACAGAATATGATTATATTGTTACATTTATATTAGGTACCTACAATTCAAAACTAATTAATGAATTGTGAATATTTATCATATAACTTTAATGAAAATATAATATTAATTATTTACCAACTAAATTAAAATTTCGGTGCTCGAATTAGAAGTAAAAAAAACAAATTTCGAGTGGATTTTCTCGAAATTTATATTTAAAAAAAATACAACGTATTCTCAATGCTTTAAGTTTTGAAATGCATTCTTATTTATGTATTTCTCTAGTATCAGTGGAAGATGCAAGGAAGGGGAAATAATTGTCTTCTCTAAAATTGAATTCTTATTTCACCGTCATAAAAAATTTATTAAATAGATCTGTATTAAACTATATGTTTATACGACGTTTTACTAATAAAAAATGTATGTTATATCTTAATACCTTCAAATCGACTAAAATATATATTTAATATTTTACTTAAGTTATCCACTTCCCTTTCATGGCATCTGTATCAACCCTTGTCTAGCGTATACGTTCAACGGAATCAACAGATGTGTGAATTCGTAGAATGACTTCATAATTTTCTAGGAAATTTCATATTTCTTAACGAATACTAAGTAAAAATAAATCGATCTGATTAGGATGCTGACTAAACATAGGCAACTTTTACTGCAGTGACGTGAGTGGAATACAAAATTGCCTATTTTTGGTGCCTACAAAATAGTTAACGCTCAGTTTTATATAAAAAAACGGACATATAGTTAAATCATGATTTGAAATCATTTTCCATAACTAATTCATACCATTAAAATATTTTCTATTTTTATCATGTGAAATCCAAAACTAACGACTATTTACAAACACCAATGTGTTGTGAAAACATTTATTAAACATCATATTTTCTTCGACTGACTTCCACTCAGAATTTGTGGTGGCAATTCATTTTAACGCGGGAAAAATTTCGAAATGAGTATCTATACTTGAAAAATGAAATAATTTATTAAATATAGTAGTGAAATTATTTTCTTAAAACACAACATATTAAATATATTATTAATATATTTTTTTTATAAATGTATATATATATATATATATAGAACATTGTTATGTATTTAAAATAAAAATATATCGGATAAATATAGTAGGTACTATCAATAATAAACACGTCATACCATAAAATTGCAATTTTTATAATTTTAAAAATGCCTTAGGTTATAGGAACTCGGGCTTCAATAAATATCTAAAATACATTCAATGTTTATCCTAATAGATTATTTGTGAAAATAATTACTGTTTAAATTAATTTAAATTTAAATAACGAAAAATATCATCAAGTTTTTGTTTTCAGAAGATATAATCATTACAATGACGCACTGGAGGAGTGTATCATCAAAACACACAAAAATATTATTTTACCACTTTAAAATTTCGTGATTTCGATACACTACACATGTATATTGTATAATTTACTAATTACTCGTTTTTTATTTAACGTAGACACATTTGTGGATAATTAACTTATTACGTTAAACATATAAAGTACCAACAATGTTTGTAACTAATAAATATTACATTCATGGGTGTGTCATGAGTTGGTTACCTATTTTAATTGTATTACATAGTTTAGTTTCTTGCTTCAAATTTGTAAAAAAAAAAAAAAAAAATATAAATCATGATACCGGAAAATTGAACATGATTTAGCTTACTAACACATTTAACTGACGACACTGAAAAAATATCAAAAATTGTAAACCCAAAATTTCTTTTATATCGACATTTAATTGAAATTATCAAAATTTCAACATTCATCGAGAATTGATTGTTTTTACTTAAAATTCTTACTTTAAATCATTGTAAAAAATAATTTATCTATCAATATACTTTATGAAACATAAGTTATGGATAGAACATTTTAATTGAATCTTTTGATAAAATACAACTTATTCAATACAGTATAAATTGTGAAACGGTAAAATGCATTAGAGGAATATATTACTCTGAAGCTTTGATGATTTATTATTAGTTTTAAATTAAAGATAACTTATATCACACAACACTATGATTATACCGTGCGCTATATGATTAAATCATCAAAATTGCTCATTTAAGGTGATTCACACTCACTATGTTGTTATAATTATTTCATCAGACGATCGACGGTGCAAAAGACTTCCACCCAGCCACCGATTTTTTTTTTTTAATCACTTCTATGAACAATAAATAATAAATTAATTAATACCTGAGCTAGTTTTCGTGGATAAATTATTTTATTATTACGTTTCAGACGCGGGAGAAATGAGTTTTGGGAATAACACTGTCGCCGCCATGCCCCTAGATGAAAGTCCAAGTACCAGAAGCGCTGGTCATTGGTCAGCGTATGTGATGCACACGGACGACGTGCCGTCAACCGTTCTCAGCGTTAGGGTGAGTTAATGCGATTCGACCGTATTATTTTCAAGACATACACCGTACCTAAAAGTGTTTCTCGGTGTTTTCCTAAGTTCACGTGTTTCTGGTCTAAATTGTATGTATTTTTTTCCGTTGTTCATAGATTACGCCACCGAGTAATTGCATCGTGGGAAAATGGGTATTCGACGTCGACACCCGCTTGGGGCAAGAAGCGGCTATGTTCTCAGCCAGGGATAATCCGATTTATATCCTGTTCAACCCGTGGTGTCCGAGTAAGTAGTCTGGAATTTTCAACGAGGATACATACTAGTATACTATTTATAAGTTCATAAATATATGTGATTATAATATATGATGTGTCTCAACGTTTATAATACCTTGATTTATATAATTACTTTTCTAAGTAATTAAAATTTCATGATATCTTAATTAGTTTTTTTTTTTTTTTATTATTTCTTATAGAAATTAATTATTATAGTTTTATATTTTTAAAGAGAATATTTTTTTTATCACGTTAGGGAATAAATTGTTTTACCAATATTATAAAAAAATTGTAGTTTAGATTTATTATAGACTAAAGATACTGTGGGAGAAGCAATTTTATGGGGCCCATCGTAAATACATACATAATGTGCAAAATACATCATTTTGTTTGTAATATAAATTGTTTTTTTTTTTTTTTTTTTTTTTTTTTATTGATCTTAAATACATCGACAGCTAGGCCATTAGTATATGTACATTAGTGGTATTTACATTTTCAAAACATACATTTTATATTAAATTATATATTTCAGATTTTTTTAAAAATAAAATTAGGTTTCTTACATCTAATGGGTTTGGTCCAAGGGCTTGGCATATTTGTTCAGAGATGTGGAATTGGTTGCGGAAGTTTTGATATTTTTGGCATTCGATGATGATATGGTTCACTGTTAATGGAACGCCACATGAATCGCATTGTGGTGGTTCATCTTTGCTCATCAAGTAGCTGTGGGTTAGGTGGGTGTGTCCAATTCGGAGTCGGTTAATAACGCATTCATCTTTTCTATTGAGGTCGGGATTTGGCCATTGGTATGTGTTGTTTTTTATTTTATTGAGTTTGGTGTTGAGATTTTTCCAGTAAGAGTTCCATTTATTATTGATGAGAAGATTGATTTCGTTCTTCACTTCAGGATATGTGGTGATATTTATGGTTGGTATTGTTGTTACAACAGTCGCATTGAATGCTTCTTGATCTGCTTTTTCATTTCCTGGTATGCCTATGTGCCCGGGAATCCATATAAAAAGAATTTGCTTACCTTTTTTTTCCGCTACATATGTTTCTTCTTGTATGAGCTTTGTGATATCGGTTGTATTTTGCATATTTGTAATGGCGCATAGGTTGCTGAGCGAGTCACTAAGTATTATGAATTTTGTTTTTGTGTTTGTATATTCTGTGTGGATGTATTTAACTGCTTTGTAAATAGCTATCGCTTCAGCTGTGAATATTGAGGCTTGCGGGGGGAGTTTATATGCTATTGTTTGATTGTTTATTATAATAGCTAGTCCTACTCCGTTGGTTGTTTTAGAGGCATCAGTGTATATGTGTTCGCTGTTTGGATGATCTTGAAGTATGTTTTTAAGCAAGTTTATATATGTGGAAGGCATTGTATTTTCTTTTTTGAATTCTGTCAGGGTAAGGTTAACCTTAAACGTTGTAGCCCATGGTGGAAATATGTATGGTTTTATTTTTTGTATATTGTTAATCAGTATTTTTTCTTTTTCTGCCTCATGTATATATGTGTTGATTGCTTTGTTAGCTGGGTTATTTATGTTTCTTTTGGTTCTGGCACAATATAGAAGAAGAAGTTTTTCTCTTCTTAGATCAGGTGGAATTTCATTTGCAATATTTCTGATGCTTTCAATTGGGCTGGATTTGAATCCACCAATTGATAATCTAATTGCAGTATTTAGTTTGGTTTGTATAATATTTAGATATTTAGTATTGGAATTTTTAAATAATATAGTGCCATAGTCTGTTTTGGATCTGATTAATGCTTTATATATCATTAAGATCGTTGAATTGTCTCCACCCCATGCTGTGTGGGATATTATTTTAATTATATTGAGTTTTTGGGATATTGAATCACGAATATTTTTTAGGTGAGGTAACCAGTTTAGTTTGGAGTCAAATGTTATTCCTAATATTTTAATTTTGTCATGATTTGGTATATCCTGGTTGTCAAGTGTTATTTTGAGAGGTTCTATTTTTCTTTGCTTTGAGTAAATAATGCTTTGTGATTTGAGGTTAGAGAATGAGAAACCAGTTTTTCTTGACCAATCTGATAGACTGTTTGCACTTTTTTGGAGAAACTCTTGAACCGTTTTTTGGTTATTACTTCTACATAGTATGTTGAAGTCGTCAGCAAATAAGTTGGCTCTAACCGGAGCCTTTATTGTTTCTACGATATCATTTATGGCTAAAAGAAATAATGTGACTGCCAGTGATGATCCTTGTGGGATACCATTTTCTTGATTGAAAATATTGGATAGGGTGTTAGATATTTTTATCTGAAATTTTCTTTCTTTAAGGAAGTTTGTAACATATTTTAGCATATTACCATTTGCTAATATTTTACTTAGTATAATTAATATTCTATGTCTCCATACTGTATCGTAAGCTTTGGATATGTCCAGACTGATCATTCCAAGTACTTGTTTTTTTTCAAATGCCTTTTCGATTTCAGTTTTAATTGTTATTAGGTTATCCATTGTTGATCTGGCATGTCGAAAACCACTTTGTTCTTTGGACAATATTTCGTTTTTTTCTAGAAACCATATTAGTCTTTTATTTATGATTTTTTCCATAATTTTTGTCATTGTATTTAGGAGTGTTATAGGTCTATATCCATCTGTAGAATGTTTATTTTTTCCAGGTTTAAGTATAGGGATAATTATTCCTTTTTTCCATTCTTTGGGTATGTCTCCGGTGTGCCATATATTATTGTAAACTTGTAATAGAAATTGTTTTGCTACTTTGCCAAGATTTTTAATAAAGCAATATGGAATGCTGTCGGGGCCAGGGCTTTTGCTTTGACATTTTTTAAGTGCATTTTCCATTTCGTTGAATGTTATGTTTAAATTTAAGTATATTTGTTCACTACTATTAGGATTTATTGTTGCAATTATTGGTATATTTTCTGTTGGTGTTTTTATTTCATTTATAAATTCTTGTTTATAAACTTTATTGGAAAAATTTTCTTGAAAGTAGGCACCAAATTTTTCGGCAACCTCTTCAGGAACAGATGTTGTCCCTTGGTCATCCGTTATGTGAATTTCTTGATTTCTGTTTAGACCTTTTAATGAGTGAATTTTGTTCCATATCTCAGATGAGTTAGTTTTAGAGTTAATACTTGATGTAAATTCATTCCATGAGTTTTTTTTACTTTTTTTTATTAAGAATTTAGCTTGAGCGCGGAGTTTTTTTAGTTGTATGAAGTTTTCTTGGGTTTTTTGTTTTTTGTATGTACTTAGAGCATTTTTTTTATTGTGTATAGCTTTTTTGATCTCGTCGTTCCACCACGGAACTTTGGGTTTATTATTGTAGTTCATGGAACTTCCGATTGATATTTCTGCCGCTGAAGTTATTATATTGGTAAGTGTTTCAATTGTGTTTTCAATATTCGATTGGTCGTTTAGTTGTATTTTGGTGATTTCATTTTCTACAATATCGCTGTATAATGTCCAGTTAGGCGTTTTTAGATTCCATCTTCTACTTTTATTTTTATTTGTGTTTCCTCTCCTGGTCATGAAATATGTTATTATTGGGAGATGGTCACTGTTATATATATCGGGTAAAGTTTGCCACTTAAGTCTTTGAGCTAGAGTGGATGAACACATTGTTAGATCAATACAGGAAAAATTTCCGTTGGCAAAATTAATATGAGTAGGTGATGTGTCATTAAGCAGGACAATATTATCGTTTTCTAATAATTTTTCAAATATCTTGCCTTTACGATCTGTTTTTTCAGATCCCCATATTGTATTATGAGCGTTAAAATCTCCTAATATTATAAATGGTTTTGGTAGTTGTTTCATAA